>SKCR01025308.1:0-165401 GCA_019454045.1 Zanthoxylum bungeanum
ATAAAATACACATAGAATTTAATAACATTTCATCTCAATCCCTTATTTTTCTGAAATTTTTTTATCAACCCTAATAGTTCTTCCCATTAACATACCAATTTTTTTTTTTTTTGAATTGTTGGAAACTCCGCTAGCAAATTACTTATTCCGGGTTTAAATGGAGCATGTAAAACTCCCGATTGTCCCAGACTCTTACATGAAACGTACTCACTGGATTCGAACTCATGACCTCAAGGTGAAATCTTAAACCCTACGCCATCAAATCACACTCCTTAGAGATAAAAAATGTATATTATCGATTTACAAATTATAAGATTTTAAACAAGACATTATCTATCAGCAGTACTATAAGTCTTAAAAGGTTCCTTCACATTAAACATGGACTATTTACAAAGACGAGCAAACATAGCTTCAGTCTCAATATCTTATTTCTATTTATAATTATAACATATAAGATAGATATTAATACTTTGATTATTATTGAAACATTTTATAATTACAGCATGTTCTATTTATCATTTTAACATACAAGAATAAAAGATACTGTTAACATAAATAAATATCCCACGAAAATGAACGATGTTAGGACGAAGAATGATTCGGCCCAGGAAGACTTAATTCAGGATGATTCAAGGAATGAGCAAAGAATTATGAGCGAAGAAAAAAGAGACACTTCCAAAATGGTTGACCAATTATGGAGCAGTTACACACACAAAAGTGGCAACCCCCCACGATTTAGTAAGTTACCCAACAGTTACACGCACGAAAGTTGCAACCCCCCACGATTTAGTAAGTTACCCAACAGTTACATGCATGATCCAGCAGTTGCTCGCACGACCCGACAGTTACTGTTGGAAAACCTTTTGAAGTTCCCTAAAAATTAATTAATTCCATTAATTAATTTGGTACTTCAAACGAAAGGTTTCATTAATGAATGATAAATGGCATAATAAATGGCATACTTATCTCTTTTATTTTCCCTCTATATATAGAGAGCATTGTTTTCATTTTAAGGAAGAGACGAAAATAATTCACCAAGCACTTGGTTCTTTTGTTTCGGTTTCTCTTTTTTCGGTTTTTGAAGAGTTCAAACACTTTTGTGGTTCGTTGGTAACGGGTTTTGGTGGTGCCCATACTCGTTCGTTTTCCGTTGTATCATGTGAAACAATCGTCTCGCATTCTACTGCACCCTCGGTATGAGACAAATTGATTTTAATGATATTATTGACATCAACAAGCCTCAGAATAGAGAAGTATTGGTTCGGTTCGGTTCCTTCAGTGGTTCTGTGGCTGATTTCAGGGTCCGCTCGTGAGGGTCCGCTCATCAGCCTCTACCTCTACTCTCAGGGTCAGCCTCCGCTCTCAGGGTCTGCCTCTGCTCTCAGCCTCTGCCTCTGCTCTCAGCCTCTGCCGTCAGGGTTCGCTCTCAGGGTCTGCCGTGAGAGTCTGCTCTGTGGGTCTGATTTCAGGGTCTGCCGAGAGGGTCTGCCAAGAGGATCTGATGGGCTGAAAATTAAGCCTAATTCGGATTTCATTGTAACTACCAATCATTGTATTTGATTATAATTGTACTACAGTCTTAAAAATGATCCAAGTTGGACTTGAACCTATCATTGAAGATAGTCAGAACCAAGAACAAATAAATGTTCCAAAGGATCAACAAGTTGTTGAACTTGAACCAAGACGTAGCAAAAGGGCTAGAACGGAAAAATCATTTGGTCCAGATTTTCTGACCTTTTTGCTAGAAAATGATCCTCAAAACTATAACGAAGCTGTAAGGTCAGCTGATGGTGCTTTATGGAAAGATGCCATCAATAGAGAAATTGAATCCATCTTACAAAACCATACCTGGGAGTTAGTGGATCTTCCTCCAGGATGTAAACCTTTAGGGTCCAAGTGGATTTTCAAAAAGAAAATAAAGGCAGATGGATCAATTGATAAGTACAAAGCAAGACTTGTAATTAAAGGTTACAGACAACGTGAAGGTCTTGATTACTTTGATACTTATTCTCCCGTAACGAGAATAAATTCCATAAGGATGATAGTAGCGATTGCAGCTTTGCGCAATCTTGAGGTACATCAGATGGATGTGAAAACAACCTTTCTAAATGGAGATTTAGATGAAGAAATCTACATGGAACAACCTGAAGGCTTTATAGCTCCAGGACAAGAAGAGAAAGTCTGTAAGTTAGTAAAATCCTTGTATGGATTGAAGCAAGCTCCGAAACAATGGCATAAAAAGTTTGACGACACCATGTTGTCAAATGGTTTCACAATCAATGAATGTGATAAATGCATTTATGTCAGAGAGACAGAAGTTGGCTATGTCATTCTATGTCTCTATGTTGATGACATATTGATTGTCGAGAGTAATGTTAAAATGGTGAAATCTACCAAGAATATGCTGAAATCTAAGTTTGACATGAAAGACATGGGTCTCGCAGATATCATTCTGGGAATAAAGATCTCGAGAAGTCCAGATGGACTTATTCTTGATCAGTCGCACTATGTGGACAAGATTCTTGGTAAATTCAACAATGATGATTCTGCTGTGGCTAGAACTCATTTAGATGTGCGTCTACACCTATCAAAGAATAGAGGATAGAGTATATCTCAAGTAGAATACTCTAGAGTGATCGGGAGTTTGATGTACTTATCAAGTTGTACCAGGCCTGATATAGCCTGTACAGTAAACAAGCTCAGCAGATATACGAGTAATCCAGGGGTTGATCACTGAAAATCAATTGTAAGAGTACTTCAGTACTTACGTTTTACTCGTAATTATGGGTTGCACTATCATAGATATCCAGCTGTAGTCGAATGATACAGTGATGCTAATTGGATATCTGATATGAAAGACTCAAAGTCTACCAGTGGCTATGTGTTTACACTAGCAGGTGCAACTATATCATGGAAATCCTCCAAACAGACTGTGATAGCTTGATCTACAATGGAATCAGAATTCATTGCATTAGATAAGTGTGCTGAAGAAGCAGAATGACTTCGAAATTTTCTAGAGGATATTCCAAGTTGGCCTAAGCCAGTGCCATCAATTTGCATTCATTGCGATAGTCAATCTGCAATTGGAAGGGCACATAACAACATGTATAATGGTAAGTCTAGACATATTCGTCGTAGACATAATACCGTTAGACAATTACTCTCTACTGGAGTTATTTCGATTGACTATGTAAAGTCAAAGGATAACATTGCGGATCCGCTAACCAAAGGGTTAAACAGAGAGTTAGTTGAGAAATCATCGAGGGGAATGAGACTAAAGCCCGTTAAATAAATGTTTATTACGAAGGAAAACCCAACCTTGTTGACTGGAGATCCCAAGATCTAGGTTCAATGGGACAACCCACTCGTAATTGACATAATTGGTTCACTGTGGGGGTTACCCCCTAGTCCATTCCTATGGTGACATGCAACAGTGATGCTCGTATGGATCGAGGTTAAGCACAAGCTTTTAATGATTCTTATGCGTCGGGAATCAAAGCGGAGTATTACGAGATACTCTTAAATAAGAAATCACCTATGTGAGAGAGAAGTGGGGCATCTTCAAAGGGAATTGTACAGGGCACAATTCTTAGAAACTCTTGCAGAACCAGGTAGATGTTCATGGACAAAATGAACATAATCATGAGAACTCAGATGTGTTAGGTAAAACATATGTGTGATATATGTTTTCCATTTACATGAACGGCAGTACAGTTCAATGACATCGCGTCCACTGTTAGCCAGTAAATGAGATATATTTTCACAAGGGAAGGTTCAAAGGCTGAGGTCTACCTATCCTATGCAGGTGTTGAACCGTTGAACTCTTTTAGGTCAAAATAAAATATTTCTAAAATATTTTTTGACGGGTTTCGCCAATTTCATTCATGTGGGGGATTGTTGAAAAATCTTTTGAAGTTCCCTAAAAGTTAATTAATTCTATTAATTAATTTGGCACTTCAAACGAAAGGTTTCATTAATGAATGATAAATGGCATAATAAATGGCATACTTATCTCTTTTATTTTCCCTCTATATATAGAGAGCATTGTTTTCATTTTAAGGAAGAGACGAAAATAATTCACCAAGCGTTTGGTTCTTTTGTTTCGGTTTCTCTTTTTTCGGTTTTTGAAGAGTTCAAACACTTTTGTGGTTCTTTGGTAACGGGTTTTGGTGGTGCCCATACTCGTTCGTTTTCCGTTGTATCCTGGGAAACAATCGTCTCGCGTTCTACTGCACCCTCGGTAGGGGACGAATTTGTTTTAAGGATATTGTTGACATCAACAAGCCTCGGAATAAAGAAGCAGTGGTTCGGTTCGGTTCCTTTAGTGGTTCTGTGGCTGATTTCAGGGTCCGCTCGTGAGGGTCCGCTCATCAGCCTCTACCTCCGCTCATCAGCCTCTACCTCTGCTCGCCAGCCTCTGCCTCTGCTGGTCTGCCTCTGCCTCTGCTCTCAGCCTCCGCTCTCAGGGTCTGCCTCCGCTCTCAGCCTCTGCCGTCAGGGTCCGCTCTCAGGGTCTGCCGTGAGGGTTTGCTCTGTGGGTATGATTTCAGGGTCTGCCGAGAGGGTCTAATTTCAGGGTCTGTCAAGAGGGTCTGTTGGGCTGAAAATTAAGCCTAATTCGGATTTCCTTGTAACTATCAATCATTGTATTTGATTATAAGTGTACTACAGTTACATATACACAGAAAACGTGGGGGTTTAGAGATGAAGACAGCGGAACCGCTCGAACGTCTTGTGAAGTCATGCACTATAAAAGACTCAAGTGTAGAAAGAAGAATGAAGGAAAAAATGAAGACTCAAAATGAACAAGTAGTTTAATTTCGTAGTTTTGTAATCTGTAAAACTGTAATTTGTGTGCTTGCGCCCCTTGAAGGCATTTTCTTGGAATCAAACACCCCTTTCTGGGACTGTGTCTCAGGAGGTTTGAACCTTACACGTGTATCAACAAAAATCGACCAAACATATATATATTAATATTTTCCTTTAAAAAATACTCCCCCATTTTCTATCTATTGGACTTTGGCCACAGTAACTTTATCATTCTATCATTTTTATCAATATATTTAAAATCCCAATAGTCTGCCCCCATATTTATAAACATGCGTAGGACATTTTTTTCTCTTAAATTTATCGAGTGTGGTCACCGGAAAATTAATCAGGATAAGAATATGAAATGTTGTTAGATATTAAAATCTTATCTCACTTAATAAACTTAAGATATGATATTAATTTTCCAGTCATTTGGAGATACTCTAAAAACCCGAACACTTTTCATCATTATGGTTTTTCAGAGTATGGCGTTCTCTAACGCGTTCGAACGGACCAATTCCAGTGAGCTCACGTTCGTGTGGCGTTCTCAAACGCGTTCGAACGGACCAATTCCAGTGAGCAAGCGTTCGTATGGCGTTCTCGACCGCGTTCGAACGGACCAATTCCAGTGAGTTCACGTTCGTATGTCGTTCTTTAACGCGTTCGAACGTAAAGTGGGTGTTCGAACATATTAAAGAACGACATACGAACGTGAACTCACTGGAATTGGTCCGTTCGAACGGTCGGTCGAGAACGCCATACGAACGCTTGCTCACTGGAATTGGTCCGTTCGAACGCGTTTGAGAACGCCACACGAACGTGAGCTCACTGGAATTGGTACTTATCAAACAGTTATAATTAACCAAAGAGGGCACAAATTCAAACTTAACATTATATAAATATTAACCAAAGATGATGATGATTTTGAAGACGAACAGCAGCAAATGCTGCTGTTCTTGCCCAGAATCATCATCATCATCATCATCATCAATTTCATCAAAAAATAATTCATCAATTTCATCAATAATATCATCAAACTCATCCTCAAATTCATCAAATTCATCCTCATAAACAATTTTAAATCAACAAATGAGACTTACCTGTTGATTTCCTTCGTTCGTCACTGTTGGAGAATGAGAAATGAGTTTTTGCTTCTGAGCCGAGGAAGAAGAGAAGCACTGGTTTTAGGGATTTAAAGGACATTTAGCGTCGAAATAATTGACTTTTAGCGTCGCACTACTTCGACGCTAATTGTTAGGCGGGTTATTGAAAAATTAGGGTTTTTTTCCGGAAATTTAATTTTTAATTAGCGTCGACATACTATATTCGACGCTAAAGTAGAGACATATAGCGTCGAAATACTGTATTCGACGCTAAATTAAAGACATATAGCGTCGACATAAAATTGGCGACGCTAAATGTAAGACATATAGCGTCGAATATAGTATTTCGACGCTACATAAAAATTAAATTTCCCGGAAAAAAACCCTAATTTTTCAATAACCCGCCTAACAATTAGCGTCGAAGTAATTGACATTTAGCGTCGAAGTAATCGACGCTAAATGTCCTTTACATCCCTGCAACCAGTGATTCTCTTCTTCCTCGCTCAGAAACAAAAAACTCATTCATTACATAGTTATACTATAATCATTACGTTAATATTTCAACAATATCTAAAGAGTAATTAAAATCAACAACCATAGATTAATCCATAAAATTATTCATCCATCACAAAATACTGTAACTTCATAATTAATCACTATTATCGTCGGTATTTGAGGATTCGTGACTGGAATCGAAGTCATCTTCAGTGTCAAATTGTTCTTCACTTGCTACTTCAACGCTCACTTCAGAATGAGGAATTAGCTCAACGTCTGTACTAGATCGAGTTAATGTTATATTTTCAGGAACGTTGACAGTTGGTCCAACAAATATCTGTTCAGGAACTTCAAAATTGCCGGAGACTTCTTGTGTTTCATCTGATATGTCAACTCTATCTTTCTCCGTGTCCAAATGGCCCTATGTTGTAACTTTTCTACCACCATCCATCCAGTTCCTAACTTAGGATCAGGTATATATATCACTGAACGTGCTTGCGTACAAAAATGTATGGATCATTCTTGTACCAACAACGTTGAACATTAATTGACGTGAGATGATTACTAACTTGAATTCTCCTCTTTCTGGCATTAGTGTCAAACCACTTACATTGGAATAGCACAGTATGTCGTCTGGGTCGATATATGAACTCAATGACCGATTGCAATACGCCGTAGAAGTCAATTACATCTGAGCCGTGTTCTCCTTGGACTACAATTCCAGAATTTTGAGTCACATGATTAACATCTCGCTGTTCGGTATGAAATCTAACTCCGTTGACAATACATCCACTGTACTCATACGCCTGCATTTGAGCCCATAAGCCAAAGAAACCAACGATGATTGCGAGTCCAATTGACCATTTTCCACTTGATTAATAATCTGACAATGAAATATATGTGTTAATATAACAAACTGAAATGTCTAATGTTAGGATCAAAATAAATATAAAATATTATAACTTACAGTTGTCTCAAACCATTTAGGAAATTCTTTTTTGTGGGTTTCATCAACATTATGGTCACCAGCAATTTGTAGCATTGTTAGATGTTGCCTACAATAAATATATTATCACGGTTAATGTATGGAAAAAATTCAGTAATGATGCACCAGAAAAACTTACGTTAAATACGGTTGCACTTCATCACAATTACTCAATATAAACCAATGCGCACGTTGAACTTCCTGACGGGTTAGTAATTTGACACCTACTGCCCCAAATGGTCTGTAATTTTGACGGAACACTGTGATCTCTTGGCTATTACTTGCATCTCCATCATAGTTTCGTGGCCGACGATTGAAATGAGTTTCAATATTCTGCATGTACATCGAACAAAATGTTATTGCTTCATTTATTATAACAGCTTCAGCTATTGAACCTTCAGGTCGTGCCTTGTTTTTGACATATTGTTTGTAATCTCCCAAAGCTCTGCAGATATGACAACAAGTTTGCATTAACACTAAATATATGCAAATAAAAACGGTTACAAATTTTCTTATATAAAACTGTATATATATATATATATATATATATATATAATATATATATATATATTATTATATATACTATATATATATATATATAGTACCTCTCAATGGGATACATCCATCTGTAATGGACAGGACCTCCCTTTCTAGCTTCATCGGTAAATGCACAGCCAGATGTACCATGACATCAAAGAAAGCGGGTGGCAAAATTCGCTCCAGCTTGCATAGGATTATCACGATTCCTCGCTCAAGGTCGTCAATAACAGATGTGCTTAATGTCCTCTGACACAATTGTTTAAAGAAGCCACATAGATCAAGTACGGCGTCGCATACATTCGGGGGGATATAAGGTCGAATGCCAACAGGAAGGAGAATCTCGAGCAGCACATGACAATCGTGACTCTTTAATCCCGTTATTGTATCATCTCTGACCCAACGCCCAATATTGGATGCATAATTATCAGGGAATTTAACCATTTTCAGCCAATCACAGAATGATTTTCTCTCCGATTGATTGAGCACATAACTAGCAGGAGGCTTAATAAAACCTCGAGAGGAGTCTTGTAAATGCAATTCACTGCGAATTCTAAGATCTTGTAGGTCCAATCTAGCATTTACAGTGTCTTTTGTCTTACCCGGAATATTGAATAGTGTACCCACTAAACTCTCACAAATATTTTTCTCTATATGCATTACATCCAAATTATGTCGCAAACTCAGAGTCCCCCAATATTCTAACTCAAAGAAAATACTTTTTCCTGTCCAATTCAACTCTTCAGGTAACCGTTTTCGATTTTTATCTCTATTATTAGGATGTTTACCTGGTGTGCTGTCTTTGAGCTGTTGATGTTGGCAAAGTATGTCAAATGCAGACAATCGACTGGGCTTACTCTGAGGTTCATGTTGCCCGTTAAATAATTTACTCCTCCGCCAAGGATGACTCGACTCAAGAAATCTCCTGTGCCCCGTGTATCCGATTTTATTCCGTAATCGTTGCGAAGGTGTATGATCCGCACAAACTGGACATGCCATGTATCCCTTAGTGCTCCATCCAGATAATGAACCATAGGCTGGAAAATCATTAATGGTCCATAATAATGCGGCATGCATCTGAAAATACTGCTCTGAAGCTGCATCATAGGTATGCACACCCACATTCCATAATGTTTGTAACTCCTCGATCAATGGTCTCAGGTAAATATTATATCTTTACCAGGTGAACGTGGACCAGGGATAAGCAATGACATAAACATGAACGGATCCTTCATACATTTCCATGGAGGTAAGTTATATGGAATGACAATAACGGGCCAGATGCTATAAGAGTTGTACATATTCCCAAATGGGTTAAAACCATCAGAGGCAAGACCTAACCTGACATTACGGGGGTCCTCAGCGAAACGGGGGTACATGTCATCAAATTCCTTCCATTCGGTTCCGTCGCAGGATGTCTAAGTATGCCCTCCGCACCGATCCTCTTTTCATGATGCCACATCATATCAGTCGCTGTGTGTCGTGACATGAACAATCTCTGCAGCCTGGGCGTTAAAGGGAAATATCGCAATATCTTTTGAGGCACTTTCTTCCCCATACCACGGACTTTGTACCGACTTTCACCACATATCGGACAATGTTCAAGTGATTCATACTCGGCACGAAATAATACACAATCAAACTTACAAGCATGAATGGATTCATACCCCATTCCCAAATCACGCAACATTTTCTTTGCCTCGTAGTACGACTTAGGCAATTCGCTTCCAACCGGTAACATTTGGGCCAGTAACTCTAACATCATATCGATACTTTTGTTGGTCATTCTGTTGATCACTTTAATGTGTAATAATTTCACAACGAAATTCAAGATCGACATTCCAGCACCTTCGAATGGAATTTTTTTTGCCTCATCAAGTAGCTCACTAAATAAGTTTTGATCATTTTCACTTAACACTGGCATGTCGCCACTAACACTATGACCAAGTTGTGGACCTTGTAAGTCATGCAAAATATCGGCGATATCATCGTTTGCAGGTTGATTGTAACTACTGCTCCCTTCGCCGACATCAAAAAACCGTGACTGAGAATGATACTGCTCACCGTGATAAATCCACGTACGGTAAGTGGGTGATATTCCTGGCATGTATAAATGATTATGAACTTCATCTAACCGCTTCCTTTTCCTATTCAAACAATTTGCACATGGACAACGAACACGACCTTCTGCATCAATGTGTTGCTTTGCGACTTCCATAAACTCAGACACTCCATTACGATATTCAACACTCAATCTATCCAGAGAGCTCATCCAATTCTATCCATTTCAGCAGAATACCTAAATATAATAATATAATTATTAGATATCATTTTACAGTAATCAACATTACTAATTCAGTAATACTTAATTTAAGCATATATATATATAATATATATATATATATATATATATATATATATATATTTGGTTGATAATTTAATTAAATAGTTTACAGAAAAATTCTATTTTGTTAATTAATATACTTACTCTACATATATGAATCATAAATCACTAACAAACAGCATATAAAAACATATAAACAACATATATAATCATAAAAATTGAAAATAATAAAGAATATGAAAGAAGATTTACCTTTTCGGAAATTGATTACAATTTTATTGAAAATTTTTAGGAGAGATGTGAGGCTGTAGAGGAGAAATTCTGGATTTCAGAGGATTTTTACGAAGAAATGAATGAGAAAAAACAGAGGGGGAGAAGGGGTGGCGACCTTCTGTATTTTAATCTATCTTTAGCGTCGATACTAATTCGACGCTAATTGTTGCCGTTTTTAGGGTCGAAACGGTTTTTTCGACGCTAAATGTTCCATTTTTAGCGTCGAAACAGTTTTTTTCGACGCTAAATATAAAACATTAGCGTCGGATTTAATTTACACGCGAAAGAATCAAGGATCTGTCGGTGGAAGCCTCATAACTATTTAGCGTCGAACAAATATTCGACGCTAAAAGTATTATTTTTGGCGTCGAATATTCAAAATCGACGCTAATTGTATACGTTTTTAGCGTCGAAACTGTTTTGTCGACGCTAAATATCAAAATATAGCGTCGAATTAAATTTAGACGCGAAAGAATCAAGGATTTGCCGGTGGAAACTTCATACACCTTTAGCGACGATATATGTTCGACGCTAAAATTATATTTTTGGCGTCGATCACGTGTTTCGACGCTAAAAGTGTAATATCTGGCACCAAAAATTATTGCAATAATATAATTATTCAGCGTCGAATATTTTTCGACGCTAAAGTTCTGTTTTTAGCGTCGAAATATAGTTTCGACGCCAAAACATTAATATTCTGCGTCGAAGTTTTATTCCGTCGCTAAAAATATGACATATAGCGTCGAAACTAATATTCGACTCTAAAAGTTAGTTTTGGCGTCGCATAATGTTTCGACGCTAAATATTTGGACGCTAAAAGCCATAATTCTTGTAGTTTAATCATTACAAATTTCATTGACTTCGAATATTTCTAGAGGTTTTAGACCAGTCATCCAAACCCCATACCAACTCAAAAACAGGAATCTTAGACCAAAATTGAAATAAAATAAATAAATAAATAAACTAAAAAAAATCCTTATAATTTTGTTTTTAATAAAGAAAAAGAGTAATTGGTCAACAATTAATGCAGCTCACCGGGGCAAACATTTAGGTCCAAAGTCTACGCAAAGAATGTGAAACCCTAAATTAATATATATATATATATATATATATATATATGGTTGTGTCATGTGTGGATGAATGATGCCATTCCACCTTCTTTAACAAAGCTTTCTATCTTTATTAAATATATGTCATTTTTAAATAATATTAATGTTTATTTTTATCTTGTGTGAACGTCTGCATTTTTTTTATTATCATCCATATAAATATAACTGAAAGATAAAAAATTACGATTTTTTGTATATTAAAAGGTAAAAACACCATACTATAATTCTGAGTTTTTGTTATCTTTTAGTTTAGTAAGCATTTTATTAAAATCCGAACGTTCGCACCCAATAATTTTTGGTATGATATATTTAATCAGAAATGATTCTATCATATAACTAGTCTTAAAATAATCCATAAAAGAAAATCACATATGTGTTGAAATGTCAAAGTATATCCTTATTTGGTGTGAACGTCTATATTATTATTTATCATGCATGTATACCAACTTTTATATATATATATTAAAAGATAAAAATACCATATTATAATTCTCAATTTTTGTTATCTTTTAGTTCCGTAAACATTTTATTAAAATCGAATATATGCACGTATCCAATAATTTTACATAAATGATTACTCGAAACAGTACCTAAAGTGGCGTGACAATCAGGGCTTATGATCTCATCTTGAAGTTATGTGTTCGAATTCAGAGAGTGTGTTTCTTATAAGAGTTTGAGGTAACCATAGATTTTTCATGCTCTGTTTAAGTCCGAAATTGGTGATTTGAGGCGGAATCTTCTCGAAACACATAAAAGAAAATCACAAATGTGTTGAAATGTCAAAGTATATGGCCCCAGCTTTGTCCCTCTTCCCATGTGATAATTAAAGAGACCTAAGTCTCATGGAATGATAACATGTTAAGGCAAAGAGACTAAGAGAGTGACTCCAAAATAAGTTGACACGCATTTCACACTTATTTGATAATTAATACATATAAGTGGGTCACATTTTATGTAACATCTACAATCTACATCCACTATTAAATACACCAAAATTTGAAAAATATTCCATCCATTTGCACTATAACTCTATAATTTATGTTTATATATATATACTAGATATTGTCCGTGCTTACGGCACGATCTTACAGAATTTACAGATTCTGTTATTTAATTTGTTTGTTAATTTTTAGAGATATTCTATAATGAAATGATTTTATTTTTTTTAATTAAATGATTTTATTCTTTAATTTATTTGGTAGTTTTTATTTTCCATTTTTATAGAGATTCTATAATGGAAAAATTCTTTATCAGCCATTAGATTATAATGAAATGATCTGAACCACCAATTAAGCCACATTAAGATAGCATTTTGATACATTATCTCTCTTAATCCTAACCATTGATTGCATTCTCTTTCCTCTCACACCATTGTGCTTTATAATATAGATATATATCTCATTGGAAGTCTATATCTATCAAGATTGATTTTTTAATTTTTTTAATGGTTTTTTATGTGATTAATTTCTTGAAATTTTCGTATGACTTTTATTTTTAATGGGTGTTGTTAAAAAGAGTTGTGAGAGATGGCCGGACGGGTGTATAGATGACTGGTACACTCACTTATTAATATTTTGACACATATATATTGAATTTGAAATTAACCAATAATAATAGAGAGTAAAAAATTATTAATTAACACAATGTCATATTTTTATTAATGGAGTACATTTAATATACCTCATATAACTCTCTGTACAAAGAGATGATGAAAATACAAGGGTGGAGCTAAAAATTAAAAAAAAAAAAAAAAAAAATCTAAAAAGGCAAATAATAAATATAGAGAGGTCAAATTATAAAACTATTTTTTTTGAAGGTTAGAATTGAATTAAAAAAATTTATAAATTCTATGTAGGCCAAGACATCTTTTGGTTTTAGGAACATTTTTTTTGCTGTGAAAAAACACAAGTTTATATGAGCTTTCTTTATTTGTAATTGTTTTCCACGAATTAATAAATGTAATTTTTTTTCCTTGAAATTTGAAGTTAATAATTTGAATTGTTAGCAACCGCATAATCTTGTTGGTCTCAACCTCTCATTCCAAGAGTGAGATCTTGAGTTCGAGATCTCTAAGTGTTATGAGTGTGGGTTATTAAGTGAAGTCTATTTTAAATAGAAAAATATTAAGAATTTAAATTTATATTTAAGCAAAAAATATTTATATATACATTTTTTTTCATTAATTATACAATTACGATCTAACATAACAATATTGGAAAACTTGAAATTTTACTCATTACAAAAGGGTAGGATAGATCTATGAGAAAGTGTGTCAGGGGAAATGGTTAATAATTAATGGAAAATAATAAGGAGATTAAAACATGATTACACGGGACAACATTATTATTAAACGATATTATTTTATTTACCATTAAAATAAAATAAAGACAAAAATAATGTTGTTTTGGTGATTTGTCCTCATTTAATTATTGTTTAGTTTTTACATCATTGTTCATTATGGATGACAACAAGTCGGGTATGGTACAGAGATGCCAATACTTGTATTTGTCATGTTCAATCAACTGGAAAAAAATTATCTCTTATTAGGGTCTGTTTGGTTCAACGGAGGGGAGGGGAGGGGAGGGGAGGGGAGGGATTTTAATTAAATATATGTTTGGTTCAAATGAGGGGAGGGGAGGGGAGGGGGGGGTTTAATTAAATATATGTTTGGTTTAAGAAGGGAGGAGAGAGATTTTAAAACTAATTTACTATTTTATCCTTATAGCCTGTTATAAATAAATTAAAACAATATAGGCTTATATTATACTTGAATTAAACAAATAATAAAATTAAAATAAAAAGCTCTACATATATAATACATGTTATTAAAAATAAAATTAAAACAAGCATCAAACCAGTAATTAGGTTTTGACATAGATGAATAGATAAAGAAACACTGCAAAATATTCAAGTTTATAACATAAATTACTAAAATGATTAAGTTCAGATAATACGGAAAATGTTAATAAGGTTTCAGCAAAATAACAACCATTAAGCTCAAGTATTTAATCAAATGCATCATCTATCTTAAGAGTCAAAGACCATTTGCATGATCACCGCCTTACGTGCTTCCGCTAGACATTGAAGAATTATTCTAAGTTTGTCAGCATCTTTCATTAAAGAGCAATAGATCTTACGTAATATTTTCCTATAATCAATGTAAATAATCAATGTGATAGATTGAAAAATGAGAAAATGAAGAATTTTGATATATTATGAGTTCTTAATTACCTTGAGGAATTTTAAGTCCATAAGACAATTTAGGAATTTTAAAATATAAGTAGGGATAATTTAGTCATTACATTTAAATTTTAATTCTCACTTTCTCTCCCCTCCAAAACCCCACACTTTTGGAGGGGGGAGCTAAAATTGACTTAGGAGGGATTTTGCTCCCCTCCCCTCCCCTCCCCTCCCCTCCAAAAAATTGAACCAAACAAACAAAATTTAAAATAATAATCCTCCCCTCCCCTCCCCTCCCCTCCAAAACCCCCCAACCAAACACACCCTTAGTCTCTAACGTACAAGATCTCCACAGACCCCCGTGTGGGTATCCGTTCACATGAAAATTTGAACGAGAATATCAATATCCCTTACTCGATCCAAATTATCTTTTTACCCGTCTTTAAAGTACCTTAACCCATTTTTGTCAGTACCTATTGCTCTTATTTAATATTTGAGGACAATGATTTTCCTAACTAAAGTACCCTTGGATTTACTCGAAATTACAAGGATATCCAAACTCACCATTAGAGTGAATGGTCGGTGGCAGAATCAATTAGGACTAAAAATGATAAACAATTACATAACATTAATTATCGCATCGGTGGTATCTTATTAATTAGTAGACTTTGACGTGGCAATTAATTAGGATTAAAGAACCAATATGTTCACACACACTTAAATTAAGTTGAAATGATCACATGATCTACTTATTAATTTCTTTTTTAAATTCGATTCAAAGTAAATAAAGCAAAACTAAATCGCTTGATTAGAATCATTGAATGCGATTAATTTTGATATAAAGAAATTTAACATTTTTTAATCGGCCTTCTTACATTATTACTATAATTCTTAGTATATAAAAAAAAATATTAGAATCTTTTTTATTAAACCATTGGATTGCAGATAATTTGAGTGGTGTGAGTGTGTTACTTGTAAATTATTTTGTTCATTAAGTGAAACCTTGAAGTAATTGTAGCATTATTATTTTTAATTTTTTTTGGAATAGTTAGAAATCTCGCCGCTAAATCACCTCTTCCAGACTTAAGCGGAGCAGGTAAAACCCCTGAATGTCTCAGACTCTTACAAGAAACGCACTCCATGAATTCGAACCCTAAACCTCAATGTGAGATATTGAACCCTACACCACCAAGCCACTATAAATATTTGTGTCTAACTAATCTTATTTCTTGCATTTCTTTTTAATTTATGCTCTTTGTAGAACAATAATTAGGGTTTCAATTCTTAGTAATTTTGACCTAAATAACCCCAAGGGTTGCCTCAATGGTAAAAATATTGGGTTTGAGTGATTTGATCTCTCTCATATGTTTAAGGTTCGAATCTCACTAGATGTATTTTATTGGGACCATGTTTCTCAGTGTAAAAGGCCAGTGACTTACTCTGATCTGTATTGGAAAACTTCTGAGAGCACGTGACACAAGTCCCAAAGATTAATCGATATGCGCATAAGTTGGCACGGACACCCCAATTATAAAAAGAAAAACGACCTAAATTATTCATGGTGTCCCCCATAACCAAAGAATGACTAAGGTTTTTTTTCTTCTTCTCTCTAACTGAGTATCGTATTTTATGAATGAATAAGTATATAAAGTTAAATAAGACATTAGTTAAATTATGAGACTTTGTTGGGGTATTTTGTTTTTTGTTTTTAAAAAATTATTATAGATTTCTCACGACGTTCTACTCGTTACTAAACTTATTGAAGAGAAAAGAAATAATAAAAAAATAATTGAAATTTAAGTTGACAAAATTAAAAGACTTCACATTTAATGCTAAATTTCAACTCAATTAAAAGACTTCGAATATATTTTTATAAAGAGCCCGACAGAGACTTTCCAGCTAATAGCTAAAAAAAAAGGAGGAAAAAGTCTTTTTCTTAAATCATTTCCAGAAATAAATACAGATTTCATTTTAATTATTAATGCCCAAATTTTGGAATTTTTCGGAATAATAAATAAAATTGATGGGTTCGAAAGACGACTTGCAAAACATTTTATAAATTTCCATTTAGAATTGAATTCTTGATTTTTGGCTGATCGGAAATATCAATTTGCTTTCTAGGTTGATTGACAAATTCTAAATTTATAATTAGTTATTTCATATGAATATGATAGGAGTAATTACAATAATTTATTTAAATTGAAAACCTCTTATTAAATAAGGATTGGTTGAGTAATGAACTCATTATCGTCTTATTTTTAAAGATATTAAAAAATTCGAATCCTCGCAAATTCATTGCGGATGTTGATTTTCTTCTAAATATTTTGGAGTAAAAATGATTGGTTTTATGCGTTAGTTATGTACTTTATCATCACAAACTCATATTCTTTCTTATCCAGACTCAAGTCATTTTCATATAATTGATTTAGACTGTTTTGATTTCTCACATACTCATATTCAAATTCGGTCATCACATAGTTGATTTTCACTGTAAAAAATAAGGTCTTTAGCGTTAAAATATATTGACGTTAAAATTCTTCAATTTGACACTGAAGGTCATTGGCGTTGAATAATTTCAACAATTAGCGTCGAAATGTAAACTTTCGACGACGCTAAAGTATAACATTTTGCGTCCAAAACTTTTCGAAGAGAAATGCTATATTTTCGACGCTAAACGACGTATTTTGTCGACGAAAATTTTCGACGCTAAATGACTTATTTTACCATGTTTGGAGACTTTTCTTGTAGACTTTTGATTGTCAACAATACAGTGTGTTAGAAATTTTAGACCCCAAAGATCCTGCAATAAACAAATAATATCAATCAAATAATAAGCATAAAATATAGATAGAGAAAAATACAAATCACACAGCACAAGAATTTACGTGGAGAACTCATACACTTCGACTTGATTATGTGAAAATTATAATGATCAACACCCTATTAGACATACCATTTATCTCATACTTAGGAATACTTTATGTAATTGTAAATATTTCCTAAAATATAACTATTTCTTTTAAAAATATAATTAATTATCGATTTATAAATCATAAGATTTTAAACAAGAGATATTATTGATATGTTTCGACGGGTCAGAAATGTCAGTATGTTTGTAAGGGATTGATGATTTCAGATCAATCATTTTTAAACACACACATTTCCTTCATCTACAAATCACAATTTATAAAAATATATATACACTTAAATATATATATATACAACTTTTATATATACAACTTTTATCAACAAACATCTCTCAAATTTGAACTTACGTAATGTAACATTAATTATGTGTCTCAGTTTCATTTGTGATCTCACAGCCACAATGTGATTATAAGTGATTCTATTCACATACCAAAATACCAAACATGAGTTAATATTTAATGTCCATTTAATGAAAAATAAATATTTTCAAAACGAATTATTCAATTTAAAAAATACATTCGGATTTGCTCACTTATTAAAAAATACCATTCATGTGAACAATGATTTGTATAGAAAGGTTAAAAAAAAGGAAGAAAATCGTGGTCAAATCTTATATTAGTAAAAGAAAAAGACTAAAGTTTGATTTAAAAAAAAAGGAATAAAATTTGAAAATACATGATTAAATAGGGAAAAAACTTAATAGAATGGATTTACTAATAACAATTATTAGGAAATAGGATTAATTAATAATTTACCCAAAAAGAATATAAAATCTCTTAAAAAATAGGACATAAAACAAATATACAATGTCACGTAATCCTGAATTCGAATTCAATATGTGTTTATTGTAAGAGTTTGGGTTAAGTGATTTCCAATATTTTAAAAATAATAATTTTTTTAAAAAAAAAAAACTCAAAAAACAAAATGGTTTAGAATCTATCCATCCACTCTCCCGAAAGGAACATTTAAAAAAGAGTAATGATAGGTGTACAAACAATTATCCCTAATTTTATCCCTACTCCCTCACTGTAGCTACAGTGAGCTACAGTAACTCACTGTAGCTACAGTGAGAGAGTAGGGATAAAATTAGGGATAATTATTTGTACACCTATCATTTTCCTTTAAAAAATGGGGAGATCGTGGGCAACTAGTACTGTGTAAATTGACAAAATAGGACAAAATTCCAAATCCAGCTCACCGTTTAATAGAAATCACGATTAATTGATTTAGACCACCGACGCGGCGATATTTTTGTATTTCTTCTTGCAGCAATTTCTCGGCAAATTATTGCCATTAGGCAACACTATCTTGCAAATCTGATTTATTAACTAACTAACTCTTCATTAATTAAATTAATCACAAATTTAGGTTCCACATAAATTTGTGGTTAGTATGAGACCAATAATTAAGAGATAAATAAGATTTATGTGGAATTCACCACATTAAATAAATTATGATAGTTGATTTCATATTCAGTCAACACAAACACAATTCAACTCTGAATCATAATCTCATTTTAACATCTATGTAAAGAATTAGGATATAACTAGATATACTAAAACCACGCATTGCTGCGGTTTTATTTTTCAAAAAGAGAACAAAAGATATGTAGCATTGACCAAAGCCGAAGTCCCACTAATTGAAGTCGTCTATCAAAATAAAAGTGTGATATTCTAATTCTATCGTGTATTTCTCTTTATATAAGTATAAGATCATAATGAAATACGTAGAACACAAAAAAAAAACATATATGAATCTTATAGAAATTATGGTACATTATAAATATAAAGATGTGTATAAATTTAATGTATCATAAATAATATTTAAAATGAATTGTAAATATTGAAATATGTGAAAATTCAAAATATCGTAGACAATCATTAATATACGTTATAAATATCGAGATATGTGAATGTATCATAAATATTGAATAAAATGAATTGTATTATTAAAAAAAAAAGTCAATCGTAGATATCGAGATATGTATAAATTTAATGTATTATAAATCTTACCTAAAGTAAAAATTTAAATATAATTTTGTCATATGCCTTTTATGGTTTGACGTAGCAACACCAAATAAGATAAAAAATAAAAATATAGGTAAATATAAAATATGATAATACTAAGCCGAATCGTTACTAATAGATGATCAAATATCGAAAAATAAGTGAGACTCACGTAACACATATTAAATAAATAAATTCAATACTCCCAGCAGGATATATTGTTTCGCAAATTATATGAATACAAGTCAACCCACTTGACTACTTGAGCAAAATTATCAAAGAAATCAATCATTTAATTCCAGACTCCATTTTTTTTTTGTCGGTCGTAGGCACGAAAATGAAAAATTACAAGGTGACTTGGTTTTTAGATAAAAAATAATAGACATATTTATATTTTTACATAAAATAAATATAATGATTATTACAGTAATTATTATAGTTACAATAAAAATAATATAATTATTTTTGATAAAATTATAAGTATCTGTATCACCGGAGGAAGATTCTGTGAAATCTGGTCGCATGATGATGATGATTTCATTAATTACTGTTCAAAAATGCACTCTCTCTGTGTTACATCATAACACGTGCGTGTCACATGGAAGTGAGTTAAGTATATCTAACAGACCAAAGATAGCTGGCAAATACAAAAACACAGGGACATATTTGTAATTATACTCACTCGTCTCGTACCCTTTCTTTCTTCTTGCTGCTTTATAAATTAAAAACCACAGTTGATTCAGAAACTAGATAAAGAAAGAATTTTAACAACAATGGCTTCTCCGCCAGACACTAGCAAAAGCATTAAGCTTGAACGTTACAACAGTTACCTCCGTAGGCTTCACGTGACAAAATTGTTACACTCATCTTCGAAGCTCTTGTTTCGCGCCACTATTCTCATTGCACTTGTTCTGATCATTTTCTTTACACTCAATCACCACCACCACCCGTCACTTTCAGAAAATCACATTACAGCTCATCAGCATAGCCTTCTCTCGTCTTCTTTCTTCTCCGGCGTCGGCGGTGGTTCCTGGGAGAAGCAGGTTCGCCACTCCGCCACCCCTCGCCGCCCCAATGGGATCGCCGTCCTGGTCACCGGGGCTGCCGGCTTCGTCGGGTCCCACTGCTCTCTCGCGCTCAAGAAGCGCGGCGACGGCGTTCTTGGATTGGATAATTTCAACGGCTACTACGACCCGTCGCTTAAACGAGACAGGCAGAAGCTTCTTCAAAAGCATCAGGTTTTTATAGTCGAAGGTGACTTAAACGACGCCGCTTTGTTAACGAAGCTGTTCGACGTTGTACCTTTCACTCACGTACTGCACTTAGCAGCACAAGCCGGCGTGCGTTACGCCATGCAGAACCCTCAGTCCTACGTGGCATCTAACGTCGCTGGATTCATCAACCTTCTAGAAGTTTGCAAATCGGTGAATCCTCAGCCGTCGATCGTGTGGGCATCATCAAGCTCAGTGTACGGGCTCAACACACAAGTCCCTTTCTCCGAATCAGACAGAACCGACCAGCCCGCCAGTTTGTACGCGGCAACTAAGAAAGCTGGAGAGGAAATTGCCCACACTTACAACCATATTTACGGTCTTGCCCTTACGGGGCTCCGATTCTTTACAGTGTACGGTCCCTGGGGGAGACCCGACATGGCTTATTTCTTCTTCACTAAGGACATTTTACAAGGCAAGACGATTGACGTGTACAAGACGCAGGAAGACAAAGAGGTGGCGCGTGACTTCACGTACATTGATGACGTGGTGAAGGGTTGTCTCGGGGCGCTGGATACGGCGGGGAAGAGCACGGGGAGCGGGGGGAAGAAGCGGGGACCAGCTCAGCTGAGGGTATACAATCTGGGGAACACGTCACCGGTTCCGGTGGGGAGGTTGGTGTCGATATTGGAGAGTTTGTTGTACACGAAAGCGAAGAAGCGCGTGATAAGAATGCCGAGAAATGGGGACGTGCCATATACACATGCCAATGTCAGCTTGGCTTATAGAGATTTTGGGTACAAGCCCACCACTGATCTGGCCGCTGGCTTGAGGAAATTCGTCAAATGGTATGTTAGTTATTATGGGATTCAACCGAGGGTAAAGAAGGAAACTCACTTTACAATTGAGCATCCCGATGACTCCGCTAGATAATCCTTCCTTATTTCCTTTTGCTTTTCACGGTATATTAGTACGAGAGGTATTGAAATTGAAACGATATCGATTTCAAGTTTAATGATCGGGATTTCAATTTTAATATCCTCCGGTATTAGTATCGGGATAATATTAGTAAAACTCTTTACAAGTTAATTATTATTGCGGTCCTTGATGTATTGGATAATATCAATTGTTGATGTAACATAAGAGATATATAGCATTTGATGATACATACAATAAGAATAAGGGAAGAAGAATGTGTACTAATTAGATCTTAGCCGTTGGATTTATATTAGAAAAAAGTGTGTCCAAATATTATTGATTGTTAGTTCATAATTGATTGATTGAAGGAGCTTTAATGGAATACAAGTGGGGGTGAAGATGTTGAATGTTTTTAGCTTTTGAAGATGCTTTCTCATGAAGAGGAAGATGGGATAGGGATGTCTTGTATTCAACAAAATGTGGGTCACAATTTAAAAAAAAAGGACAAAAGTAAATTATTTAATTGATTTCATGTTTATGTCATTTAGATAATTAGTCCGGTTTGGGTTTGGTGGCGTATAATTCAAGATCTAATGAATGCTTTTATTGTAAGAATCTGGTACAGTCGGAGGTTTTACCTACTTCACTTAAGACCGGAAAAAATAATTTGACGGCGAGTGTAGGACACATAACTGGGCGACGCATGCTGTTCCGGGCTCGCGGCCCGGTTGTGAGTACGAAATAACATGGAGTCGCCACCCGGTGTAAACCGGGACAAAGATTTAAGGCCGCACTCACCCCTCGCAAGGGAAGACCTCAAACCGTTGGGTTCGGAATGGTCTCTTACTTATGCCACTTGTGATGATATGATTTGTGCAATAAACTTAACCGAATCTATTCAACATTCATGCTCAAGGGTAATCTACTTCTAGTATGCATTCATCAAAATAACTCATAATCTAAGTTTGCATGCTCGAAAATAAGTTTTTAAACGGCGAACACGCAATGTCACATAATGAGCCTATTGAGCCATTAAACCAAAATAAACAAATAATTATTTAAACATGATCATAAACTAAACAAAATACCATGCATAAAATAACATAATCATGCTTGAAAATAAATAATAAACTAGACTACATCATGCTTTAAATAATAACTAAATAATCTACGAACTACATCATGCTCAAACACAAGTTTGGATGAGACGAAATACGTGTCTCTTAAGTGGTACGTGGCGTTGTATCCCGAGTACAAACCGCACTACCGTCCATTCGGATTCGGCTACGGAATTTACGTCCGGGTTTCCATCCTATATACCACAAAAGGGAACACATATTCCGATCATCCAACAATCACATCATGCCTCAAACGACTCTCATGCGATAATATTTCTAAAATAAACGAAAGATAATAAATAAAAGGGTGCCCTCAGGTCTAACCTCTTTTGTCGTCTCAAGAAAGGGTGTTACACGTCCGTTGGAAGGGTGAATGATCCGCAACTCTTTTGGTTCACCAACTCAACGTCTTTCCTCGCTTTTTCGATGTTCGGGCTGCTGTTTTTACTCCGTTTCACTGCTGTTTTGCTGCTGTTTTTCAGGCTACTGTTTTGGTTATTTAGGGGACTGTTTTGGGTGATTTTGAAGGCGAATTGGCTTGCGGTTTTAAGGGGTTTTAGGGGGGGACTGTTTTGGGATGACTTCAGAGTTATTTATTCACTATTTTGGCTGTGTGTAGGGGCTGTTTCTGTGTGGTTTTAAGGTGGTTTTCGGGATTGTTTTGGGCTGACTTCAGGCAGTGTTTTAGGCCTGAAATATGGGCTGTTGTGGGGTTGTTATTTGCGTGAGTTTGAGGCAGTTTGTGGGGCTGTTATTTCAGTGAGTTTGAGGCAGTTTGTGGAGGCTGATGAAGGCTATGTGAGTTGACCGAGAGGAGTGTGGCAGTCTGTGTTGTTCACGTTACTTGTTGATGATGAAGGGCAGTGTGCTGAGTGAGGGGCGCTTGTAGCATACGAGGGTGTATGGCGTGAGGTCGAGGCTAATGGCGTGTTAAGTGGAGTTGAAGGGCAGATTAGGGTGCGATGTGTGTATGGTGCGTGAAGGGGGGTGCTGAACGAGAAGGGTTTGATGGATGATTCGTGGTCTTTGGTGGCGTGGTTAATATATGTTTGTTAAAGGGCTGATGTTTTTGTGTCGGTTTGGCAATGAAGGTGGAAGAGAGAAAGTGTATGGCCTGTGGATGAGTGGAGAGTTGGTCACGCTTTAGGGTTTTTGTTTCTTTTATTCTTGTTATTGGTGTCACTGCCGAGAGAGGGGAGAGGGTTGATTCAAAATATATCTTATAGTTAGGGTTGTGAATGAATTTAAAAGAAAACAAATGTCACTGTAGCTACAGTGAGAGAGGTGTAGTTTTTGTAAGTGAGATTGTATGTAGGTGTAGCATTTTTGAATTTAATTATTTAAGGCAAGAATTTTATATTTCAATTTAATTGGTTTTAATTTAATTTAATTTAGATTTCATTTAATTTATTTTAATTTAATTTAATTAGTTTTGATTTATTTTAGTTTAATTTGTGACATATATTTTAAATGTTTTAATTATTATTGGATGTGATTTAATGGGCTTGGGCTAAGGTTAAGTTTTAAAACGGAGGTCCAACAAGCGAACCCGAAGTTAAACAACCGAGTTAAATCCGACCAAATGCTAATTTTCAACTTTACCCTTCCAACATCCGTTTCCCGCGGCTTTCACAATCAAAGAGGTAGTGTCTCCATACGAGACTCATCATCGGGACTTATATACAAAAATGCAGTGTCTACAGCGAGATTTCCAACGATTAAAAAAAAAAAAAGAGAGAGAGAGAGAGAGAGACATGATCATAATTTGAATTGATTGAGGTTTAATTGCTTTCATTTCATCTCATATGGCTTTAGCTTCTATGAATAATTATGTATTTGTATTAATAATTAGAGATTATATTATCCTTATTAGAATTATAGTATATATATTAGAACTAGATCTCTAATTGTAGATCTCTAATTTCAATTATTATTATGGTTTTTCTCTCAAATAATATAATGTTATTGTTTAATTTTCATTCAAGTTCCATTTACCCCTCCTGTTTATTTCTTTAAAATTTATGTTTCTTATTTATATTTATATAGGACTATTCAAAAAGAAAATATAAATTCCAATACACTTTCTTTTATATTTTTGTTTATTAGACTTCGTGTTCTTTCGATTAGTATAAGAACAATCATATTTTTTTTATAAAGACAAGTAACTACATATATTGTGATCAAGAATATATGTGATATTTGGTTATATGAATTTTTTCAATGATTTAATATTAGGATTAATTATAAATTTGAATTTCATACAAATTTATATGTTATGAAATTTATTCGAAACATGCTCTTATTTATTAAAAAAGTTAACGCTTAAAAATTGACCTACATGTTTGTTTATATAATTAATAATTATTTCTTCTTTTGACTGGAATAAATTATTTGTAGGTTTTGATTAAACTTTTTTCAACCTTATTCAAAATTTAAGTTGAAGAGATAATTTGTTTTATTCGAGATTGAATAGTGCTTGGATAGAAAGAATCTGATCATAGAAACGAAAGAGAATGGAAAGAATATAATTGTAAATAAATAAAATTCAAATTCAAATAAATAGTGAATCAATCTCGTATTATGCTTTAGTTTATCATTTTTAATTATTTATAAAATATTTATAATGCGATAAAAACTTATATGAATCAATTTCAATAGAACTGTCCAATATATGTCATGTTTCAAATGATTTTTTTTTTTTTTTAATGATGTAACATTCCTCGATCCCATTAAAAAATTCATGTGTCAAAATATGTTAGAAATTAAGATAGAAACAATAATAGAACAAAAGTTGATTAATGTGACTTTGATAGTGTAATTACTATCCTTAAAGAATTAATATCCACATTATAATTACTGTTGGGTTTTTTTTTTTTGTGTGTGGCAATATCCCTCCAGAAAATCTATAAAGGCTTAAGTAGAAATTCAAGACATCAAATCTGTAATTTCTCCCAATAACATGTAAGAAGTTTTTTTTAGAAAGAAAGAGAAGAATTCTAGATAAAAAAAATATAATTTTGGAGCTGTACAAGTATTTTTTTTTAATTTTTTTTTTTTTTGGAAACGATGGAAACCCCGCCACCAAACCACCCATTCTGGGCCGCGGCGCAGGTAAAACCACCGGCTATCCCAGGCTCTTACAAGAAGTGCACCCCCTGGATTCGAACCCAGAACCTCAAGGTGAGATCCTGGACCCTACACCAACAAGCCACACCCCTGTACAAGTATTTATATACCTTAAGCAACTTTTGACACACCATTTGACAATTTAGCATGCATTAGTATATCATTTATCATATCCACCAATGTTCTATTTTTTTTTTTTTTTTTATTTCAGATAGACCATTCAGATAGACCATTTTCTTCACAAAAAATAGAAAATTCATTGGAAAAAAATTCATCTCCTCGATCACTTCGTAGGATTTTTATTTTATTTTTCAAACGATTTTCAACAAATGCTTTGTAACCCACGCTCGCCAACGCGCCTCACGCGTTCCACTCTCTGCTGAAGGTTGAAGACGACGCCACGTGTCGCCACGTCAGTGCCCAGTCAGCGCACAGTCAGCGCCCAGCCAGCGCACAGTCAGCAGCCCAGTCAGCGCCACGTAAGCGACCAGTCAGCAGCACAGTCAGCTGCCACGTCATCCGCCACGTCAGCACTTGCCACGTCAGCAGTGTCTGGTAAATTTCAGATAGGTCCCTGAACTTTCTGGAAATTACAATTTAGCCCCTATACTTTCAGAAATTTTCAATTTAGTCCCTGAACTATTTGGAAATTGCAATTTAGTCCCTGAAATTTTCCATAATTTCACTTTGGCCCCTGAACGTTCGGAAATTGCACTTTGACCCCTGTAATTTCTGGAATTTGCAAATTGGTCCCTGTGTCGGATTTTGACAAACGAAGTGTCATTTCCACCATTTTCGACCATTCCGGACGCAACGGTGAGGTCCGTTTTTTGAAATTCTGCTTAGAATTTTTATGATGGAGGGGAGCAACGGAAAAATGATTTTGTTAACTAGTACAAACTATTTCACATGGAGAGGAAGGATGAAAGACCTTCTGTATGTGAAGGACTATGATGGATCGGTATTTCTGGAGCAGAAACCAGAAGGAATGACCGATGAGAAGTGGGCTAATCTTCACCAGAAAACATGCAGTACTATTCGTCAGTGGATCGACGACAGTATCGTGAACCATGTCAGTGAAGAGACAAATGCACGTGACTTATGGAGAAAGCTGGAGGAGCTTTTCCGAGCAAATACTGGCAACAACAAGTTGTACTACATCAAGAAGATGATGGGTTTGAAATACCAGGAAGGTACAGCTGCGGCGGACCATATCAACGATTTCCTCGGAACCATGAAGGAATGTCTGGATTGGGCATAGACTTCGGAGATGAGGTAAATGGCTTAATACTTCTTAATACGTTACCAGAAACTTGGGAAACGTTCAGATCTACGGTGATCAATTCAGCCGCAGATGGGAAAGTCACTATGGAGATGGCAAAGACCAGGATCTTCGAGGAAGAAAAGAGGACGAGAATGCAGGAGTCAACATCAGCCTCAACCTCAGAAGCTCTAGTGACAGAAAAGAACACCAGAAGGGGGAGGAGTAAAAGCCGAGGCCCAGGTAAATCAGACAAGAACCGGGGGAAATCAAGAATAAGGGATATTGAGTGCTATCACTGTAAAAAGAAAGGCCATATGAAGAGGGACTGTTACAAGTTGAAGAACGAGCAGTCCAGAAGAGATGGTGACTCTAATCAATAAAGAGTTGCTACTACCACCGAGAAAACCTCAAAAGAATTTTGCATAATGTATGAAGAAGCTGTTGTGAATCTTGCCAGCCACGAGACCAGTTGGGTGATAGATAGTGGCGCCTCCATACACGCCACATCTCGCAGAGACTTCTTTTCATCTTACACACCAGGGGACTACGGTGCTGTAAGGATGGGGAATGACGGACAGTCCAAAGCCGTCGGTATTGGAGACATCTGCCTTGAAACAGAGAACGAGACAAGACTAGTGTTGAAGGGAGTCAAGCACATCCCAGATATCCGGTTAAACCTGATCTCAACAAGCAAGCTGGATGATGAAGGTTTCTGCAGCACCTTTAGTGACGGATGCTGGAAGCTCACTAAAGGGTCAATGGTCGTGGCACGAGGTAAGAAAGACTCAACCCTGTATTTGATGCATGCTAATCTTTCAAATAGTAGCATAAATACAGTCAACAGCAATGAGGCAGCCGAGCTATGGCACAAAAAGCTCGGTCACATGAGCCAAACATGGATGGAGATACTACGCAGGCGGAATGTTCTTCCGGAATTGAAGAACTCACACTTACGGAAGTGTGAACACTGCATGGCTGGAAATCAGAACAGAGTATCCTTCCAGAGCTCCCCGCCTCAACGGAAACCGGAGGTACTAGATCTCATACATTCAGATGTATGCGGTCCGATGCAGACACGAACACTTGGTGGGTCACTGTATTATGTGACATTCATTGATGATCATTCAAGGAAGATATGGGCATACACCTTGAAGAGAAAAGATCAAGGGTTGGGAGTGTTCAAGGAGTTTCATGCTTTGGTGGAGAGAGAAACCGGTAAGAAACTCAAATGCATCAGAACAGACAACGGTGGAGAATACAGAGGTCCGTTTGATCAGTACTGCAAGATGCAAGGAATCAGACATCAAACGACACCTCCGAAGACACCTCAGCTGAATGGCCTAGCTGAGAGGATGAACAGAACCTTGTGCGAGAGGATCAGAAGCTTGCTATCACAAGCCAAGCTGCCGAAGACATTTTGGGGGGAGGCACTCATCACAGCAGTACATGTTTTGAACATGTCCCCAGCGGTCACACTGAAAGGTAATGTTCCTAACCAAGCTTGGACAGGTAAAGAAGTGTCTTATGAACTTGCATGTCTTTGGGTGCAAAGCTTTTGTACACATCCCAAAGGACGAGAGATCCAAGCTTGATGCAAAGACGCGACAGTGTGTCTTTATTGGCTATGGTCAGGATGATTTCGGCTACAAACTGTATGATCCAGTGGAGAAGAAGATCATCATGAGCCGAGATGTTGTATTTGTTGAAGACCAGACCATAGAAGATATCCGGAAGGATATGAAGACAATGCCCCAGCAATACAGAAATGTGAATCCAGAACCTCATACACCGGTGCCAGTACGAGTTGAAGATGAGGTTCCCAGACAGGAGGGTACAGGTGATGAAGCTCCCAGAGATGATGATCATGATCAACCACCAGTACCAGAAGTTCCACCAACAGTTCCACAGAGAAGGTCTGACAGAGAGAGGCGACCTTCAACCAAATACTCTGCATATGAGTATGTGCTGCTTACTGACGGGGGAGAACCCGAGATCTACAAGGAGCTGTGGAAACGGAAGACAGAGAAAAGTGGGAGGAAGCCATGCAAGATGAGATGAAATCTTTGCATGACAATCACACTTTTGAGTTTGTGAAATTGCCAAGAGGCAAACGGGCTTTGAAGAACAAATGGGTGTACAGAGTGAAGCAACATGAGCATACTTCACTACCCAGGTACAAAGCCAGATTAGTTGTCAAGGGATTCAATCAGAGGAAAGGCATTGACTTCGATGAAATCTTCTCTCCAGTTGTGAAGATGTCATCCATCAGGGTAGTACTCAGCTTAGCAGCAAGCCTCGACCTGGAAATTGAGCAGATGGATGTCAAGACCGCATTTCTTCACGGAGATCTGGAAGAAGAAATTTACATGGAGCAACCAGAAGGCTTCAGAGTCAGCGGGAAAGAGGACTATGTGTGCAGACTCAGGAAAAGCCTCTACGGTTTGAAACAGGCACCGAGACAGTGGTACGTGAAGTTTGAGTCAGTTATGGGGAGCAGGGATACAAGAAGACTACTTCAGACCATTGTGTTTTCGTTCAGAAATTTTCTGACGATGACTTTATCATCTTACTGTTATATGTAGATGATATGTTGATAGTTGGCAGGAATCAATCGAGGATTGATAATTTGAAGCAGCAACTGAGTAAGTCTTTTGAGATGAAAGACTTGGGGCCAGCTAAACAGATTCTTGGCATCAGGATCGGTCGTGATCGGAAAGCCAAGAAATTATGCTTGTCACAGGAGGAGTACATCGAGAAGGTACTTCAGAGATTCCAGATGGACAAGGCTAAAGCGGTTAGCACTCCTCTTGCTACCCACTTTAGATTGAGTACGAGACAGAGTCCCTCTACTGAGTCAGAGAATGAGGAAATGAAACAGGTTCCATACACCTCAGCAGTGGGAAGTCTAATGTATGCCATGGTGTGCACGAGGCCAGACTTAGCACACGCAGTTGGATTGGTCAGCCGGTTTATGTCAAACCCAGGACGGGAACACTAGAATGCTATCAAATGGATCATGCGTATCTACGAGGCACAACCAAGATGAAGTTATGTTTTGGAAGCAGCGACAAACCAGTGTTGATGGGCTACACCGATTCAGATATGGCAGGAGATGTGGATACACGAAAGTCTACTTCGGGGTATCTGATTACTCTCTCAGGAGGAGCTGTGGCATGACAGTCGAGGTTGCAGAAGTGTGTTGCACTTTCTACAACAGAGGCAGAATTCATCGCAGTTACAGAAGCTTGCAAGGAATTGCTATGGATGAAGACATTCGTCCAGGAATTGGGTTTCAAGCAGGAGAAGTACATTTTGTACTGCGATAGCCAGAGTGCTATCTATCTCGGTAAAAATTCCACCTTTCATTCGAGGTCAAACATATCGATGTGAGGTATCACTGGATACGGGACGTCCTGAGCTCAAGGCTGTTAGAACTCTGGAAAATTCACACCGACGACAACAGTGCCGATGTTCACGAAGGTTTTACCGAAGGAGAAGCTTGAAATCTGTCATGCCATAGCCGGGATGACAAAACTCTCCACATAGTCAGAGTGGGGAGAGACAGAGAACTACGATTGGCTTGATCCCAACTCAGTGTACGTAGGCAGTCATACAGATGCAGCCAGGGGAGGATCCTTTGGAGGATCCGGTTTGGATGATTAATGGTCGGCTCAGATTTTGGGGAAATCTTCACCGATGGGGAGATTTGTTGAAGACAGTGGAGCACGTTATGTGCATGAACACAAAGTCAAGCATGCAGCCAAGGAAGTCAAGCATGCAGCCAAGCCACCGAAAGTTGCTGTGAAGTGTTGCCAGCCCTTTGCCAACTTGCTGCCAACTGCCAAAGACGTGTGCTACAGTGCACGCGTTTTTGACAGTATAAAAAGAGCCCTAAACCATTGTTATCATTATCCCAGAAATCCGAAAGTGAGTGAGAATAGAGAGTAAAGTGGTGTGATAGTTTTTTTGTAAAGCTTTGATTTGTAAGCTTTGTAATTCTTTTGTGAGTAATATAAAAGAAGAGTTTTCTCTCCAATCACCTCTATTATTGTGTGTTTAATCACAACATGTAATAACTTCTTTCTGTAATAATACCAAATGGTTGGTAATTCTGTAATTACAGTAGCCACTTGAGGAGATTCAGAAACACCCACCTTTAAATCTTTGAGTTTAGAAACCAACAATAATAATTCATCAACTTGATTCATAATAGATTTACCATCTACTATTTGAAACTCAAAGAATTTCATACCCACAATCTGTCTGTGCCTTAACTTTTAGAAGTATACTTATTTTCCAAAACCATTCAGATTTCTTGTGGTGATTTGATTTGACGAAACAAATCATATAAATGATCAGAAAGTGAGTTTAAGATAAAACCTCTACAACACACTTCATATTCTTCACGTTTCCTATGAGATGCATTGATCTCATAATGTTCTTATCAGATGGTTTTGGAATTGTAGGAAGATTAGCACTTAACAAATAAGCAATTCCCAATTTTATAAGGAGAAACAACAACTTGTCCTTCCAGTGAGTAAAATTCGTGCCATCAAAATGATCTAATTTGAACACCTATGGATTGAACATCTTGTTGACGACGGAGTCAGAACCAATAGCCTCTATTGTAGTAAAACTAATTCCTTGAGGTTGTTAGAAACAAAGACAGAAACAATAATAGAATAGGAGATGATTAATGTGGCTTTGATAGTGTAATTATTATCCTTAAGGAATTAATGCCCCCGCTATAATTGCTTTTGGGTTTTTTTTTTTTGCAATAACCCTCCAGGAAATCTACAAAGCCTTAACTAGAAATTCAAGACAACAAATCTTGAATTTCTCCCAAAAACATGTAATAATTCTTTTTTTTTTTTAAGAAAGAAAGAGAATAACGTTTTTTCTAGATAAAATCTGAATTTTATAGTTCTACAGGAATTTATATACCTTAAGCAACCTTTGACACACCCTTTGGCAAATGACACTTCTATTCTATTCGAATTATAACTGTTATGTTAACTGAAATTCAAAATCTCGTTAAACAACATTTGGCAGAGGACGTTTATGTTTTAATCAAACTGTTATAATGACATAACAGTTAGCCGAAAATAATTTCGAAAATTCATTAATTGAAATAATAATTTACTTTGCCAATTAGTTTTAAGCCCAAGCGCCAATCTTTAACTATAAATTATTATTTTAATTCCTAATTAATTTTTTACGTTTCCCTCCAAAATCCCTACTAACCACTTTGAATCAAGTTGATATAATAAGTGATGACTAGATGCTCCCGTCCCATATAAATTCTCTCTCTTACAAACCAGTGTTAATATCGTAATTTCATTCCTTATTTTAATTTGGAATGCTTTTCGTAATGTCCCTAATGTTTGGAAAAATGTGTCTTTATGAAGTAAAAATTATATATTTGTTACTTGCGTCCATGATGTTTCCCAAAGTTTTTATAAGAGGCCCTATTATTAATTTTTATTTTTACTTTTTTTTTAAAAAAAAAAAAAAAGAAAAAAAAAAAGAAATTAAGCATGGAAACTAAATCTCCTCCCCCTCCAAATGTGAGCGGGGTTCCAACCACAAATTTCTCGTGTATATATTTTTAAAAAATTTATCAGATAAATTGATTCTTTCTCACAAAATCTCCACGGTAAATATAACTCACATATCTTGATTTGCTTAATTTTAACTAAGGTTTTGAAACTTACACCATTAATAAATGGCCGTATTCTTATCTGCCCAAAATTGACAGAGGACATTCCCATTCAAATTTCACTCTCCCTAATTTAAACAAACAAACAAACTAATCAACGTAGAAATGAGTTAGGTGCCTTATCAACACCCAATTAATAATAAAGCTTCGCGGGTGCTAACTAATTTTACTGGGAAGCTATTTCTCAGCCCGTCTCTGCCCGTTGCCATTTCTATTTTTCAAAAACAATAAGTCTTCCTATAATTAAGCCAAACTTTAGGGGTGGTCTATGTAAATTTCCATCCAATCTTTTTCTGTCAATACTCAAATCCTAAAATTCTACCTGCAAACACGTTATTGATAATGAATATAATGTAAGCTCAAGGATTCAAAATCTTGATATAATTGAATAGGCATTAAATCAAACAACCAATATAATACAATACTTCTTTATTGTTGGTTCTGTCACAAATTGCTAATGAAATAAAGACTCAGTCCCTAAGGGGAGTGATTTAGTAACAAATGACTTAGGACTTGGTTGTCAGATCTTGAGTTCGAGTATAAGATATCATGCATTTCTTATAAGAGTTTGAGACAACTGAAGGTTTTACCTGATACGTTTAAACCCGCATCAGGTGGTTTGACAACGAGATTTCTAATGTTTGTGAAAAAAGAAAAAAAAAAAAGACTCAAAATGTTCAACAAGGATAAGTTCTACAGGAAGAAGAAATAGTTTTTCAACTCAGATAAAAATCTCGAAGATAAAAAATTGATGATCAGCTTTATTACAAAAGAAGCAGAGGGAAAATCAGAATCATGTCATCAAATCAATCACTTATCAATTAGGTATATTATGATAGATTATACAGTATATGCATTGATGCCATGTTACACGACCATTTCTGATTCGGAACTGAAACAGCAGCATAACTATGAATAATTACCTGCAACCACCTTGGAACTAATGGCAAGAACAGGCAGAAGCTTCTACAAGTTAACTTGCAATTTGTTCATCGAAGTGTGAGCTGCTCCATATTCTTGGCATTTCTGGATATTCCAAGGCCCGACCTTTTATCTTCCTGCTCTTCATATGGGTTTGCCCTATAACTAGAACTTGCCTCTTCATTCCCGGAATATCCCGGTCTTTCAGTAAGGAATTGTTCCCAAAATACATCATTTACTCGAACTGGGGCAACTGCAGGCCCTGGATTGTTACTTGGGGTCTCATGTGCAGAAGACAGCGAGGCATCCTTATGACCCAGATTCCTGCTATTAGGAAACGGTCTAGTATCAGATTCCTTATCATTAGAATTGCTCAACTCTGTAGTTCTGGCGATTTCGTTATTGACTTGCAGAGGAGAAGAGGCCAGAGTTAAATTCAAGTGGCATGAAACATGACCATCAACCTCTTCATTAGAAATCTGTCTCCGCTGCACCGAATGAACTCTTGGGCTGTCATTTTCAGGTACTTTTCGGGAGAAAGATGAGTCCATTTTAAATGTAAAAGATGTCCCAGTATCAGAAAGTTCAAATGTTTCAGGCACATATAAATTGCCTTCTTGTCTTGTGTGTGCATCTTTTGGTTCAACTTCAGAAATTTTCTTCTGAGGACTTCCCCCATCTTCAGCGGAGTTCTGTGTGCTATGTGAGACCAAATTAATATCAGAAACAGCCGGTGATAATTCTAGCCTCAACTTATTTGAGAAATTTTGGTGGAAAACATTCCCAGACTCAGGTCTAGAAGTTGAATAGCTATTGTTGTCCAAAAGACTACTTTCTACGATTGGCTTCGGTTGATCAACTTGTGGTTTTCGACGTTTCTTATTATATGCTGAGATATCCATAGACTCAATTTTTTGAGCAAGATGTTCAACAAAAAGAGGATTCTGAACCGCTCTTTGCAAGAAGATCAACAAATTATCCTGCCGCTGCTCCATACTATCAGCCTGCTGTTTCAGGTTTTCCAACTGAAGCTTTGCAGTTGACCGCTGCTGTTTGAAACTTAAAATATTTTCCTCCAGAGCAGCTTTCTCACTTGAAAGCCTCTCTATTTCTTCCTCAAATGCTGCTCTCTCAGGATCCATTGATGAACCCTGAGGATGACTGTGGCTGTGAATAGCTTTCCTGCGGTGGATATTCTTAAGAAGATGCTTTTTATCCTTGACAAAATCTTCATTTGAAAATTCCCACTTCTCAGGATCAATTTTTCGGAATCCCTGTTGACAAATCACGTCCATATTTGCAGAGTCAAATCATATTTAGGAAATCAAACTACAGAATATGACCAACCTGGTTTATAAAGATTTCACACTTTCTTTTGGATGAAGAATGAGAAGGGGAGGGGGACGCATGTGAAGGAGATCTAGTAAACTAGAAAGTCAGGCATGCACAAGATAATAGAGAATTAACAAATCTCCTTTTAGAGGAATAAAATAAAAAAAATTGGAAGTTAAAAATAATAAATAAATAAAATTTTTCAGAAATACCCAGTTCAGTAGATGGGTGCCAACCAAGAAGGCATAAGAATTGAAAACAGAAGGACGACCAAGATAGCATTACTATGATATTATCCACGATAACTTTTGAAGAATCTATTTCTTTTCAACAAAAGATAGGCAAAAATTCCCGAATATTTCCCAACAATTTAATTTATTGTCCAGAGACATCCACACATTCAGACTAAAACAGATCCATCTGAGTAAGTTTAAAAGGTAAACAGCCAGACAGTGACAGTATTTAAGACCACAAAAATGGAGCACCAAAGAAAATAAAACAACAGTTTCTAATTTAATTTATATTTTTTAAGTTTTAATCAAGCAGGTACTTCCGGTGTCATTTTCAATTGATTCAAGGATCCAAAAGGGAGGTCAAAAAAGGCCTGCTGGTGGGCTGCACGCTACAAAGATGTATGGATCGTTGAATTCATAGTGCAATCATCTAATAAACTGATTTTATCTTTACTCTCATTTAATTCATTGATCCTGCATGAAAATTGTGCACTGACAAGTAGCGATTACAATGATCGTGAAATAAATCTGCCTTGTGATTGGACTAGCCTAAATTCAACAAGGTTTTATTAATATTTTACAAAAATATCAAAACTTGCCAAAATTGATCTTAGATTGCCCAAATGATCCAAAATCAATAAGTTAAATTAAATAACATAAAAAATCCATAATACAGCAACATAGTAACGTACAACCTACGGCATCATGTTCTATGGAAAGAGGGAGTTTTAGAGGAGCTTCCGAAATCAAAATTGAAGAGCGGTTTTCAATCTTATGTCTTGACTCTTAAGCATGAAAGTGGACCACACAAGGATCCAACATCGGAGTCTCAAACAACTTTACAGCCAATTATGGTTTGCAGCTCCAGAATACAGTAGACCATATAAACCATAAAAGTGGACCACACAAGGTTTCAATCTTATGCAGCCCATACACATCAAAACATCTTGACTCGAGCATGAGAGTGGACCACACAAGGATCCATTTTATAGCCAACTATGGTTTGCTGGTCCAGAATACGGTAGACCATATAAAATATATGATAAAGTTTTCTGATTTTACTTTTTAACATGTCCATAATTTCGCTATAAGAGTTTCAATAATCATTTGCTTGAGAGCCACACTGCATGGCTTCTACATATGACAGTATTCTCTAAATATTATGATTGAGTTTTTAAGCTGCAGCACTAGCTCCCTACAAGCAGGTAGAGGTAAATACAAATGCTTGCGTATAGGTAAACTAGGTGAGGGAAGTTAGGAGATGGGACCAGTGGACCACAAACTTATTGATGTTGACCAATCAATGCTTGGTCACCTAAAGGAAACAAAGGAAGAAACCATCACAAGCTAGCATTTTTCTTTTTGAAGGGAGCAAAAGCATTACTTTAAGAAGTCATTTTCAGCTCAAATTTGAACATTTTGTTCCATTTTTTTATGATGCAATCAGTAATCAGAGGTGGCCTTGGGGAGAGCCGACACAGGCGGTCAGCTGGGCCTCTCAAATTTAACTCAAAATTAGGGGCCCCGAATTCAGATAAATTTTAATTTTAAATAAAAATATGACTTGTTTATTTTTTATCCTTTATTGGTAGAGGTCCCATTTTAAGAATTCGTCTAGGGCCCCATAAAATTCAAGGTAACTAGGGCTGCCCCGGTCAGCAATGATAACTAAGAGTAGCCTAACAAACTTTAAATTTGTCACAAAAGTCAAAGTTAATACAGTTATATTGGAAATAAATTGCAATGGATAATATTCTGGCAAATTCACATGCACCAATATGTAGATGGAACAAGAAGGGTAATCTAAATTACTTTTCCAAACTTTCAACAAGAAAAAGAAAATAAAATAAAAGGGACTTACTATAACATATCATTTTTTCAGATCATGAATGCAGTATATAGTCAATAAATTATATAAAATGTTTCTTTTGCATTTTGTAACTAAGGAAAACAAGATTTTCCGAGATATTCCAACGAAACAGACTTTCCAAGACTTCCATTACGCACAGAATTGATCAAACAACATATTCAAACCACATGTTAGATGACACACATCTAGGGCCACATGGTTATACGTGGTATGCCATATGCCGACATCTGACATGCTTAAAGGAGACCAAATGAACATTATTGCTAATCATCACAGAAACCAGAACTGATTACTAAGCTTTAGATGGGGAAATAAGATCTAAGGATTCAGCTTCAAATTTTCGAAACTATCATCTAATTGAGCAAAAAAAAAAAAAAAAAAAACAGAGAGAAACGGCAATTCAAAGTCACTGTTGTCCATGGAATGGATGTTGCAATACTGTTTTTCTCCATCAAAGAAATCCATGTTTAAGATGGGACCTGTTGCATGGTGTGCGTGTATATGTGAATTAACCTATCTGTCATACCATGTAATTGAAAACAAAGTACCACATTTCTTCACTCATAATACAAAACACAACTCATCGTAACATTTTCATCAGCAAGGTTCTTACAAGGGATGTTTTTAACAAAAAAAAGGTGGAGACTAAAACACTTATCTTCATCATTGATGGCCCAGAAACGTCACCAAAAAGTGTACAACTTCAATGAAGGACACAAACCCACTGAGTGAAAATAACGAAGAGTACAAACAGACATATTCTGATAGAAGTACAGAACCTACACTGTCATAGCAGTCACCACTCACCCCAACCTAAGCAGCTCCAGGCAAATTTTCTCAAACCAAACTAATGCACGCCTATTAGATTATACATTTAACTACAAAATACACAATTATTAGTTTATTACTGATTATCAATTGTGATTTAAGGGCCATTTTTTACCCACAATCAATGATTATAAGCGTTGACCTATCCATATATCACAGATTTTGTGGGTTCTTTAGAAAGCTACAGCCATTTTTTTTTAACAGAAACCCATGACAATTGCAACAATTTATATTCAAAATTTTAATAAATTATCAAATAGGATGCTAATTGCGATAAATAATATGAGCTGTTGAAGAAAAATGGATCAAAATGAAACAAAAAAAACTAATTAAATAAAAGAAATTGAAATTGAAACTGAACTCACATATGTATTGAGCTGTCGAATGAAGCTAGAGAAATTGTTATGCTTGAAATAAGCAGGAAGAAGAAGACGAGCGAATTCAGGTGGGTTCCACACGACAAAACTGTTTCTGTTGGAGCTCCAAGACACGATATTGTCAGATGATGAATCGTCAACCATGTCGTATGTCTTTAAAAGAAATGGCGCCGGCGCTCCGCCGCCACCCGACGCCGCTGCATCCATTCACGTTGAGTTTTGTGGGTAATTTGGTCAATTGGCCGAGACATACACGGGAGAGATTCTCTGTGGTTAGAGTTGAATTTTCAATCGTACTTTCTAGTGAATTCCGCTGCCACGTCATCTTCAGAATTTTCAACAGTGGGAGGAAAAATACAAGGAACCTCTACAAAAGGAATAAAATAATGAGTAAATTTCAAATAGCTCCCTGTAGTTTGAGAAATAATATTATGCCAGATATATAACCAGATCCTCCTGACATATTTTGGGTTGTTTTTTTTTTTTTTTTTTTTTTTTTTTGGGTGTAATGTTTTGAGTATAGAACAATTGATAATTAAATACCATATCACCGGTTTTTTTTTAAAAACATAGTAGAGTTGATTTTTAATTATAATAATAAAATTTGTCACTCAAATTCGAATATCTTGTCACCAATTTTTAAGACGTAATCGAGTTGGTTTTTAATTATTTTAATAGAATTTATTACCCAAATTCGAGTCTTAATAGAGGATAATGAGTTAAAATATAACCACCTATGTGAGGGACAGTGTCGAATCCAGAAAATCAAATTTAATGGGGAAAAGTTATGAAAACTAAATATAAATAAAAAAACATAAAAATTATTTATATTTATATTAAAATGTGAATATTTTATACATTACAACTGTCCACGACGTGATTTCATATTTTGGAAATCTTGCATGATAGTTTCATTATCAATGCTCCTAAATGCATAATTTTATATATATATATATATATATATATATATATATATATATATATATATATATGTGACTAAATTATCATTCATCCATTGATCTCCCATCATGTTGTATAGTCTAGTCTTCCCAATATTTATAGCTGACAATACTCTCGCTACAGTGACAGTGGCAACATGTAAAGCCAAAGCTAATATCAAAAGTAAGTAAACTAGTGGATATATCTTATCATTTTTAGTTTGAACCAACATTGCTGCAAGGTCACCAATCCCAGAAAAATCGATTTTACACAAAGGTTCTGACCCTATGCGGAATTACAAACAATAAGCAGGACAAGTCCTGTTACTGCTACTATGGAATTGCAACAGGCAATTTAACAAATCAACCAACTAAAATAATAAGCTGCAAATGTAAAAACAATAACAATATAAAGCAGCAAATATAATCAAACCACACAAAATCAACACAAGTAATTTTGGTGACGAAGTGGAAAACTCTTCCGAGTAAAAAACCACTCCGGGTATATCGGCTACCAGCCCAATCCACTATATCGAGAAAAACTTACAGCGATGGTCAAGACCTATGGTGGCAACTCCACCGACTCAAGTACCTCAATACTGCAAGAACTCAAGGCAACTCCTCAAGCCCGCAACCCACGGTTTTCTTCAGAACCTCTGAAGTCTCTGAGTAGATTGTCACCTCTGAACGCCGGAACTCCGACTACCAAAACTCCTCCTATAGAACTCTAAAGGATCAGGGATTTTGGGTTATGTTGTGTTGAAGGTTTATCAAAGATGGAATCACACCATTAATGAAGAAGACAGAAGATGAAGAAGTCTTCAATGGTGGATTCAAATAGAGTTGAAAGCTTTGAGAGATTTGGCTCAAGAGAAATATACTTCAACTAATGAGAATGACGGCTAAGGGTTATTTATTATAGGTAGGGTGAAAACCTAGGGTTTTGCAGGCCAAAAACGCGTTCAGATCGCAGTCGCGTTCGAACGCTTACTAGAACGCTACACGAATGCGCCCTTTCTGTGAAGACTCGTTCGAACGTCAATCGAACGCACAACGAACGTGAGCTCTCTGGAATGATCTCGTTCGAACCCAACAAGAACGAGACTCGAACATTTGCTCTCTGGAATTCCCGTTCGAACCCAATAAAGAACGTGCCACTAACGCCACACGATCGAACCCAAATACGAACGCAGCACCAACGCCACTCGTTCGAACACTGCAACGAACGCACCACGAACGCATGTCTGATGCACAGCAGCCAAAAACCAGTCCAATTGCACAAAGATCTTCATGATAAATTACAACTCAATTGAACTTGTTTTGTCACGGACACATGCCAATAAAAATGGAACTCACAATCTCCCCCTTTGGCATTCCGTGACAAAACACTACCTAATACAAAGACTACGGTAATAGACCCACAAAGAAAATAGTCAACTGTCAACCATCAAAACAGTGACTTATTACAAATGGACTCGATCTAACACCTAACAAAGTAGTCTAGAAAATAATGCCACCGCAGCAACATACCTGCTACCTGAAACATCCACAAACACAATATACCGTGAAAAGCAATGGGATAATCAAGTAAAACATAAAGCAGGTAAAAATCTCAAGCATGTACAAGTAGAAATCCCTCTCCCCCTTAATCTTAACTCCCCTTAAAACGGAGATATCTAAAGGATATTCTACGACTCCCTCCTATATATTAAGGCTCTCCCCATTAATATATTACTCTCCCCCTTTTTGTCACGAAATGACAAAGGGTAAAAGAAACAGGAAAAATAACAGGAGAACAGGAGAAAACACATGTAAGAGCATAAACAAACAGGAATTACTCCCCCTCACTAACAGGTACATACAGTTAGCAAAATCACATACGGGAAGTAAAAACCACAACTCAGAAAAGTGCACAGGAAAGAAAAAAAATAGGTATGCAATAACATGAAGCACACACAAGCACATACTGAGATAAATAAAAATCCTGTCAAAAACTGACTGAAACAGCATTTCAAGTTGATACAATGATACCCAGTCAGTATTCAGCTGTTTATGACATGAAACAATATGCATCATTTTAAAAGAGGCTAAATACAGCACTTATGCATATGACATAAACACCAAGGCATATAAAGCACTTGCGTGGAAAATAAAGTGCATAACGAATCAAGGCTTAAGACCTTATTTTATGAGCTGGACACAGCCAAAGAAATCCATCTCTAAACAAACCAAGTCCACAAAATAGGTGTTCAAACCCAGCTCCATTAGGACCTGAAAATAAGCAACATTGGTTGCATGCTATATATTCACCCCAGAAATATCATGAGCTCATATTAATAACTCTTTCGAGTGAAGGGTTTTTGCCCTTATCTTTTGAATTTGGCCATTTTGGCTCTTGTGCACTTGAGTCTCATTTAACATATTTTTTTTTATATTTCTTTTTCTTTTTTTTTTTAGGGGATAGCAAGGTCATCTAGTCAAATGTCACACTATTGAGCAAACAGGATATGATAGAAATTGGATTGCTATTCCAAAAACTCATACATGCGACCAAGCCTTGATAAAATAAAAACGTGTATGTGAAGGTGCAAGCACAGGATATACCAAAGGTTTTTATCACACACACTCATGTATATAGAGCATCAAGAAAAATAACAGCATATCATGCATGCATAATCATATATCCTACATACCAGGATCACATGCACATGCTATTCATGCTCTAACAAGCCATAAAAATATTTTTGGTCTTTTTCAAAATATAAATTTTTTTTTTTTGATTTTTTCAGTTTTAAGGCACAATAAAAATAAAGACACAAACAGGCTTGTAAAATATCCAATGATACGTGGAGTTGTATCCCGAGTGCAGATCATACTACCGTCCATTCGGAATCGGCTATGAAATTTATGTCCGGGTTTCCATCCTATATACCAAGGGATATATAACAAAAACAAGACACACACACACCCATATGCAGTGAAAACAAAATAAACGTGCAAAAACATAAAACACCGCACACACACATGCAATGAGAAAATAAAAATGCATTTTCAAGCAGAGTTACACCGAAGTGTACTCTCAAAATGTCCATCAGGACACGCAGAAGAAGATGGAAATTCATCTTGCTTCCTCACCCAAACCTTTCTAGGAGCCTCTTCCACATGAGAGTTCCCAGACAACAAAGCAAGTTTCTCACTCAAGAATTGAGCTTGTTTGGTTAGTGCAGAAACTTGAGAAGCTAGATTTGAAGAGTCAAATTTAGGTGACACCTTCTTAGGCCTCTTCTTTTGCTTGTGAAGCATGAAGCACTTAGGCCTAATGTGTCCCGCCTTGCCACAATGGTGGCACACAGGCACAAACCTCTGACGAGAGCGAGGTTTACCCACAACACCTCTAGATCGAGGTTGGGTCATAGGACGAGGAATAAATGGAGGAATAACATGACTACACTCAACATGTTTCTTGCCTAAGTCATGTTTAGCTGCTACAGGCACAGCTTTGGAAGAAGAAGCCTTATCACAGTTAGGCTCAGAAATAATTCCTAACTTACGATCCACATTTTTATTCTTACTAGAAAATACAGACAATTGGGTTCTAGTCTTCAAGTTCAGTTTCTAATATTTGGACCTTATTAATTAGACCTCTATTTCTCTCCTCCAGGTCATCTACCATCAAAAGGCTCTGCTCAAATTTGGCTTGAGCTTCATTCTTTTCTAGCTCAACAGCTTTCAGCCTTTTACTGACCTCTATGTTAGTCTTCTTAATAGCTAAACTCTCATTAAACAGTTCAACATAAGCTACCTGAAGACTTTCCTCATCTACAGACTCATCAGAGAGAGAACTTCAGAATCAGCATCATTAACAACAATCTCTCACTCATCAGTCACACTAGCAGTAAAAGCAATAAATTTTTTCTTGCCTTTAGGAGACCATCAGAAGAATAACAACCTTCTGAATCACTAGGAGAGGCAGCCATGACTTTCTTGCCTTTAGCTCTGAGATATGTAGGGCACTCTGGTCGAATATGCCCATAGCCTTCACACTCATGGCATTGGATATCACGGGATCTACTACCCCTATCCTCTCTAGACTTTTTCTGCTATGCCTACTCTCTTTAGGCATAACCTCCCTATCTTTATTACTGCTATGGCCACTCTTCTTAAGTTTAAGAAATTTCTTAAACTTCTTTGCAAACAAGGCCAAATCATGATCCTTGATGGTATCATCATCACTAAACGAATCATGCACAAACTTCCTTAGCGATTTTCATCGCAAACGTTTTTGGCTCTCTAAAACCAGGAAGCTTTTTCTCATAAACCTGCAGCTTTCCTACGAGTTCATCTAAATTAAGCTGATCGAGGTCATTGCTTTCCTCGATGGCGGTGATTTTGGGTAGGAACTTATCAGGTAGGGATCTCAGGATTTTCCTAACTATCCTATTCGTAGGTATAGTCTCACCTAGGTTAAAACTAGAGTTAACGATATCGTTAATCTCAGCATAAAATTCATCAAAGGTCTCATCATCTTTCATTTTGGCGACCTCAAACCTAGTGGCTAAATCCTGGAGTCTATTATTTTTAACAGACAATGTGCCCTCATGCACAGTCTGCAGGATGTCCCAAGCATCCTTGGCTATCTCACACATTGAGATTCTACTAAACTCAGCAGAACAGACAGCACCATGTATGGCATTAACAGCTTTGCTGTTCCTATTGCTAGCATCAAATTCGTCCTTGGTCCAGGTCAATTTGTCTTTAGGGGAAGTGACCCCATCAACAGTAACAACGGGAGGTTTCCACCCGTATTCAACAGACATCCAGACCCTCTCATCTAAGGACTTAAGGAAAGCTCTCATGCGAACCTTCCAATGCAAATATTCGTGCCATCAAAAAATGGCGGACAATTTAAGGGTTGACTACGCTCCATAGCTAATGGGTCAAGGAACGAGTTCAGGCTCTGATACCAATTGAAAAATCGATTTTACACAAAGGTTCTGACCCTATGCGGAATTACAAACAATAAGCAAGACAAGTCATGTTACTGCTACTATGGAATTGCAACAGACAATTTAACAAATCAACCAACTAAAATAATAAGCTGCAAATGTAAAAACAATAACAATAAATAAAGCAGCAAATATAATCAAACCACACAAAATCAACACAAGTAATTTTGGTGACGAAGTGGAAAACTCTTCCGAGTAAAAAACCACTCCGGGTATATCGGCTACCAGCCCAATCCACTATATCGAGAAAAACTTACAGCGATGGTCAAGACCTATGGTGGCAACTCCACCGACTCAAGTACCTCAATACTGCAAGAACTCAAGGCAACTCCTCAAGCCCGCAACCCACGGTTTTCTTCAGAACCTCTGAAGTCTCTGAGTAGATTGTATCACCTCTGAACGCCGGAACTCCGACTACCAAAACTCCTCCTATAGAACTCTAAAGGATCAGGGATTTTGGGTTATGTTGTGTTGAAGGTTTATCAAAGATGGAATCACACCATTAATGAAGAAGACAAGAAGATGAAGAAGTCTTCAATGGTGGATTCAAATAGAGTTGAAAGCTTTGAGAGATTTGGCTCAAGAGAAATATACTTCAACTAATGAGAATGACGGCTAAGGGTTATATTTATAGGTAGGGTGAAAACCTAGGGTTTTGCAGGCCAAAAACGCGTTCAGATCGCAGTCGCGTTCGAACGCTTACTAGAACGCTACACGAACGCGCCCTTTCTGTGAAGACTCGTTCGAACGTCAATCGAACGCACAACGAACGTGAGCTCTCTGGAATGATCTCGTTCGAACCCAACAAGAACGAGACTCGAACATTTGCTCTCTGGAATTCCCGTTCGAACCCAATAAAGAACGTGCCACTAACGCCACACGATCGAACCCAAATACGAACGCAGCACCAACGCCACTCGTTCGAACACTGCAACGAACGCACCACGAACGCATGTCTGATGCACAGCAGCCAAAAACCAGTCCAATTGCACAAGATCTTCATGATAAATTACAACTCAATTGAACTTGTTTTGTCACAGACACATGCCAAAAAAATGGAACTCACACCATTCAATTTCGAATACTCAACATTATAACACATATCTATAATGTAGGTATCGAGTTGACCATCTAATACGATGAGCTCTATTCAAGAGAAATCTGTGGGATATAATTGAGCAAGACAAACTAGATTTTGTTTATTGAATGAGGATAATGAATCATATGAACTAAGGGGAGCTAAACAAAGAAGCAACTTGGTGTTTGTCTCATTGAAACAGTCGTTAAGCTCTTAAAGTTGTGCATCTAAAACCACATAAAATAATTCAATCTGATAATGATGCAAGTTAGTCTATTGATTTTGCCCTTGCCCACTTGAATTTCGAAATAGAAAGTGCTTTTAAAATTGCCAAAGCTTGTATATCTCGAAGAACATCACGACGCTTACATGAGTCTCCAACAATATTTTTTTTCATGTATATTACCTTCTCAATAGTCTTTCTATAAAATTATTTTTCTTTTATTTGTCGATCTCATTTTCAATCATTCCTCTCTATCATATGTTTCTAATTATTTCTCTCTATCATCTGTTGTCAATTGATCTATCTAATATATGTTCGTGGTTACTTATTTCCTGACTATTTATGGTTTTGATTAGCAAGTGCTATCAAATCCATATTTTGAGTTTAAAACATATATTAATTATAAATAGATTTTTATAACAGAACAACAATAATTTATCAAACTGATTAAAGAAAGTGAAACAAAGCTTACTTTGAGATAGTTGTTAAGAAGTGGAAAATGAATAAGCTGCAGATAGAATAGTTGCACTGCCGCCTTATTGCTTATCTTCTTTATAATTTTTTGGGAAAAATTGATGTTGATGTCGGCGAGCTCGAATTGTGGCAAATTGGGTTGATGTCGTCGTGAACCTAATTGCAAATTGGGACTGATAGAGTGGGGTTTTGTAATTCACTTTTAGGGTAAATTGACTTTTGTAATATATATATATTATTAATTTTTTGTGGGGCTAGTGGGGACGACTGAAAATCGAACTCAGAAAGCTTCACCTTGACGAGTTCGTAGCTCTTTTGGGAGCCATAACTACGAACCCCCATAGCAAGGCAAATAAACACATTTTTGTTATACGTCTCCTATAGGAGACTATATATCCTCGTCTAATTCTGGTCATTGAATAAATGAAACTTTGATGAATAACTTATTGATTTCGTGGATACGCCACTGGTAAGAGAGTTTTGAGTTTTACATCTCTTATATTTATTCAAGACATTTTACCAACTAAATTATTTTGATCGCACAAATAAGTTTTTTCATTACCACTTTATTGACATAGTTTATTAACACATCCATTTATAAGTGTGTGTATATATAATAATAATAATAATTTGAACCTAAGCCAATTAGCTTGATTTTTAAACTATGATTCCGAAAAAGAAAAAAAGAGAGAAAAAGAAAAGTTAATATTAGGGATGATAATGGGAAGAGATTTGATAGTTTAGATAATTGTGATAAAAAAATGGTCTTGATTCTATTATATTTTAGGATAAAAATCATTTTTATCTTATCTCGTCTCGTTAAAATCTTATTTTGATTTTGTGCTTTATCCCATCCCACTAAAAATTTCGAGATAAATTTTTTATTCCGTCCTTGATCACCAAAAAAAACATAAAAATTAACATAAAATTATTCTAAGACAAATAATATTTAACTAAAAGATAAATAATTTTATTTATTTATTAGTGTTTTAATGCTAAATTTTGTGGATCTATCTTTCAAGTTAAAAATATCCATGGGTTCTCCAATGAAGGCCAGGCGAAGCCCAAACTTTGGATTCACTATCGGCTGCTTCCGTCCCCAAAACAAAACCCAGAAGAAACAACTCGCAGTTTCTTTTCGTTCTGCAACTACCAGCACTAGCACTAGCAAAAGCAGGCGCTAAAAAAGAAAAAAAAAATGTTTGGTTTATCGTTTCTTGATTCTCATGAGGAGGAAACTCCTCTCCCTCCTCCTCCACCTTCTCTCGAAGTGCTTCCTTCCGAGGTATTATTACTAATTGCCACTCAGTTTTCCTTCATTTTTATGTATATATGAATGCTTGCTAGCTATTTCATTTTTCATTTCTCTTTTTATTTATTTACATCATCAAATTTTGAGATTATGATTGATTTGTTTTTGATGCCAAGTAGGTTTCATCGTCTCTCAACTTCACTCTGGAGCCACTCAGTTTTGGTGAACTCACTTTGCTCAAGGTCTGGTCTCCCTTTGTTTCCTTTTTTTATACTTCATATGTCATTTCTGGTAAGACCTGATAATATAATACGGGTTTTGCCAATAACCATGCGAATTAAAACGGAGGCCATTGAACTGGAAACTTCTATCACTGAACTTGAAACATTTATTAATACACCTGGAATTTGATAGCATTAAACAAAAAAAAAAAAAAAAAATCCCACGTACCCATATCTCATGTACTGTATAGATGTTCTTTTAATAATATAGGCTCCGTTTGGTACTCGTCTTGTTGGGCACTTTCACTCTGTTTGATGAAAAGCCTGTGTTACCTTTACTCTTCTTTTTTTTTAATCTATTAGTTAAAAGTGATATTTACCAAACACTATCAACTTTTATTTCACAACAGTTATGGCTTAAACACCATTGCACCACAATTTCGAATGGAGCCTTATACTACCTAAGCTTCATAATTTATTTTTTTTAATGATAATGCATAAGACAGTTTTATTTTTCCTTTTAGGGTCGGGTGAGTACTAAAGAAGTTTTAGGTTTGCCTAACTCTGACTTAGTTCCTGGAGTATATGAAGGTGCACATACTACTGTTTAATTGTTTTTGCATTTGTGCTTTTGTTTTTCTAGTTTTATGTTGCATGATTGTGCTTATTTGTATGTATATGGTTTTGGGGGATAGGGGGACTGAAGTTGTGGGAAGGTTCGCTCGATCTTGTTAAAGCTCTCTGCTCGGATGTTCAGAATCAGAATATCTCATTTTCGGGAAAGCGGGTATTAGAGGTGGGCTCTTAATTTTCAGGTGATTTTGTAGTGTCCTACTCTGCAATAATAGATATGGGTAATTGGAATGTCTAGTTTACATTGAATTATGCAACTCTCTTAAAGAGGTTCTTTGTGACATACTTGCATGATTCCTCCTTTGGTTACTGTAGATTGTGCATTATAGGATTCCCTTTGCAAAGTTGTTGGTTGCTGTATTGAGTGTTATATTACTTCATCTATCTGATTTTTATGTTTGAGCATAGGAAGCAGCAGTAATAGCATGAGATTCCCCAAAGAAATGAAGCCTTTGAATGTTGAATGGGAACTGGGAAAGGAACTGCTACTGGCAGATCCTTGCCTAGAACCGAAGCCTTTAGCTAGCCAATCTTGTACCATAAGTTTATACTGTCATTATCTCAATCTCAAACTTTTGTAAAATTTTCCTGCAAAAATTAGAATACAATTCATTAGTTTTTCTTGGAATAGGAAACAAATTAGAATAAGGAAAAAAGAAAATCAGTTGTAAGGGGTATTATTTCTGCTGTATGTGTTGCCTATAAATTCTCAGAGATGTAATGGACCAGGTCTTCTATTTCTTTCCTCTTTTTGGACAAGTTCATCTATTTCTGTATAGGATTGGCAATTAGGCCCGGGCCCACATGGCTTTAGTCCGGCCCTTGAGAAAAGGGCCGGGGTTAGGGCCTTAAATAATGAGGCCCTTTAGTTAAAGGGCCGGATAAGAGCTTTTAAAATAAATGCCTCGGTCTGGCCCTTTATTACATATAATTAAAAAAAAAATATATGTTTATAGAATTATATATTTGCAGTTTAGAATTATTTATTATTAGTATTGTTTAATGTATTAGTGTAGTTTTTTATGATTTAATATTGTTTTTTAAGCTTGTTTAAGTTGTATTAGTATTACTTGTTACTTTCTTAGTTTTTTTTTTTAATATTTAGAACTTATAATGTATTTTACAGAGTGTAAACTGTTGAAAAATTCATTTTGCGTAAGCAACGATGATCGCAACTCAACGAGATTGCAACTTGCGTCATTGCTCGACCGATGGTGCGTCTATACGGGGTAGGGTTCCTTAAGGGGCTTTTGAGATTTTTTGTGTCTCAAAATCCCCCTTAAGAAACCCCAGAAGTACACTAGAGGGAAGAGAGGGACCAGAAACTCCTGGAGGAATTTCTTATATCAAGTATATAATACATATATGCTTCTATGTATAGAAGCTTATATATATATATATTATATACTGTTTCCGCGAGCACGGAATATTATATATTATAAATATATGCATATATCTATAATATATGATATTCTTTACGCCCGTACATGTGCCTACGCGTATACGTGTGTGTGCGTACTATAGTGAGGTTATGTTAATTTTTTTAAAAAAATTATAATTTAATTAATAATTTTTTAAAAATTTAGGGCCGGGTTTGGCCTCAGTCCGACCTCATATTAAGCGGGCTAGGGCCAGGCCCGACCCTCTTATAAATGGACATGGCTTTTGAGGGCTTAGGCTTTAATATATTTTATGGGCTCGGGTCAGGGCCCGGCCCGGCCCGGCCCATTGCTAACCCTATTTCTGTACATGGATTATTGTTCAATTGGAATCTATGTAATGTTGTAATAAAAACTGAATATAGTTTGGTCATCAAATAGTATGTATGACGAGATTGAGGTACCAATTCAAGGCTCTTGTGTTATTGTTGACTTCATTTTTGCCTAATTATGTACCCTTCATAGGTGGAGAAAATGTTGAAAATTGAATCAGCATTGTAACTAGGTTTATTCTATTTTAAACTTTTGAGTTGCAAAAATTTTGAAAGTTTACGGCTAGTTCAAATGACCAAATCCTGAAATTCTCCTTGCTAAATAAATCCAACAAGCAAATCACTGTTTCCTTTAATTGCATTCAGAAGGCTTTGGATGTATACTTATGCATCTGCCTTTGATTCCGTATTCTTCTTTCCTTATAAATTAAAGAGTTCTATATACTCATTTTCAGCTTGGATGTGGTCATGGTCTTCCTGGGATCTTTGCGTGCCTTGAGGTAAGTTTGTATTGTACCATTGACAACCAGATTCTCTAAAGTCTACTGGTTTGTTAAGCTTCTTAATTTGTGCATTAGGGCGCAGCCGTTGTACATTTCCAGGATTTCAATGCTGAAGTCCTACGCTGTCTGACAATTCCCAATGTAAATGCCAATCTTCCTGAAAAGCTTCATCCTGCAGCAACAAATGAAAAAAATTGTCAGTCTGGGGCAGAAGTGCGTTTCTTTGCTGGTGACTGGAGTCAGATCCATCAACTCCTTCCTTGTTTAGACTCCGATGAAAATTATCAATACTGTCATTCAGAGGACAGTCCAACTTCTGGTTATGATATCATTTTGATGGCAGAGACAATCTACTCAGTTTCTGCTAACAAAAGTCTTATTGGCCTTATAAAGAAGGTGCTGCGTCATAAAATATCTGTTTCTTAGTGTTTCCCTGCTACGTTCTTTGCAAATATCTATTATTGACTTCTGAAAGTGTATAATTCGTAGAGCATTAGCCGTCCTCGTGGAGTTGTGTACTTCGCTGCAAAGAAGCATTATTTTGGAGTCGGTGGTGGAACACGGCAATTCCTGTCTATGGTGGAGAATGATGGTGAGATAATTCTTCTAATTTGTGATTGCCAATTTCAGGATGAACCATATCGTAAAAATAATTCGGGTTTGGTTTCCTCCCTTGGATTGACATGTGGAAAGACAATAAAAGTTTATAGTAACAACTCATCTATGCATAGCTTTCTCTTTCCAAACTACTTAGTTTGCTTAATCTCATCCGCTGGAACTCTCTATGCTCTTGAATCTGGTTAATTTTTCATGTTGCTCAAACGGACAAAGCGTGCATGCACTTCTGGGTGTGTATTATGTATGATTCATATAGTCTCAACTGGTGTGATTAGATTTAGTGATACACGGAAGGCTTGTGAAATCCCGTTAATTGGCTTTCCCCCTCCCTTTTGCAGGTAGTATGGATGCATGCCTGGTTGCTGAAGTTGCAGATGGTTCTTCTAATGTTAGAGAGGTATGGAAGCTTTCAGTTAAATAGAGAAGTAATTTTGATTATCTGGATTGTTGCATGTAATAGTTGCGTATGAGTCGTGGCCACCGAGCCTCACATTCAGTACAGATGAACAAGAAACAGATAAAATTGTCTTCCTTTTTCGTTATTTGTTTTTGAAATAATTTTGTACTTGATGCTTAAATTAGCCATGGAATTAGCAATGTATGTGATTGCGAATTGCGGTTTTTATTTATTTTATCTATTGTTTATGTTGGTGGATTGAACTTCGATTGTAAATCTTAGTGCCTTCTATTTAACTAAATAAAATTTCATGATCTCAATGTTAGCTTCAGGAAATTGCAGTTTTGATAGCACAAGTGGACACAAACATCTAATACATAAACAATTATGCATTTGCCTCTCTGGCCTATAATGCCAAGCATTCATTTATTACTCGATAGGGGAAAAAGAAAAAACCCATAACAGCTTATCCTCTGCACATGTAATAGCTGGGGCAACCTCTTTGTTGAGGATTAGATGGGGGAGGCAAGCAACTTTTACCATAGGGATCACCCCTTGCTCCTCCATTACATGCCGGCAAATCGGCCCGGATAGCCCCCGGAGATATGAACTTAGTTGCTGCTGCAAGAACTCTCTTGCTTTTTACAGACTCGATTGCGAATTCTTCTGCTATTTCAACACATTCTGCAACTGAACCATCATCACATTCCCCATATCCATAGCTCTTCTTAGCAGCAGCAATTGACAATGCTAAAAGCACAAGACACAGAGAATAAAATTTCTTCAAGTTGATTTTCATATCTGCAGAGAATAAGTTCTTTCTCCAAGTGGTTCTCATTTTCTGTGCACAACTTGATCTCTTTGCAGTCACTTCTCTGATATTTTTGTGGTGATTATTGAGTTCTGGCATGTTATTTATCTTTGTTCTTTTGTTAACTTTTTTTGGTATCCTTTCAATCACTTCACTGCTTTTGATAATAGACCTAATGGTGCTACTGTAGAATTTCCATGGGGTCAAGGTCAGGTTGTGGGGTCAATATAGGTGGCCCGTTGAGATCTTGAAATTTTACCTATAATTAAAGTATTAAATTCAGAAAAATATCAATTATTAGTATATAATATGATTTTTTTAATATATATTTTATCGATAAAGATTTTATTTTAAGAACTCAGCCGCTCACAGAACAGCACTGGCAATGTTTCCTCGTGTTTTCAAGGCTAACAGTCCATTAGATCCAAAGATCACGAGTAAGCTCAGGTAAAGTTCAAGTTGCATAGATTTTAGCACATGACAAAAGTCATGTAATTTAGGTTTAGTGGAGAATAAAACCCATTAATTTCTTTTTAGAGAATACTCACATTAAATCAATACCTTTAAAACAAGCTTAGTAATATTCTAAGTAATAGAGTTAAAACGAAATTTTTTTACTATGCAACGATGATATTGAATTATCCTAACACCAGTTTAATAATATCTAATTACATGTATTAAAATATATATATATATATATAAATCAAATAAACAGTAATTATATTTAATATAATTATATATACCATATATTTATATTGTATCAAAAAATTACTCGTAAAAATGAGGGAGTATCACTAGAGTAAAAAGTAAAACTTTTATGCTATCTCATACTTAAATCTTGTTAATGTCATAGGATCAAATGTTATTCCAGTTGTCAATCCACCTCCTAAGATAAACTACAACAATAGGGTTGCTATTAGAATGTTCATGGGCAATAAAGAGAAATGTGAACGAAATTCTTTCATATAAGTGACCTTTCCCCAGCCTCTAGGTTGATCCATTACTTTAACCAATGATATCTCTAGAGAAATTATTTGATTTAGGAATAATTTTCTGATCGGGTTATTTTTAAATAATTATATTTAACTTGTTACTTGAGTTTGAAATTTACGGAAGTAAAGGGAAAAAAAATGTATTTGGACTTATGCCCAACCCCTTATCTTTTAAAATAGATGTATTTCCTCATCGACCAAGTGATTGTTTTGGTTCCCGAGTAAAAAGTAGATGAGTATCGTCATTTCGAGTCTCTTAATGGCAATTAAAACGTCCTATCCCATACCAATTTCGTCTCGTCTCAAATCTCAATATGGATTCAAGATTTTAAGGATAAAATTTGGGATGAAAAGCGTCCCAATTTGGGATGAAAAGCGTCCTGAATTCCAACTCAATTTTTTTCGCGGGACAAATTTTGTATCTCGAATCCCAATTGAAATTTTAATTCGAGAAGATTTTTCCGGATTCAGGATTCTTTTTTGTCTGTCGCACCAACTAATCCATGCATCACGAACTAGAATAATGAATAACGAAATATCATGGCAGTGTTCATCAAAAGAATACAATTACCAAAAATCATTGCATGAACATTTCCCATCCTTGAAATGATGATATCTGGTGGCATCCCGAACAACAATTTCCCTCTTCACGATACAGCTAATCAATTTCAAAACAACATGACAATCTCCACAAACACGAAGGTTTTTCACTACCCTTAAGACTGTTCCTGGAACAGACTTCAGAAGCCCATACGCGACAGCCAATCGCTCGCTATGCCAAAACAGCTGCCTTACCTTCTCTTGCTGTTCCATATCGTGTACTACAAAGCTTATATCAGGAACATAACCCCTTCTTTTCATTTCGGCATCTAATTCCGTTAACAGACCAAATATCTCATCCTTCAACGGATGAAATGGCTCCCCTGCGTAGAACACTTCGCTTTCCTTTCCAAGGTCGATGTAACTATATCCTGGCTTCTTTCTAACTTGCATGACCGAAAGCATTTTTCTCACCATAGATACATGCTGCCACATGGCAGCGCTAGCATAAACATTTGATAACAGTACGTAGCTTGAAGGATCTTCAGGTTTCAAACTCAGCAGATGATTAGCAATTCTTATTCCCATTTGTATGTTTCCATGTTGCTTACAAGCACTTAATAAAGCCGTCCACATAGGTTCGTCAGGCTCACATGGCATTGTTTTTATAAGATTCTCAGCCTCATCAAGATGCCCAGATCGACTAAGAAGATCCAACAAGCATGTATAATGTTGCAAGGAGGGTGTAATCCCATAATCCTCAGTCATGGATTTAAAAAGTTTACGGCCTTTGCTGACCAACCCTACATGGCTACAAGCATAAATCAATCCGATAAAGGTTACTTCATTCGGCTTAACTCCAGCTGAAATCATCTCATCGTATAAGGCCAACGTTTCCTCAGCTTGCCCGTGCTGAGCTGTCCCAACTATAATTGAAGTCCACGAAACCACATCTTTTCGTCTCATTCTTCCAAAAATGTCTTTCGCTGCAATTATCTCACTACATTTTGCATACATATCCACAAGTGCGTTGCTTATAAACAAGCTAGAGTCATAGCCAAGGGCTATAACAAGGCCATGAATCTGTTTTCCAAGCTCTAACACTGCAAAATTTGCACAAGCACCAACAATGCTTGAGAGAACTAAAGGCTCTGCTATATCCATTCCTTCTCTTCTCATTTCAATAAACGAATAAAACGCAGCAATATTATTCCCACTTTGCATCAATCCAGATATCAAAGCAGTCCAAAGAAACAAATTTCTTACCGGCGCTTGATTGAAAAAATCAATAGCATCCATTTCCCTTCCACTTCTAGCATAAGCATAGACCATGGAAGTCCAAGAAAACACGTTTTTCAACTCAATTGAATCAAAAACTGCACGAGCATTATTCAGTAATCCACATTTTGAATACATGTCAACCAAAGATGATTTAACAACACTGTCGTCGCAAAACGGCGATCGCAAAAAGCGGGCGTGCACTTGCTTGCCTAGCCCAGTAGCACCTAGGCTACAGCACGCCTTAACAAGGCTAGCAAACACGAAATGGTCAGGCTGCAACTCATCGAGGGCAAGCATTGTGGGGAAGATGGAGACAGTTTCGTGGGGGAGATTCGCTTGGTTGTATGCTGTGAGAATCGATGCCCAAGAGACGCAGTCTCTGTGTGGCATTTCCTCGAACAGGTACTGGGCATGTTTAACGAGGCCACATTTTCCATACGTGTCGATGAGAGTATTGGGTACATGATCGTATCGATGAATGCCAAGTTTGATGATCTGGGCATGCAATGTTTTGGCTGTTAATGGAGTTTGGTGTCCGGCACAAGCTCTGAGTTGGTGAAGATACTGAAAAATTTGCATAATCAGCTTTCGTTTTTGCTTGCACCAAGTTTTTAAATATGAACGGCTTCCTAACACTAACTATCTGTGACTCAATACATCAACAATGTTATTTGGGATGGCAAATGCCCGGCCCCGGGCCCCTTTTTTAGGGTCCGAGTTTGGTTTATGTCTAATTTTTATTAATAAAACATAAATTTTTTAATTAAAAATTATTCTAAAATTATATATTTATAACTAAATTTTTAAAGTTTAATATAAAAACACTAAAAACATAAAAATTCTTAATTTTTTTCTTTTTTAAATATTAACAAATTCAAAAAATAATTATTTTTTCAAGAAATAAGATAATTTTTTTATTAGGCCTGATTCGGCCCGATAAATTTCGGGCTCGGGCCCGATATTTTACCACACTTGCTCGGAATACTCATTGAGTGTCAAATTTGCCGCTATCACTATTTTGTGACACTCAATATATTATTGTAATTTGCCAGAATAATTAAAATATTTATCGGGAAGAAACATAAGAAATCACATTCTCTACATTTTCGTCTTTCATTAGAGATGGGGAGGGGAAGAAATTGATATTCTCGTATCCATCTCCAAAAATCTTTAGATCTTTATGTCTCCTCTCCGTCCCCTTGTACTTGAGGGATCCCGAACTCAGAATAATAAATAATTTTTTCTTAAAATAAATTTAAATCATTGAAAAAATATATTAGTTGAACTGTCACTTTATCCGGAAATCGAGCATATATATTCAAAAAAATTGATAATATCTATTACACAAATCACAATCTGTATAGGAGATTGAAATTCGTATTTTCTATTTTTTTATTTGGTTTGTAACTTAATAAAATGATGGATCCCTCATTAAAAATTGATATATATATATAAAGATATTTTTTTATTTCCATATATATAAAATTGTAAATATTTATTAAAAAAATTAATAAATTAATAAATTAAAACTTAAATTGGTAATGAGGAGAGGATGAAGATTTTACCTAATCCTCATTCCTTCCCTGAATAAGAAATGAATATTAATTTTTCCTCAAATTTTTCAATTTTTCATCCCTCTCCAATTAAAGAAGGTCCCAAAAACCCTCGTCCCCTTGGAGATTTTTGCCATCTCCAGAAATCACAGGCTCATTGATTTGGTTGACCAAAAACTAATCTTTTATTACTTGAAATGATTTTTTTTTCACTCTCTTATGTTTAAAGTAATCTGTTCATGTACTCCCATGATAGCATGGTACTTTAGTAGACCCGGCCGGCGGTTCGGTTCCGGTTCGGAACCGAACCGAACCAACCGGTTTCGGTTCGGAACCGAACCGAACCGAACCGACCGGTTTCCGGTTCCACAAGTGTGGAACCGGAACCTTAAACCGAACCGGAACCGAACGGTTCGGTTTAGAGACTTTTTTTTTTTGAAAATTAATTAAAATAAATGAGATTAATTTTATAAATAAAAAAAAATTATTACATTGAAGAGCTTGAGCTTAAATTTTTAAAAATTTAAGTTGCCTACGTATCCTCCAAGGGTGAGAGGAATCAAAGCTCACGTAGTTCCATTACAAGTTTTAGACATATCCCATTTGTAAATTATAATTTTACAATTATCAATCATCATTATCAGTTGATCCTTCGGCTCCGGTTCCGTTTGCACTTGTTGCAGAAGCATTATCGAACAAATCTTCAAAATCATCGGGGCATCTTCTCGTTGTCTCAGATCAGCTCGAGTCCAATCATCCACACAAGCTGTTGCTTCTAGAGTGCTTGGATGTAATGAAAATCGCATAGCTTCCAATATATTACCTCCCAAGCTGAAGGCTTGCTCAACCGCAACGGTGGAAATAGGTGCTGCCAAGATCTCTTTAGCAATAATAGATAAAACATGATATATATTTTGATGCCGGTTCCACCATTCAAGGATTTTAAAATTTTTAATGCATAAACTTTCATTAGAAAACTCAAAATTTGTAGATAAATAATTATCTAATTCAGGGTTATTAGTTGTCTTATCCCTAGATTTTTTATTTCGTTGCAATAACCAACGATCTCCTGCGCTAAGTCTTGTTTGAATTATCAGTTCGCTACTACTAGATTGACCAAATGTTCCTAAGTTATATCTTACAATATAATTATTAAATAAAATAATTAAATCACTTCTTAATTTCGTCATTATGCTCGAAATATCAATTTCATCTAATATTCCTAAATAACCATAATAAGCTTGTAAACCACCATTCAAACCTTCTAATTTAAATATACGATAAAAAACAGCAGCAATAAGATAAAGTAAATGAATTTCTCTAAAATAATGCAATCATTTTACCTTCATAACAGTAATGGCTTCGAACAAAACAATATCAATAGGGTCGCCACTGTCAACATGCTCATCGAGAGTGCCAACAATATTCAAACTCTCAAGAAGAAATAAATGTGCCGTTGGATAATAAACACTGGTAAAAACTAAAGTAGTACATTAAAAACTCTTAAAATATCTAAATTTTTTCCACAAATATCCCATTGACTAGGATAAAGTGTGATATTTTGAACATGTTGAGAAAAAAAAAACTACATAATGCATCTTTGTATTGAAATGCTTGACATAAAAGAAAATAAGTAGAATTCCAACGTGTTGGAACATCTCTTGAAAATTTAATCGGTTTAATACCATTTATTTTACAAAACTTGGTCCATTCTCTCCTAACTTGAGAATATGACCAAATACAGTTAAGTGCCGTTTTAATTGGATCAAGGAAAGACGATAATAATTTTAGACCGTCTTGCACACATAAGTTTATGACATGACATGTACAACGAATATGAAAAAATCGACCCCCTAAATTTGGTTCACATAAGGATTTTAAATTATTAATGGATGCAGTATTTGCAGATGCATTATCAAATCCAATTGTTAAAATTTTTTCTACTAAACCATATTCATCAAAAATTACCTTCATCATTCTATAAATATTATGTGCAGTATGTGGGTCATCAAAAACTCTAAATGCAATAAGTCTTTTTTGCATAGTAAATGATGTATCAATCCAATGACAAGTCACACCAATGTATGAGTGTGTTTGCCAATGGTCACTCTAAATATCAGAACATATAGAAATACGACATTTCATCTCTTTAAATAATTCATTTAAAATAATTTTACCATCTTTATATAATTTGAAAATATGGCGTTTTGTTGTGTTCCTAGTCATTCTACATGCAGAAGGGTTTAAAGCATTATGCACATAATTAGTAAAATGAAGTTTTTCACCGAAGCTTAAAGAAAGATGTGCCATACAAGTTAATTTAGCAAATTCTTCTCTATTTTTTGCATCAGAATATTTAAATAAATCCATACCACTCGTACCTCTACTAGATGATACGTATCTGCCCATTTGCGTTTGCGTCGTATCAATGTCAAGTTCAACCGGATGATGTTTTTCCATGTGCTTGATCATATTGCAGTATCCACCAGAAAATTTATATTGCACCCCACAGTAGTTGCAAATTGCTCGTTGTGTATCATCTTCTAGGCGTTCCAATAGAAAATGAATTTTGAAAATATCCGAGGACCGAGCCTTCACTTCTCTTCTTCGTGATTGTGCACTGACACTAGGACCGCTCTCTTGGGTTGGCATATTTGACATTATGTTCTCAGATGAACTTGCCATTTTTTTTTGAGAAATTAGGAAGAAAAATAAGAAAATTGAATAATTGCGATGCAAATGATAACAAATTAACAACTAAATGAATTGAGATTGAGAATAAGATTATAAGAGAATTGTATTGAAGTAAGATTGAGAATAAGAGAATTATAGAAAATGAGAGAGTTGAGAATATGTGCTGCCAAGATCTCTTTAGCAATAATAGATAAAACATGATATATATTTTGATGTCGGTTCCACCATTCAAGGATTTTAAAATTTTTACTGCATAAACTTTCATTAGAAAACTCAAAATTTGTAGATAAATAATTATTTAATTCAGGGTTATTAGTTGTCTTATCCCTAGATTTTTTATTTCGTTACAATAACCAACGATCCCCTGCACTAAGTCTTGTTTGAATTATCAGTTCGCTACTACTAGATTGACCTAATGTTCCTAAGTTATATCTTACAATATAATTATTAAATAAAATAATTAAATCACTTCTTAATTTCGTCATTATGCTCGAAATATCAATTTCATCTAATATTCATAAATAACCATAATAAGCTTGTAAACCACCATTCAAACCTTCTAATTTAAATCTACGATAAAAAACAGCAGCAATAAAATAAAGTAAATGAATTTCTCTAAAATAATGCAACTATTTTACCTTCATAGCAGTAATGGCTTTGAACAAAACAATATCATTAGGGTCGCCACTGTCAACATGCTCATCGAGAGTGCCAACAATATTCAAACTCTCAAGAAGAAATAAATGTGCCGTTGGATAATAAACACTGGTAAAAACTAAAGTAGTACATTAAAAACTCTTAAAATATCTAAATTTTTTCCACAAATATCCCATTGACTAGGATAAAGTGTGATATTTTGAACATGTTGAGAAAAAAAACTACATAATGCATCTTTGTATTGAAATGCTTGACATAAAAGAAAATAAGTAGAATTCCAACGTGTTGGAACATCTCTTGAAAATTTAATCGGTTTAATACCATTTATTTTACAAAACTTGGTCCATTCTTTCCTAACTTGAATATGACCAAATACAGTTAAGTGCCATTTTAATTGGATTAAGGAAAGACGATAATAATTTTAGACCATCTTGCACACATAAGTTTATGACATGACATGTACAACGAATATGAAAAAATCGACCCCCTAAATTTGGTTCACATAAGGATTTTAAATCATTAATGGATGCAGTATTTGCAGATGGATTATCAAATCCAATTGTTAAAATTTTTTCTACTAAACCATATTCATCAAAAATTACCTTCATCATTCTATAAATATTATGTGCAGTATGTGGGTCATCAAAAACTCTAAATGCAATAAGTCTTTTTTGCATAGTAAATGATGTATCAATCCAATGACAAGTCACACCAATGTATGAGTGTGTTTGCCAATGGTCACTCTAAATATCAGAACATATAGAAATACGACATTTCATCTCTTTAAATAATTCATTTAAAATAATTTTACCATCTTTATATAATTTGAAAATATGGCGTTTTGTTGTGTTCATAGTCATTCTACATGCAGAAGGGTTTAAAGCATTATGCACATAATTAGTAAAATGAAGTTTTTCACCCAAGCTTAAAGAAAGATGTGCCATACAAATTAATTTAGCAAATTCTTCTCTATTTTTTGCATCAGAATATTTAAATAAATCCATACCACTCGTACCTCTACTAGATGATACGTACCTGCCCATTTGCGTTTGCGTCGTATCAATGCCAAGTTCAACCGGATGATGTTTTTCCATGTGCTTGATCATATTGCAGTATCCACCAGAAAATTTATATTGCACCCCACAGTAGTTGCAAATTGCTCGTTGTGTATCATCTTCTAGGCGTTCCAATAGAAAATGAATTTTGAAAATATCCGAGGACCGAGCCTTCACTTCTCTTCTTCGTGATTGTGCACTGACACTAGGACCGCTCTCTTGGGTTGGCATATTTGACATTATGTTCTCAGATGAACTTGCCATTTTTTTTTTTTTGAGAAATTAGGAAGAAAAATAAGAAAATTGAATAATTGCAATGCAAATGATAACAAATTAACAACTAAATGAATTGAGATTGAGAATAAGATTATAAGAGAATTGTATTGAAGTAAGATTGAGAATAAGAGAATATAGAAAATGAGAGAGTTGAGAATTTGGTGTGATGAAATTATGAAAAATGAATCATATTTATAGAATTTTAGAATTTTTTTGATATAAAAAATGCCCTAAATATAACCGTTTTATTAACGTTATTAGGGGTACATTAGTATTTATATTTTATATAATAAAAATAATTTTTATTTTTTATTTTTTATTTTTTTGGGCAAGGAGCCAAACGGCTACTAGCCGTTTTTTTTTGAGAAATTAGGAAGAAAAATAAGAAAATTGAATAATTGCAATGCAAATGATAACAAATTAACAACTAAATGAATTGAGATTGAGAATAAGATTATAAGAGAATTGTATTGAAGTAAGATTGAGAATAAGAGAATTATAGAAAATGAGAGAGTTGAGAATTTGGTGTGATGAAATTATGAAAAATGAATCATATTTATAGAATTTTAGAATTTTTTTGATATAAAAAATGCCCTAAATATAACCGTTTTATTAACGTTATTAGGGGTACATTAGTAATTTATATTTTATATAATAAAAATAATTTTTATTTTTTTTTTTTATTTTTATTTGGGCAAGGAGCCAAACGGCTACTAGCCGTTAGGTTCATGTTGGAACCCTACGGTTCCAACCGGAACCGTTCGGTTCCGGTTGGAACCGTCCGAACCGGTTCGAGTTGGGGTGGAACCTCAACCGAACCGGTCCCCTTCCGGTTCGGTTCCAGAACCGGAACCGGAACCGGAACCTACCGGTTCGATTCCGGTTCCGAACCGGAACCGTGGCCGAGTCTATACTTTAGTACCATTAAATAAGAAAGAATCAAGAAAAAAAGAATTTTATACAAACTAATTAAATATAATATTTCAAAATTCGCAATTTGCAGTAATTAATTATTATGTTATCATAAATTTAATAGTAAAATATAAATAATCTTAATTTTTAAATAATTAAATAACATGATGATAATTTTTATAAAAATAAATAAAATCATAGAAATGGCAAAAAATGAGACCCTTTTTACTTTTAAAAATGACATAAGACACCCAGAAGACGACAAGTTTGTCACCAGCCTTATATGCCTGCAATTGCAAGCATATACAAGAATTATTAATATTAAAAGTTATTAGAAAAAACACCAGTAAACATAAAAGTCTAACATTCATAGTCAATAATCAATTATAAAAGACTAAATGATGATACAACGGATAATAATGATAAAATTTCAAATTTTGATTGTAAAAGTGGATTTTGACAAATCAAATTGCATGAAGAATCGATCATTTGCACAACTTTCAATTGTTTAGAAAAAATACCCCACAAGTTTTTCAAACTAGAATGAATAAAGTATTAAAATCATTTTCAAAATTTTGTATAATTTATGTAGATGATGTTTTAGTTTCATCCAATGGATTTCGCCCCAAAAAATAAGTTTCAATAATATAACAACCAAGACATAAACCCTAGCAAAACCATTGCAATTAGCTTGTATGTCACGATTACACAAAATTATTAACTGGAACTAAGCTGGGGTTGTGCGTATTATAGGCCTTAAAATCAATACACTATTTGATTTGCAACAAATAGAGATGCAAATATTTGTCAGGAATTTACTTGTAGAGATTTTCTATTTCCTCCTCGTATTCAGCTACGACTCTGTCTCTCCGAATTTTCATTGTCGGAGTCAGGAGACCGTTATCAATCTGCAATGAGAAGGAGGTATAACTAAGCTCAATGCAGGGGCGGCGCAAGCTTTTTTAGGGTCTAAGGTGGAAAAAATTTAGCGAGGTCTTATTAAATAAGAGATATTTTTTGGAAAATAAGAAAGATCACGGTAAATGTTAACTAATCAAATTGGGAAATTTGTTATTTTTTACATAAAAATTTATAATAATTTTGTAATATACTTGGATGTATAAACACAAATTTTTATGAGACGTTATGTTTGAGGTGAGGTTCTAGGTGACCGCCTAAGTTGGCTAAGAGTCGAGTCACCTATGACTCAATGTCGCAATGAGTTCAAATGGAAGTCCTGATGACACTGCTAAGAATGGAAAGTTTACCGTGAAAGGTTCGTCGACGACAAGAATTGGTCCAATCTGACATGAACACTCGGCAGTCCTGCAAGAAAGACGATCACAGTGATTATATTGCACAAGGCTTATTGAATTTCTTGTTAAATGAACAACAAATAATCAAATAAATAACCACCAGAATACATCTACAGGCACGTAAAAAAATACTGATCAAAATTAGTAAGGAATAATTCTAAGTTGAGTGTTACCACTTCCTTAGTTCTTCGTATAACAGACTCGAAGTTTTTTCTTTGCTGAGCTCAGAGGCATCGGCATCTACAATGGACAGCCTTTTTGCCGCCATTAGCAGCTCTTCTTTATATGGAACGATGATAGCTCCAGGACGGCGTCTATCCTGGATAGCGCAGACGCAAATCAACTGAATAAAACAGTCAACTAAAAACTGGATGACATAAATATGAGAGGGTGTGTGTAAATATATACCTGCCCAATAACAACAATCTGCTGAATTAGACTGCTCCTCAATGCAGCTTCTTCAAGTTCCAATGGTTCGACATTTTCACCTAATGTCTCCAAATATATTTTTCACAAGTCAATGTTATTTTTTACAAGCATTCAGAATGTCTAAACGTTTCAAGAAAATTAGCTGTTTTAACAAAAATGAACAGGACAATGCAGAAAACCAAGAACTTTGAGCAAGCTTGCAACAAGCAGATTACAATATTGAAAAACGAAAAAAACATAAATTTATTATAAACAAGCAGCACCAGGATGAAATATCAAGAATCAGAGAGAGAGCAGCAGAAATTTATTTACAAACCAAAGACAAATGGTTCATGTAACATTATTTTTTCACTGAAAAGGAAATTTCACTAGTAGTAGTAGCACATACGTATAATAAAATAGCTTAATCACCTGAAAATAATAATAATGTAGCAGTAGTTTCAAAGTTGAGATGAGCATAATAAGCAATTTGAAGTGGCGAAAGCAATGAAACAAAAATCAAGCCATGTTTTAGTCCTCTTAATTTGTATTCTTTGATCTCAGTGCCACATATTTGGTAAACAAGGTGGATGCAGTGGCGGAGCCACTTGGTGCCCAGTGGGGGCAGTTGCCCCGCTGGGCACCACTTTTTTTTTTTTTTTTTTTTTTTTTAAATTTCTAATATATATATATATATATTAGAAAATCTAAATAATTAAATAATACCCATAAATATATTATTTATTAATTTATTGAGTTGTATTTTTTTTAATATAATATGTTGACTAAAGCCTAAATTAGTTGAAAAAATTCCAATACATTTATGCATCAATCTTATTTTCATTTTAAATCCACTCATTTATGTGTTTTCAATTGCAAAAAAAAAAAAGAGGGGAGTCCATTACATTTAAATAAAAATAACTATATTTATACTTAGGTTTGGTTATTGATCTTCTAATTTATTAATATATTTCTAGTGATTCTTTAACTAAACCACATTGTGTATAGTTATTATGTGTAAAATATTCGCTTATTAATATAAATATAATTATTTTGTATATATTTAGTTGTTCAAAGCATAAATATTACATTTTAGCACGAGGTTTTTAATAATATAATTAAAAAAGTGGTTAAAATTATAATAAATTAGCGGAAATTTAGTATATAATATACTACATAAATTTAAAATACATAATTTTAAAAATAAATTTTTAATTCAATTTTAAGAGTAAATTGGTATTTTTAGAAATTATTGATAAAAATATATTTCTGAAAAAATTTCGCCCCCGCTGACAATAATTTCTGGATACGCCACTGGGTGGATGTATATAATTATAAAGATAGATGTTTGTTGAAACATAAAAACACAGAACAGATTTCTTAGTTTGGTACCCTACCAAGAGAAATACATCACACACAAAAAAGGATCTATCAAAATGCAAGTAAACATGAAGACCTCAGCATACCTGTTGAAAGAACTATAGTGTCCTTAGCACGTCCTTCGAGAACCAGCACACCTCCACTACGACGACTCCGACCTCTGGAATGGTGAGGAGCAATCCAGCCTATATCACCAGTATTTAGCCAGCCATCCTCATCTAAGGCTTGCTTTGTAGCATTAGGATTCTGATAGAGCCCCCAAATTCACAAAACAATCACACAAGAAATCACACCAAAAACAAAAGAGAAATTGTAGTTTAATTCATAAAAGAAATTGAAATACAAAGATAGTTGAAGGTGAAGGTTAATTCACCAGCTCTTGCTCAACATTAAGGTATCGGCAACCTCCCTTTCCAATCCCCAATTCCCAATTTTGACAAAATGATAGCATAACCCCCAAATGAAACAAGACATCCTAATTTATACCTAAACCCTAAATAACTAAAATGACCCATCTACCTTTTCTTGTTTCCTATTTTGCCCCTTGGGTCCTAACATTACTCTCCCCTTTGAAAAACACATTGTCCTCAACGAGGGAGTACGGATATGACGATCGCATCAAAGGATATCCCAGGCTTGAACGACATTGTTCTGATGAAGTCTCAAGCTTCCTCCAGATAACCAACAAATGCAGCTGATTGATAAGAGTTCAGAACAATCCATTGTAGAACCGATCCGAAGACGACGGATCCACCATCAAAACCTAAAAAATGCTCAACTGGCACCTCAAATTCCTTCGTTTGAGGGGCACGATCATCATCCTCAATGGCTACATATTCCACTAATTCAACCTCTGCACTCTTTATCTCATTACACTCTGCTTTAGTGCTTACTTCTTCATTCTCGACTTGCTCATGTGGGCATGAAAATGCAATTACATTGGAAATAGGATCATCCTCATTCAAGATCACTGGCCCTACAGCTTCAACTTCTCCACTTGGCTTCTGATCAATCATTGTTCCACTCTCCTCAATACATTCACCCTCTGGGATCGCCCTGATGGCATCATTATGCTCAACCTTCTCACTTTGACACACGTGGTTCGGGTGGAATCTCTCATCACATTTGAAACAAAGGCCTCTATCGCGCCGAAACTGAAAATCAACCGCAGAAAGTTGCTCGACATTTCCCGATCGGCCATTTGGAAGGTTTTCAGATTTCTTCCCATTACTGTCCACAGTGGGTGTCGAGCCAGTACTTGCCTCTTGAAGTGAGGGGGTGGCAGCAGCATGAATCTCAGAATTGGTTTTTGATCCCTTTATCATCTCCTGCATTTTCTCCAACATTGAATCAAGCTTTTTCCAAGGATCCTCCTCAACTCTATTCAATCCTCCGACATTTGACATGCGTGTGGATCCATTACTGGCTCGGGGTCCTTTAGATTTATAGGGTCCAATCATTCTTCGCTTTCTGATTTCCGCCAACCTGTTTAATTCAACTAGGTTCTCTTCCGCTTCTAAGGCTAATTTTTTGACCCCATCAAGATCGATCACCCTCCAGTACTTTAAGCCATCTCGAACCTCCGATTGCAACTCATACTGCAATCCATTGATGAAGATTCTCGACAAATAGTATTCGGATCTATATGATACTGAGCTCACCAAACCATCAAAACTATCAATATAGTCATGGAGAGAACCATCTTACCGCATGGAACCCAATTCAGATGAAACCCCAATACACCTCATTTTTTTTTTTTCCGGGGCACTCTCCTTCTCTCTCTCTCTCTCTCCTTTTTTTTTTTGTATTTTTCTTTGTATTGCACTTTTTTTTTTCAGTAAACAAACTTTAGGGACTAAAATGAAATAACATAAGCTATCTGGACTTATTTGCAACAAACTGAAAATTTAGGGGTAATAGTGTAAAAAACCTGCCGGTGGTCGGAAATGCAAAGGGGTGGTCGGTTTGGAAGAGGGAGTGTCTGATCGCGTTGGTGGTGGTGGCAACTTCAGATTCCTGCCGTAGAAGGCAAATCGACGTGAAGAAGCTGCGGCAGTTGGTGGCTGTTTCTGGCGTTTTCCGGCGACCGTTGGCTTCGAAGGTGGTCTGGTTTTGGTCGCCGGCGAGAGAGGAGTCTTCTGGTGGTTATCGTTGACGGCAAGAACCACTGAGTAGCGGCGGCGAGTGCGACGTGGTGGCGTGTGCGGCTGTTCTGGTTCGATTTGGAGTCGCCGGCGGTAGGGATGTGTTAGCCGGAGTCGTCTGAGGTTGTTGGTGGTCTCGGATGACGGCAATGGCAGTTGGGGTGGTGGTGGTGGGTGGTGGCAGTTATGGTTAGGGTTGGGGTTTTCTGATTTTTTTTTTTCAGATTTCGGCTTTGATTTTCTTCTTCTGCTCTCAACAAACAACAATCCTCACAGATCCAAGGAACTACTGCTCTGATACCAATTGATAGAGCCCCCAAATTCACAAAACAATCACACAAGAAATCACACCAAAAACAAAAGAGAAATTGTAGTTTAATTCATAAAAGAAACTGAAATACAAAGATAGTTGAAGGTGAAGGTTAATTCACCAGCCCTTGCTCAACATTAAGGTGTCGGCAACCTCCCTTTCCAATCCCCAATTCCCAATTTTGACAAAATGATAGCATAACCCCCAAATGAAACAAGACATCCTAATTTATGTCTAAACCCTAAATAACTAAAATGACCCATCTACCATTTCTTATTTCCTATTTTGCCCCTTGGGTCCTAACAGATTCTAATCCAACAGAAATACAAATTCGTCAAATTAGACAATGATCAATGTAAGATAGGACAATTAGATTCTATACTAGTTTATATACAAACTAGCATTAAATTTGGTTAAAGTTAAAAGTTACATTAATTCCTTATGACATCTAATAGGTGTTGCAACTGAGACTGAGAGTCAATATTACCTTGTAGTAACCTCTAATAGGTGTTGCAACTGAGACTGAGAGTCAATATTACCTTGTAGTAACCTTTCATCACTTGTGAACCCCTAACTTTCACAATGCCTTTTGAGCCAGGTGGGAGAACTTCGTTGGTTTCATAATCAACAATTTTGATTTCGGTATGTTCAATTGGATGACCAACTGAGCCAAGAACCTGCGAAGGTTAAATCTGTGACATTGTCATATGATGTACCACTCTATCCAGGACAAATAATTAAAACCAGCAGAACAGTATATATATTGAACTAGATTTTTCAATAGCAGCAGAATACTAGAGAATAATTCATAACTAAAAAATAATTGTTCTTAAATCAAATGAACTAGAACACTTGCAGAGATGTGAAGATATTTCAGACTAACGCTTGTTTGTAGCAAACTTGGTAACTTTTCCCTTTTGAGAGGATCTTCACTGGACTTGGTCTTTGCTTGTGGACAAGCTTCTAAGGGAGTTGAAAAAATATAGTTGTCTATAGTAGCTTCAGAATCCACTTTCATTTTATATTTGTTGCCAAAAAGTGTAATAACTGAATTATGAGAATTATTTTGCGTAGCTTAAATGTAATCACATGCACCAATTGTAAATTAAAATCGGTAGAACTTTAATAGAAAGTAGCATGTCTTACATTACAAAGAGGTCGTCGAGCAGCAACAACGGGAGATGACTCTGTTAAACCATACCCATTCTGCACTCTCACACCGATTGCCTGCGTTCAGAACAACACTATAAGATTCCATTGAATGGATATCTCTTCTTCTATCAGCAAAGCATGGGAGTGTCTAACCTCAAAAAATAGGTCAATATGCATAGGCAAACTACCTCCCCCACTTAAACCAGCCTGCACCATGTCAGAGATCGATGAAAAAACATCAAGATCTACGTATTTTCGTAGAAATAAAATAAAAAGATATCAAGATTCAACAGTACAAAAGGAGGGAGATAAAATTGGAGAATCATAAAAAAAATGAGAATGCAGAAAAGCAGCTATGAAAATTTCCAGAGTTCTGCGAGCTTAAGATTATATAAAAGGTTGAATCCAATTTGTTTTAAGTAAAGAGGTGTACTGTGATAAGGTGATCGTCATGCAACTCCATGAGAAGTGCATAGAGTTACACACTTGCCATAAGATATGTGCTAGCAACAAACACATCATCATATATTAGGAGAAAGAGAACAGATAACAGATCAATGAAATATAGTACCTTTGATATTCCAATGGCAGAACGAATTTTATTGTACACAAGCTTCTCTGCCAAAAGATGCAACGGCCACAAGATTGTGGAAACAATTCTTGCCCACAACCAGTCAAACAACGAAATAAGATGTGAAGGTTGTTTCTGATTTCTGGTTAAGCAAAACCCCTGTAAACAAAACCAGCATGAATTAAAGCAACGAATTTAAACTGTAAACCCCATGTTAGTTAGAGATATTTATAGATGTTGAAACTTTAAAAAAAAAAACGAGAGACCATCAAACTAGATACACAGTTTGATACATGGGAAAACAAATAATATCCAGAAATGTGATTGCATTTAGGCTAATGAATTATTGAATTTATAATACAAATATATTAAAAGTGTAGCATGGCAATAATGTTCCTAAGCATTTAAAATATTAGAAATAAAATTAAGTTGGAACTGGATTGTCAGCACAAAGTTTGGCAGCAGTGAACCACACAGGTTATTATTGGACATAAAATAAGCATCTGTCATTGATTTATCTTCTAGAGTGGTAACACTTACTGAACTGAAAATGATAATTACTCTTTAATACTAACATGATATGCAGAGCCATAGCTGGAAGGATTAAGAAAGAAACAATGCCTAGTGTCAAACCTCATAGATTCTCTTCACTGCCATATATGCCAAACTGATCCTTATAAGTGTGAGCGCAATAATTCTACGAGCAGCAGAGCTTGTGGAAATCTGTTTTTGAATCCCACTGCGGAAGAAATAGAAAAGGCTTTAAGGAATGCCCGAAAAGCAAATAGTACAACCAATCTAAATTATGTCTGGCAGTAAAGTAACAAGCCAAGCACGGAATCCAGAATTTGCATCACCGTAAGTATTGGAATCAGAATTGCAACTTAAGAATATCAGAAGACAGGGCATTAGTTCGTTATGAAATCTGCCAATGTTAACAGGGCCAGCAAAACCTAATAATGTGCTTCAAATTTCTCACCTACTAAATTTCAAATTTAAGATATATCCATATGCAAGAGCTTTTCGTGGATTTCAAATCTTCAAAATCCCCCTCATCTTAACAAAATTTAACAATGGGTGTGCTTGTATTGCGTCTACATGACAAGTCCATTACATAAAACTCAACCATGCATGTAAGGAGGCACTTTAGTTAGGCTCTTATAAGCATAAAGCTCAACCGTTTCTAAGCATTATGGACAAGTAAGACCCCATTGGTTCACAAAGATTAGTAAATAAGCTTTTTGGAGTACGAATAAAATGATAGAAATTCCTAGACTTTTGGTTAGCGTGATGAAACTTCACTTATGTGAGGCACTAGATTTCTAGGAGATATTCCTAGAAATCTTTTAAGTGACTTCGTAAAGCAAACAGCCCAAAGTCTAGAAAACCTAAATGTAATAATCACATCTGATATATCTATTGAAAGATACATAATATATAGGCTAGCGACTAGATAAAAATGGAAAGAACAATTCATAATATAATCAAACCTAATACTCTATAGCTAATGACATCTCAAATTTCCTATCTAAGTTTCCAAAAGCCCCCTCAAACTGAAGCATATATATTCCCAATGCCCAGCTCAGAACAATGATGAAGAAATGTCCCTTGTGCACAGCTTATGTAAACATGTCTCCAACTTGATCCTCAGATTTAATATACGGCCTCATCCGCGATGACAATCTCTCAGATTAAATGGATTTCATGAAACACTGGATTACTGGCAATAAAAGATCATAAGTTGGTTGTCACAAAACATTTTTGAACTTTGGGTTCAGAATTTCGCACAATCCATGCAGAACAACGAAGAGTTGTTGACATTGCCCACATATATATAATCAGCACCAAGTTCCTTTTTACATGTATACACTTGCACAATACTTAAACAATATGGATATATTTTTAAAAGCACAAATTTCCAAATCTGAAACTGCTTTACTTGAGCAAATTATTCTTATGGCAGTACTAAAAGTGATTCTCTACTAAGTCAACAATAGGTAAACGGGTCTAAATTTTGTGAATGTCCGTTCAAACTTGATCTTCTAATTATCTGTCATCTAAAAATTATCCTCTAAACACAAGCTAAACACTCAGACCAAGTAAGAGAGAAATTGCTAAAAGTTCCCTTATTGAAGTTGAATCGTTGATGCACACAGTACAGTAGCACATTGTTTAAACATCAATGTATCGCCATGAATGAAAAGCACTTCTTTTTCGAATGCTGAAGACTGAGAATACTCGTAAAAGAGGATATACCTGTATAATGTCTCATATACCAAAGGAACAGAAATCAGGTAATGTGGTTGGTACCGTTGTAAATCATCCTATCAGTGAATTGCAAAAAACAAACACAATTAAGACATATCAACATGGACACCAAATGGCATGAAATGACACAAGGAAATATTATTAAGCACATCCAGTGAATAGCCCTATGTAAATTGGTATTTTTCATTCTTCCATCATTCAAGATCACTGAAATACCTTCGAGTAATTGAGGTATAACATGAAATGTAAAAAAAAAAAAAAAAAAGCACAAAGTGAAGAACAATACCTTCAAGTTTCTCACAACTGTGTACATTTGTTCAATTCCATGCGAAAATATGAAATAAGAACAAGCTCGCTCATATACATGCCAAGGTGGAAGCATGCTCAGAAATCTATCACCATTCTCAGCGGGCACGATATCCCATAGGCTTCTTATCTGAAAAGTATTCAACATAGGATTTCGCATCCACAATCAGAGAATGCCTAATTTAATTATTGCAATCACATCAAACAAAATTAAAAAGGGAAAGGTCCCTTCTAGAAAAGAATAAAGTTATAAAGGATGGATTGGAACATTAAAAAGAAGCTTAATATGTAACCATCTTGTTTAACATCTTCTTACAGATACAACCACTAGCAAAACACTAAAATAAAAGAGCAAAAATGAATTATCCACCACTAATTTCCAGCTATTATTCATCGATAAAACAGAACAGATTTGATACGAGGACCAATAGCAGGGGAGATGGTGATGGTTAGTCTATGCAAAGGAAGGTATCTAATTGTAGTTGGTTCTTACTCCGAGATAAGTTAGTAAAAGATCTAGCCTTATAGAATCATTATGGAAATGGGGAAGGATGAGAAGCAAGTTTGACATGCCAAAACAACTGGCACTGATTTGACATTCAATATTTCATATTTGTATTCATAAAATGGTTAAGTAAACGAAGTTTCCAAAACCACGGGAATACATGCATATCTTATGAAAACCGGGTTTGGTTGTTGGATTTTATTCGACTGGATTGTTACAATTCAATTGTATATAATTGGTTAGGATTGAAATGGATTACATTATATAAAATATTGCCCCTTGGGTGTAATACAAGACTATATTGTTCATAATTATAAAATTAAATTTATTTCAAAAATATTTATATTTTATTTATAATTTTACTTTAAAAATTAATTAATTTAAATTAATAGTGATATTTGTTGAATATTACTTTATTTATTATGATTAATAGAATACTTATTTTGTATTTATTTATTTTTGTTACAGTTCTTACATATTGATATTATTTTTATACTGATTAAATATTAACTATAATTAAGTTATAAAGCTTATCCAAACTAATCCCATGACCCTGATATAATTGTTGTTAGGTAAGGTTATTTGTACCCTAAATATACTTTGAACACCCTATTACTCTACACACCACTCTTCACACCCATTTAATAAATTTTAAAAATAAACTTTTAACTAAAAATAACACACATATTATGCCAACCCTGTAAATACCATAATAGTCCTCAAGTAAAACTATACAGGTTTGAATCGCAGAAACAACATCTTTGCAACAAAAAAAAAAGGTAAGGTTGTGTACGTATTAAATCCTTCACAGAGTCCACAGTGTGGGAAGCCTCTTGCGTTAAACCATCTTTCCTTCCTTCCTTTTCTAAGAAGTAAGAATATACTATTTTTTTCATTTTTTTAAACTCCGTCAACTTCTGTGATTTTTTAGTGAAAGCACCCACTAATATCTTTCAATTTTATGTCAACTCTTTTCTTTTCTATTGATGTTTGCTCATTGTTCTAGGATTCATTTATTATTTTTAATTCATTAAAATCTTTTCTTGTTTATAACAATTCTTCCTTCCTTCATTTTCTAAGAAGTAAGAATATAATATTTTTTTCATTTTTTTTAATTCCGTCAACTTCTGTGATTTTTTAGTTAAAGCACCCACTGACATCTTTCAATTTTTTGTCAACTCTTTTCTTTTCTATTGAGGTTTTCTCATTGTTCTAGGATTCATTCATTATTTTTAATTCATTACAATCTTTTCTTGTTTATAACGAAATGTTCCCATTCCAACACTCCTAGACTAATCTCTTCTCATTGTTCTGGGATTTTTTACTTATAACGAAATGTTCCCTTTGCTTAGAAGGCAAAGGGCAGAAAGACAACAGCTTGCATTTAGCTTCCTATTAAGGAGGAGGCACATTTTTCAAAGACAATATCTGCATAACCAGCAAGGGATTCTTGATGATGATTATTACAGTTATTAAGGCTGAGTTTGGTAGTATTATACTGAGAGTATAAGCTAGCTTATATTCTATGGAACAAACACTAGAGTATAAGCTAGTGTAGAAAAAAATCTCGTATTTGTGCGTTTCAATTTTGAGAGAGAATAAATTAGCATTAATTCTAGTGTTAACTATGAATTTGAAGTAGTGTTTAAACACTAGCGTATACGCTAGCTTATAAGCTCACCAAACTCCAAGCCAAACGGCGCCTAAGATACTACAATAGGAGACCAGAGGCCACTGAGCATCAGAACCAGTTGAAGTTTGAAAAAAAAAATCTTACAGTCCCTAAACAAGCTACACACATCACGTTGTGATACATGATATATAATTAGGACTGAAAAATGAGTAATAATTGATCTGAGTGATTTCAATCACCTAGCAGAGACCTTTGAAAATAAACTAATTGGGGTCTTGGGGCTAGCATAAGAATTAATGAACTAATCAATAAAATATAAACCATATCCTAGAGGCTAATAATAACCCAGAAACTATGATGTAGGACGAACTAGCAATATTTTTCTCCAACCTATTTCTCTCTTACAGTTCTCAGCCAACACATTAACAATGTCCTTTCTTTTCTGCCGGAAAAAGAAAAGAAATATTATATGCTGCTGTTGAGAAATTAATGCTACCAGAAGCATAAAGAGAGAAGCAAAACACTTGAACCTGGTGTAACAGATTCTTATGTGTAAGCATAACGCCTTTTGGATTGCCAGTGGTTCCACTTGTATATACAAGCGTAGCAGTGTCGTCAGAGCTGATGGTTTCATATTTGTAGTGTTTCCCTGAAATCATACAGGCAAAGAGAAAAGCATATAAGACTACATTGTTACTGTATTGAATTATTGATGAATTAGTAAGACTTATATAGTGCTAAATTGAAAACAAATGTGGAAGGCCAACTCAATGACAATTGAAGAAATGGAGGAAACCCTCTTTTTATTTTCTTGATTCTAACTATACAAGAATAGGCTTTATATAGCCTTCAGCCGTCTCTATAAAAGGTAAATAGATCTACACACAATCAATTACAATCAATCATCATATCTCTAGCAATCTTAAAGATACTATCCTATTTCTAACACCCCCCTCAAGCTGGAGCATATAAATCATATGCACCAAGCTTGTTACAAATAAAATCAATACGAGGACCGCGAAGAGACTTAATAAGGATGTCCGCTAATTGTCCTTCAGAGTTGACAAAGCTAGTGACCATGCAGCCAGATAAAATTTTCTCCCTGATAAAGTGACAATAAACTTTTATGTGCTTGGTCCTTTCATGAAACACAGAGTTAGATGCTATATGTAGAGCTGCCTGATTGTCACAAATTAGCTTCATTTGTGTCCCACCTCCAAACTTTAATTCCTGTAACAAATGTTTTAACCATACTAATTCACATGTTGCCAAGACCATAACTCGATATTCTGCTTCTGCACTAGATCTGGCGACAACGGCTTGTTTCTTACTTTTCCAAGATACTAGGTTACCTCTAATTAACACAATATCCTGTAGTAGAACGCCTGTCGGACGGAGAGCCTGCATAATCTGCATCAGAATATCCAACTATCTGAGTATTGCCTTTATCTTCATACAATAATCATTGTCCTAGTGTTTTCTTGATGTATTTAAGAATGCATATGACAGCATCCCAATGACTCTCACATGGAGTTTGCAAGAATTGGCTAAGCACACTGACTGCGAATGAAATATCTGGGCGAGTAATTGTAAGATAGTGCAATTTTCCAACCAACCGTCTGTATCGTCCAGGATCTTTTAGCGGCTCTCCAACTAGTTTGTTGTACTCCTCAGGGTTTTCCACTGGCTCCCCCTCTTTTGGTAGAAGTTTAACATTCGGATCCATGGGCGTGTCAACAGGTTTACAATCTAACATGCCAGTTTCCTGAAGAATGTCTAGAGCATATTTTCTCCGAGAGATGACTATACCATTATGAGACTGAGCTACTTCTATGCCAATGAAGTACTTGAGTGATCCAAAATCCTTAGTTTGAAAATGATTAAATAAGTGTGTTTTTAGCTGTCGAATGTCCTCTTGGTCACTTCCAGTAATGACTATATCATCCACATATACAACCAAGTAAATGCATTGGCCATTTGGAATGTCGATAGAAAACCGAGTGGTCCGCCTCGCAACGAATCATACCAAATTTCTGAATGACAATACTGAATCTCCCAAACTAAGCACGAGGAGACTGTTTTAGACCATACAGAGAGCGACGAAGTCGACAAACCAGACCATACTCCCTCTGAGCAACAAAACCGGGTGGTTACTCCATATAGACTTCCTCCTGGAGGTCTCCATGAAGAAAGACATTCTTGATGTCTAGTTGATAGAGCGGCCAGTGACGCATAGCAGCCATGGAGAGAAACAAACGGACGGAAGCAATTTTGGCTATAGGAGAAAAAGTGTCACCATAGTCCAAACCAAATATCTGGGTATAACCTTTAGCAACCAGGCAAGCCTTGAGTCAATCACTATGCCCATCATGACCAAATTTTACCGCATAAACCCATCGACAACCAATTTAGATTTTCCAGGGGTAACGGAACCAAATCCCAAGTGCCACTGGAGTGTAAGACATCCACTTCATCCATCATCACTTATTTCCATCCTGGATCAGATAAGGCCTTATGGACATTTCTAGGAAGAGGAACAAAAGACAAAGTGGAGACAAAAGCAAAATAGGGAGCAGATAAACGATGATAATTGAGAAATGTATAAAGAGGATGCGGATTATGAGTGGAACAAATACCTTTACCGATGGCAATGGGGCCAGGAGGGGCAGGAAGCAGGTTGTGAGTCAGTGGCTGCAGTGTCAATGCCGGCAGAAGATAGAGAGCGAGGACAACGGTGGTATACTTGAAGAGAACGAGGTGGTGGCACAACCTCAAGTGGAGGATGGAAGAATGGTACAGGAAGTACCGTAGAAGGGGTGAGAAGAGTCGGGGTATTAGGAGATAAGTAAGGCGATGACTCGAAGAATGTGACGTCGGCATAGATGAAGTAGCGGTTATTATCTGGAGAATAACAACGGTACCCTTTTTGAAGCCGGGAACATCCTAAGAAGATGCATTTAGTAGAGTTAGCAGAAAGTTTATCTTGTCCCAGGGTTAGATTATGGAAAAAACATACACAACCAAATATGCGAAGTGGCACCGAATAGAGAGGTTGGTTGGGAAATAAGATAGAGTGGAGAATTTGGTCCTGTAAAACAAATGAAGGCATGCGACTAATGAGATAGCAAGCGGTAAGAACAGTATCCCCCCAAAAACGAAAGGGTATATGGTTATAGATTAATAAGGTACGAGTCGTCTCAATGAGATGTCTGTTTTTACGTTCAGCGAGACCATTTTGTTGGGGTGTATAGGCACATAATGACTCATGGAGAATACCCAGAGAGGATATAAATGTGGTAAAAGGAAAAATACTCCCGAGCATTATCACTATGAAATACACGAATAGGAACACCAAATTGAGTTCTGATTTCAGCATAAATTTTTTGAAAAAATAGGAAATAACTCAGAACGATCTTTCATTAAAAACAACCAAGTATTTCGAGAGTAATCATCAATAAATGTCACAAAATACCAAAATCCCATAACAGAGTTGACACGACACGGACCCCAAACATCGGAATGAATTAACTCAAAAGGAGACGCAACTCGATTATTGACTCGCTTGGGAAACTGTACACGAGTATGTTTCCCAAGTTGACACTACTCACATGGAAGTGAAGATAATGAATAAAGTTGTGGAACTAGCTTCTGGAGCTTAGAGAGACTGGGGTGATCCATTCGGTTGTGGAAAACATCAGCAGAATCGGTGGAGGTGCAAGCGACCGCAGGCAATGACTGCGTAAGATGATAAAGGCTTTGTGACTCACGTCCTGTACCAATCATCCGTCTCGTACCCTGGTCCTGTACAAGAACAGAATGATTAAGAAATGTGTCAGAACAATTCAGATCATTGGTGAGTTTACTAACAAAAATAAGATTGAAAAGACAACCCGGTACATAAAGTACAGATTGCATAGGTAATGAAGGAACAAGAGAGGCCTGCCCAATGCCTTTAGCGACAGTTTTAGAACCATTAGCAAGGGTAACCATAGGAAGAGAATGAGAACTAGTTAAAGAAGACAACAGTTTTGGATTACCAGAAATGTGGTCAGAGGCCAGCGTCCAAGATCCATGGGCCCAATGATAAGGACTGAGTGATGCAGGCAACAAAATTACCATTATGAGCAACGAAAGCAGCGGACGATGACTGAGAGGCCCGATACTGGAGGAAAGCTGCATATTCGGCTTTAGACAGAGTAACAGTCTTGCTCGAGTCGACCATGGCAGTGAAAACAGAGTGGAGGGCAGCTCGGAAGACGGGGAGATCGGCGTCGTCGGAGTTTAGGGATGTCGTCGGAACAGTGAATAATGATGCGTGAACAATGACTCCGAAATAGTGAACAGTGCGTGTGAAAAGTGACACGTGAACAGTGACGTGTGAACAGTAAATAGTGAAGCGTCAACAGTGACGCCAGAAAAAAAAAAGTAAAAAGAAACCCTATGATCAACCTTCCGATACCATGAAGAAATGGAGGAAACCCTCTTTTTATTTTCTTGATTTAAACTATACAAGAATAGGCTTTATATAGCCTTCAACCTTCTCTATAAAAGGTAAATAGATCTACATACAATCAATTACAATCAATCATCATATCCTTATCAATCTTAAAGATACTTTCCTATTTCTAACAACAATAAAACCCTAATAAGCACCAAATAATAACTATTAAGGAATATTATTATGGAAATAATATTAATGAAATAATATCTCTCTATTATGGAATCAATCTCCAAAATAGAATTCCTAGTACCTTTGGATTCATGATTTTATTATATTTCCCTATTAGATGGAGATTTCCTATATTCATTATTATTATTCATAATTAAAGGATTCATTTTCTATTTTGGTTTTCTATGTACCCTATATAAAGGCCTCTACCATTGTAAATTCATATAGAGTGAATTCAAGACTTTCTTTCATTACCTAACATGGTATCAGACACTCGATTCTGACTTTTCTAGTTTCACTCTCTCTATTCTCATCGGCGCGTGGGGATCACGGCCACTATCGGCAAGTGAACCTCATGTGCCACCTTTCATGAGTGCTTCACCCCTTATGCGCCACTCCTTCACAAGTGTGCTCTGCGCCGGCTCCTTTTGGGGTTTGGCTATCTTTCAGATTTCCGTGCTCCTTTCGGGATTTCGCTCCTTCTCAGGTTTTAGCTCTCTCTCAAGTTTCAGCAACCTGTTGAGATTTCGATCCCTCTTCGATTTCGAATCTCTGTCAGGCTTCAGCTCTCTGTCGAGCTTCGGCTCTCTGTCGGGATTTCGCTCCCTCTCTGGCTTCGGCTCTTTGTCGGGATTTCGCTCCCTCTCGGGCTTCGACACCCTCTTGAGCTTCGGCTCCCCCTTCGGGCTTTGTAGGTTAAAGCTCCCCTTTGGTCTTCGGTCTTCGGTTCCCCCTTCGGGTTTCGTAGGTTAAAGCTCTCGATTGGGCTTCGGCTCCCCTTTCGGGCTTCGTAGGTTAAAGCTCCCCCTTGGGATTCAGCTCCCCCTTCGGGCTTCGTAGGTTAAAGCTCCCTCTTAGGCTTCGGATCCCCCTTTCGGGCTTCGTAGGTTAAAGCTCCCCCTTGGGCTTCGGCTCCCCCTTTCGAGGTTCGTAGGTTAAAGCTCCCTCTTGGGCTTCGGCTCCCTTTTTGGGCTTCGTAGGATAAATCTCCCTCTTGGGCTTCGGCTCCCTCCTTCGGGATTCGTAGGTTAAAGCTCATCAATTATATCAAAGTTTCCAACATCCAAGTTTCAAGAGTTCCAGTTTCAGGACTCCGCTCTCCGATTTCAAGATGCAACCTCAAGCTTGTTCCTTCGTCGCCAGCTTGAGTTTGAGGGGGGTGTTAAGAAATATTATTATGGAAATAATATTAAGGAAATAATATCCCTATATTATGAAATCAATCTCCAAAATAGAATTTCTAGTACCTTTGGATTCATGATTTTATTATATTTCCCTATTAGATGAAGATTTCCTATATTCATTATTATTATTCATAATTATAGGATTCCTTTTCTATTTTGGTTTTCTATGTATCCTATATAAAAACCTTTACCATTGTAAATTCATATAGAGTGAATTCAAGACTTTCTTTCATTATCTAACAATAACACTCCATACATTCCTATTTTAGCTTTAACACTTGTGATGCATTGGATGTACTGATTGTATAGTCAAAGGAGCCTAGTTTAGCAGAAAGTCACAACCTAATAAAATCCTGTACTCAACCTATGAGACGGAGTCCTATGTAGTGATAAGGACTCTTTGTCATTAGCAACACTAGTTGTTTATAGGTACTTTATCTATACCATCAAGCTTTAAAGTGTCTTCAAGCTCAGGGGTGACAATCATTATATCTATGAGATGACATAGAATGATTAAGAGTATGACATAGAATGATAAGAGTTTTCACTCTAATTTTGTGAATTAATTGATAATTAGAGAACTGCTAAGTAAGTTAAACAGAGATGGATTATAAAAGGCTAGTAACTTCAGTCTCTTGAATTAGGTGCTTGATTTTGTTATGCATCTTTAGTTTTAATTATTCCAAAGAAATAAATTTTCAGATTAAGATTGGCTTTCTATCAGTACTTGAGGTCTCGCAGCTCACTTTTCTATATCCCAATAGTGCTTAGTGCTTTACTACCTTTAATGCTTGAAAAACATAAAACCTAGAAGCTGGTCAATAAGGAGTTGGCCTTCTTAAATATTTAGGTCTTTCTTTAGGAAGCAATAGTAGATGTCAAGTTTTTGGGATCAAGTGGTGAAGAAAATTGAAAGAAGACTTGGAGGAGGGAAAAGGACTTTTTCTCCAAAGGTGGTAGACACACTTTAATTCATTTTGTATTGTCGACTCGCATTTTTAACTTGATAGTTGGGGCGAATATTTGCACCAACAATGACGTCTATCTTATCCTTTGCTAAGTCATTCATCTTTTCCTAGAACAGTTTGCAACAACTATCTCATTATGTTAATCTCTAAATATGCATTTAAGCCATAAGCCCAAAAAATTCAACAAAGGTCTCTTGAATTAAAATTAAATATTCTAAAAATAATTTAAATTATATCAAATCAACTTACTAGCTTCATAAGAATCAGATAGAGCTTTACGGCTCTCACGACCCAAATGTATTATGTCATGGTAACTGAAAACAGGTATCCCCTCAATAATATCAGAAGCAGCATCTGATTTCTCCCCCCAAAGTAGAATGACAAATCTCATAGCTGCCTTGGAACAGAAAGTTTCTGCGATGCGGTTGAAAAATTCAGGATTGTCCACAGCAAGTGCGATACTGTCATCATAATAACATAAAATTAGTACCTTCAGTAATTCAATTAAGATTGAATCTACAGGATTAGTCTCTACGTATCAGTTGTATATAGACCCTCCATAGCCTCTGAATTCAATCCCCAAGGCTGATACATATCAGATGTTGAGAGTACCCTTACTTCAAAACGCTAGCTTTGCTATGCCATTGGCTATACAAAATAACAGATTGCTATTTAATGGGATTGGCTAACAGACATACATGTATTGTTACAACTGCCAACACAAAACCAGAAACCTCATACAAAACTAAAAAACTTTTAACACAAGATTAAACCTGACTTAAAACCCCAACAAAAAAAGTGGAAAACCTAACCTGAAAACTCTAATACAAAACTTGAAATCTTAGCTCTGTAGTGAATCCCCATTTTCATAAATGTAGGGATTCTGTAATGAATCAGTTATAATCAGAAAGTTAAGAGAGGTGAAGCTAATGAAAGTTTCAAAAAGAATTTCTAGTTTTTCCCGCGTACATGCTCAAAGCATATGAAAAACTAATCAAGGAGCTCCTTCCACGATATTTTTGGAAAAAAGATATATTTTTCATAAGGTTAATCCATCAATGCAATAAATTCTGATAATTATAGAAAATATATAAGCAATGTCCCATATTTCATGAATATACATTTGTGAGAATTTGTGAAGCCAAATGCGTATCAACATTTGCTTGAGTTTAGAATTACAATGAGTGGCCTTTATATAGCCATTAACACAACTACCATAATAAATACATAACTAATATATTAAACACATCTACTAACTACACAACTATCAACTACACAATTACTAACACAACACACAACTACTAACAACACACAATTAACATCTAACATCCCCCCTCAAACTCAATGTGGTTTAGACGAAACCAAATTGAGTTTGGAAACAAGTAGTGTAACGTCCGGAAAAAGGATTTGGTGAAGACATCATCTATTTGATCATCGAATCGTAGATACACCTGTTCGGAAACAGGGACAATGAGATAAGACCTGTTCGGAAACAAGGACAAAGAGATAAGACCTGTTCGGAAACAGGGACAAGGAGATATCCAGAGATCGGAACTCTAGCTCTGATACCATGTGAGAATTTGTGAAGCCAAATGCGTATCAACATTTGCTTGAGTTTAGAATTACAATGAGTGGCCTTTATATAGCCATTAAACACAACTACCATAATAAATACATAACTAATATATTAAACACATCTACTAACTACACAACTATCAACTACACAATTACTAACACAACACACAACTACTAACAACACACAATTAACATCTAACAACATTAATCAGAAATTGACAGCCTATGTTACTCAAACTGAATTTAAGTAACATCACTTGAATCAGAAAGATACAACAACTCATTCATTGTGATGAGCTTTAAGGGTCCAAAGTAGATATGTACTTAAAATAGGTAAAAGAAAACAGAATGAAAAGTTGTTTTCCTAAACCTTTCAGAGTGATTGTATATATGCAATAGGTCTTCAACAGAGGACCTTGATCCCCTCACCACATTGATCGCTCCTGTTGCCAATATACCTAAGCAAAAATAAGACAAAAATGAATTCAAATTTGTTAAATTGAACTACAAATAAAGTTAAAACAAACAAATATAAATAATTTTATATGGAAGTATCAATTTAAAACAGATAAACATTTTCCAAGGAGTATTGCCAATAGAGAGCAATGTTTTAGCATCACTTCTTCCATCGACTAATCAATAGAGGTTTAAAGAACAAAGAGGTTCAGGCCAGTCCTCTGAAATCATATCCTTAGACTAGCACATGATGAATTAATAACCAGGGAGGTTTTGCAAGGATAGGTGGAGTTAGGTTCTCTTGAGTCTTGACTTATGCTGAGGGATACATAGGGTGGTTGTTGGGAATATGTTGAAGAAGAAGAAGAAGAGGAAGAGGAAGAAAAGAGAGGGAGAAATGAGGAGCATTTTGTCTTTAACCCATAAGGTAGCATCTTGAAATAAAACACAGATTTTGTACATTTGCAAAATTTCCAAGAACTTTATCGCTGGATGGGAAATCTACAAGCTGAGGGTGTTGGTTCACCTCAAAGAGTGCAAAAGTTCCAAGGCTAGCAAAATTTAGACATTCTGAACATCAAAGAAATTGGAATATTCTACTCTCACAAAAAAAAAGTCTAAATTATGTGTTTTGTAAAAAAATTAAAAAATTATAAGCACCGGGTTGATAAAATGAAATATCATGGTGTATTACTCTTTTTTCATGAAAGGAACTAATGACAAGCTTGTTACGAAAAACGAAGGCACAAGATGTGGGACAAGTTAGGAAGGCACAATAGAAAAAGAAAATTGGAACAACGGTCCTTTTAGTTACCCCAGTGCAAGAAAAGGGAAGTATTGAAAAATCAGACTAACTAAATACATATAATCAAGAACTAGGTAAATTACTCATTGAGACAAGAAATTAAGCCTTTTGACTCGATTACAAATGAAGCATTCTGCAGAGATTTAAAAGAGAGAAGTTTCAACCATTTGCAGATTGAGACAGCAGAAACAGTTTTCTGTTTTTGGACATATATCAAGTCAAGCACAGACAATAGCAGTACTGTACTTGTTTAACTAAAAAATATTACCTTCGGTTTCAATTAGTAATTAAGGAAAATATGTTGCATTAAGACAAGCTAAAACAGCTAGAGATAAACCATTATTTACTATCACAACAAAATAACATCATAATGCACAATAATGCAGGAAAGTGTGCCATTCTACTGATATTTGCTGCTCATGATTTCAAAGTTCTAAAATACACAAGCAGAATTGCCATGGAGGATACAAGGGTCTACTTCACCAAAATGTATTAAAAAATTTAGATTAATATGTTCAAAATCCCTAAGAAAATTAAAAAATCAATAGCTAGGCAACTAAACATCTGCCTACCTTGATCTGCAACAAGCCACCGGCACGAGTTATCAGCAAAGAGTGATAGCTTCTCCTCTGGCTTTACTCCAATAACTCTTAGACCTTCAGCAAACTCCAAAATTTCTTGCTCCAACTGCATTAAGGAGAGGCAAGTAGTTGAACAGAAAGCTGGAAGAAAGAATTTCTCATAAAAATTGAACAAATTCTGAATCCAAAGAATCCGGTTATTTGTTAAATCAACCAAATGAATGACCAAATTTTCTTCTATGATCTATTTCTTAATTAATTCATCAGTTCATTTGTGGAATTCCATTTTATAGATATCAAATTCAGCAATGACTGTGAATGCAACTAATAAATTATATGACTGACTCAACTAGTCAACTGCAACAACAGCATACAGTAACTTAGCTTATAATGTCTATTTAATTAGGTATAATAATTTTGTACTATAGTATAGATCTAAGTTAAATTTGGATTCTACTTACAGAAATTCCTTGCATAATATAAAATCATCAAGAAGTACAGCATAGTTTTATAAATAAAATATCATTCAAAGAAAAATTCTTGATTAATTTGTGATTCTAATTACAGAAACTCCTCATACCTGAAAGAGAATTTACAGTGACGGAATGTATAATCTTTTTTCCTATCCAAATTACAAATATATCATATTTTTGCAGGAATATTAACTTGCAATCATATCTTTGCAGGAACATTAACTTGCAATTAATGTAAGAGTCCATAAATTGTTCAATAATTCTACGACCAACCTTGAAAAGCCATCTTAAATTGTAACAGTGCCTCCTACATAACTAAAGTTTCCCCCCAAAATTTCTCAATAACAAATACAAATTCTCATGAATCATGCTAAAATAGTTAGACTTTTCACCCATATTCAAAGAAATGGAGACACCTTCCTCCCTTGCATTCTTCAACAAACTAACATCATAAAAATTCTACATTTTTCTGTACTCGTTGAACTCCATCAACTTCCTCATTCCTTTACCCCCTCTATGGAAAAGATAGAAACAGCCTGCCAGCTAACTTTCCTTTCCCCTTAAACAAAAAACCCCATCTAATCTACTCCGACCTTTCAGAAACTTGAAAATGAAGTATCTCAAACTTGTAAGTCAACAACATTACTAGATTACATAAGCAGTGACATAGTGTCTCCTAAGCCCATAAACCGAGTAGCCATTGTCAGCCTTCAATGCAATATTCTTGTAAGAACCAACCTAACAGAAAGATTCGTCATTACTTCAAGCTCAAGCCTGCTGATCAAGAACTTTGATTTACACATGCTTGATCCTCAAGAAAAGACAACACGCAGACAGATTTTAACGAGGTCCCAAAAAGCATTTTATTTTATTACATGAAAGACTCGCAAGATAGCCAAACTAACCTGTTTATAGGTAAATTTTGAAGGCGGGTCGTGGTATGGATCAATAACAGCTATATTATCACCAAATTTCTCGGCATTAGACCTCCAAATATCAGGAACTGCTTTCCATTCCTCAGCGGCCAAGGTACCATTACTTGACAGTAATGCTCTTTCTAGGAACGGCGAGCACCTTCTAATCTGCTGTTCCTCTGCTTTCTGTAACAAAACAACTCATCAAGGATGCATTAGAATAAGAGTAATGATATATGGACTAAAGGATAACTAACACTAATCATACAGTACATGTACTATACCGTTCAAAGGCAATTTTACGTATATACATGTATTTTGTGATTAGTTATAGTCCCCCTTCTGTCACCTTTCAGTTCGCTTATCATTTTCCTTAAAATAAATAACAATCTGAATATCACCCCTCTATGAATTGGGTTACTTGCAAAATGTAAACTTGCATCAATAATAGCTAAGATATTGAAAATCTTACACAAAATTATATTTATTTAAACTCTAGTTAAAAGTAATTATGTGTCATAACATCCGAACAAGATCAACATCAGCTCACTCATAACTCACAGGCAGTCACATGTCAAAATAGTAAATCAAAATTACCTTGGATTCACAGAAAATACGAAACCGGAAGTGATTCCGAGAAATTTGAAATCTGGTGGCAAAATCAACACAATTTCTAGTGAATTTAGAGTGAGTGAACAGAAGCTTCTGAAAGCCATGATGATAATCCAAAGAGCTCAACACGAGAGTTGATGAAGCCATCGAAACACTCGTCATTTAGATGATATTATCAACAGAACTAATTAATTATGTCTATTAAAATGGATTTTAGAGCCAAATGAAAGAGACGAGGAGCCAGCGATGCAAGCAAGAAACTGGGAAATAATAATAACTAAAAATAAGCATATTGGATAGAAAAAATATGAAATTAGGATATTGGTAATCTAGAACTTCCCAAGAAAATTCGTCAGCGTTTGAAATCGACATTCAAATGCCGACCAATAGCCGTTACTCATTACTAATTACCCACCACTGACAAAGTGACAACTACCTTTGGTCATCTAGGCCCGTATAATAACAATGCTCATTGAAAATAATAATAATGCTCATTCAACAATATCACAGCGGTTTGGAACCGAATAAATCGAAATCGAATCGGTCTATGATTCGACGGTTTCTAATTGAAGTGGAATCGTCGAATGATGGATTCAGTTTAGATTTTTTAAAATTTAAGAATTGAACCGAAACTTAAGTTGGAATCAAATCGCCGGATCAAACCGTAAAATTGAATCTCGGAATCTTCAATGAAGATTCTATCAACACTTAATTTTTGTCATTTTGTTTTAAATTATTAGATAATTTTATATATTTACAAGGAAAAAAAAACTTTTTGATTTTACTAGAAAAAGATTTTTTTAAAAAAATGTTTAGGGAGTGTAATTAATATTATTGTAAAACAAAATATCGATTATTTAGTATTGATTTTTAAATTAAAAAAAAAATATCATTACTAATCATAAATAAAAGGTTTGGAATTTTTTTTATTAAAAAACGGAATTTGTGACGAAAAAAAAGATCAAAATTAAAGATGAAATTTTTCATACGATTTTTTATTTGGAATACAAATTTTGTTCCAAATTTGTACCTAATTTATTATAAAGATTTAAAAAATCATTTCAAATCTCCTGTAATGGTAAGAAATCTCAAACTAGATTCGAGATTAATTTGTATTTATTGACGGCCGATTTTCGTTTCAAGGGTAATTCGGGAAAACCACTCCTTGAATAAATCTCCATTAAGTGTGAATTTGTTTGGTTTAGGAACCAAATGCAAACTTAACAAAAGACGAGAAAATACACAGACAAAACAAAGGGTTTAACGTGGTTCGGCGGAAATTATCCAACATACGTCCACGGGCACAAAGGAAATTATCCGACCTCCCTATCTCCTGCTTACACGCCTGACTGATCTCTTACTAGCTGTCACTTATACTAAGTTTTTTGCTCTCTTTTATAAGTGAAAAAACAAATTAGCCAACCCAAAAAGAGAGAGAACCCCTCGCAATGAATTCTCAACCCCTTTATATACTAGGACAAATTCTATTATTACAACAGTTTATGACGTCAGCCACGTTTCCTTATCATTATTGCTCATTACTCTGAAGTTACCGCTCATTACTCGTATGTTATTGCTCATTACTCTGACTTTATCGCTCATTACTCGTATATTATTGCTCATTAATCGGACGTTGATGCTCATTACTCGCACGTTATTGCTTATTACTCGTATGTTACGCTCATTCAACCGTCTGGCAGCTTTACGTTTCATGTAGGGCTTACGTCATCCATACATGTGCATAAGGTTTAGCAGCCCCAACCTAGGTGGGTCGACATACCGAGGTGATCAGTGTTGGATCATCTTCCTCTATTTTTAACCAAGTCGGGTGGAAATGTCATATGACTTCGTCGGGTCGGTCAGGTCGGTCTGCACGTGTTATAATGATGTTTGGATCTGACAGCCCCTTATCAGGTCGGGTCAGTCTTCATCTGCACAAATATTACTAAATTTGATCTCTAACATTAGGTCGACAGGTCGATCTTAGAATATGTTCTTGTGCTGTCAAATCTTTGGGTTTTGCCTTCGGGTTGCCTTCCTGCACCTCGGGCTCTGATCCCTCTGCCCGACTTCTCATCCCTGCAATTACTTTGACATTTTATCTGCTAGCTGCTATCCTTATTCTATGTTTCATAGGGATTCTAACTTCTTAGGAGCTGAAAACCACTGTCAACGATATTTTCTTAAAAAGGCCTTTCACAATACCGTCCTTGTTTTTTCACTGCAAAATATTTTAAAAAATATTAAAGGTCTCAAAATTTAGTCAAACAAGTCATTATTATTTTATTGTGTTAATTTTGGTACTATAAAGGTTTAAATTTGACAAAGTCTAGATGCAAATGTTTGAGTAATATATTTATTTTCTTTAAACATTTAAATATAATAATAAGTTATTTGCTTATCAACTAACAATATCTTAAATGTGATATTTTAATGTTTATGTTGGAAAGCACGATTAAAATATTTTTACATATATAAGTATATATACATTCCATTACATGATTTTTAAGGTCGATTGAGGTGGACATGTATATTTGAGATGTTTTTTGTTGAAAAAAAAAATATTTAAGATGTTTTTTGTTGACAAACAAATAGCTTATTATTATATTTAAATGATTAAAGAAAAAAATTATATTATTCAAACATTTGCATCTAGACTTCATCAAATTTAAACCTTCATAGTACAAAAATAAACATAATTAAATAATAATAATGATTAGTTTGACTAAATTTTTAAACCTTTAATATTCTTGAGAGAGGGGTTTAGGGGAGAGGAACTCCTCTCTAACGGAGGAAGGAAGTGTGTTAGCTACTATATCTCTCAAGGTAAGGTCGATAATTTTGATGAAAATTAAGCAGTGATTCAAAATCCGGCCCGATCCATCTATTTAAGATTATAAGAGAGTTAAGAGTCAATGGTCATAGGTCGTGCGCGGATTGATTCGAGAGTCATTAATTAACTATATTTTTTATTAGACGAGGAGCCAGCGATGCAAGCCAGAACTGGGAAATAATAATAATTAAAAATAAGCATATTGGATAGAAAAAATATGAAATTAGGATATTGGTAATCTAGAACTTCCCAAGGAAATTCGTCAGCGTTTGAAATCGACATTCAAATGCCGACCAACAGCCGTTACTCATTACTAATTACTCACCTCTGACAAAGTGACAACTACCTTTGGTCATCTAGGCCCGTATAATAACAATGCAGTCAATGCTCATTGAAAACAATAATAATGCTCATTCAACAAATATCACAGCGGTTTGGAACCGAATCACAAATCGGATCGGAACCGAATTAAGTCAGAATCGAAATCGAATTGGTCTGTGGTTCGGAGGTTTCGAATTGAAGCGGAACCGTCGAATGATCGATTCAATTTCGATTCTTTAAAAATTAAGAATTGAACCGAAACTTAAATTAGAATCAAACCGCGAGACCAAACCATGAAATCGAACCTCGGAACCTTCAATGAATATTCTATCAACACTCATTTTTTGGCATTTTGTTTTAAATTATAAGATAAATATAAATATATATATATATAACTTTTTGATTTTACTAGAAAAAGATTTTAAAACGATTATTTAGTATTGATTTTTAAATACAAAAAAAAAAATCAAAAATCATTACTAATCATAAATAAAAGGTTTGGATTTTTTTTTATTAAAAAACAGAATTTGTGATGAAAGAAAAGATCAAAATTAAAGATGAAATTTTTCATACGATTTTTTATTTGGAATAAAATTTTTGTTCCAAATTTTTAACTAATTTATTATTAAGATTTAAAAAATCATTCCAAATCTCCTATAACGATAAGAAATCTCAAACCAAATTCGGGATTTTTTTTAAAGTAATTTGTATTTGTTGACGACCGATTTTCGTGACAGGGGTAATTCGGGAAAACCACTCCTTGAACAAATCTCTCTCAATTGTGAATTTGCTTGGTTTGGGAGCCAAATGCAAACTTAACAAAAGACGAGAAAACACATATATAAAAAAGAGGGTTTAACATGATACGGCGGAATGGATCCAACCTACATCCACAGACATAAAGGAAATGATTTTATTATTAGGACCTTGGATCGTACCGACCTCATTATCTGATGCTTACACGCCTGATCGACCTCTTACTAGCTCTCACTTATATTAAGCTTTTTGCTTTCTTTTACAAGTGAATAAACAAATTAGCCAACCCAAAAAGAGAGAGAACCTCTCGCAATAAATTCTCAACCTCTTTATATATTAAGACAAATTCTACTGTTACAATAGCTTATGACGTCAATCATATTTCCTTGTTATTATTGTCCATTACTCGGATGTTACTGTTCATTATTCGTACGTTATTGCCCATTACTCGGACGTTACTTCTTATTACTCGTACGTTACGCCCATTCAACCGTCTGGCAGCTCTAGGTTTCATATAGGGCTTACGTCATACATACATGTGCATAAGGTTTAGTAGTAGGTCGGCATACATAGGTGATCAATGTTGGATCTTCTTCCTCTCTTCTTGACCAGGTCGGGTTGAAAGGTCATATGACTTCGTCGGGTCGGTCTTCACGTGTTATAATGATGTTTAGATCTGACAGCTCCTCATCAGGTCAGGTGAATCTTCATCTACACAAATGTTACCGAATCTGATCCCTAACATCAGGTCAGTCTTAGAAGATGTTCTTGTGCTGTCGAATTCTTGGGTTATGTCTTCGGGTTGCCTTCCTGTACCTCGGACTCGGATCTCTCTGTTCGACCTCTCATCCCTGCAATGACTTTGACCTTTTTTCTACTAGCTGCCATCCTCATTCTACCCTTCCTATAGATTCTGATTTCTTGGGAACTGAAAATCATCATCAATAATATTTTCTTAAAGGCCTTTCACACTACGGTCCTTGTTTTTTCACTGCAAAATATTTTAAAAAATATTAAAGGTCTCAAAATTTAGTCAAACAAGTCATTATTATTTTATTGTGTTAATTTTTGTACTATAAAGGTATAAATTTGAAAAAGTCTAGATGCAGATGTTTGAATAATATATTTATTTTCTTTAAACATTTAAATATAATAATAAGTTATTTGTTTATCAACGAACAATATCTTAAATGTGATATTTTGATGTTTATGTTGGAAAGCACGATTAAAATATTATTACATATATAAGTATATATACATTATATTACATGATTTTTAAGGTCGATTGAGGTTGACATGTATATTTGAGATGTTTTTTTGTTGAAAAAAAAAATATTTCAGATGTTTTTTGTTGACAAACAAATAGCTTACTATTATATTTAAATGTTTAAAGAAAAAATTATATTAGCATCTAGACTTCATCAAATTTAAACCTTCATTGTACACAAATTAACACAATTAAATAATAATAATGATTCGTTTGACTAAATTTTTAATTCTTGAGAGAGGGGTTTAGGGGAGAGGAACTCCTCCCTAACCGAGGAAGGAAGTGTGTTAGTTACTATATCTCTCAAGGTAAGGTCGATAATTTTGATAAAAATTAAGCAATGATTCAAAACCCGGCCCTATTCATCTATTCGGGATTGTGAGAGGGTTAAGAGTCAATGGTCATAGGTCGGGCGCGGATCGACCGAGAGTCATTAATTAACTATATTTTTTATTATTTTGTATAAAAAAATATATTTTAAGAAAACTAAATTAATAATAAAAAAAAATTAAAAACAAAATAATCAGCCTCTGCTAAACTCGGATTGGGTCATCGGTTTAACAATTGAACCGGCCAATTCAGCGGATCTGAGATCGGTTTTCAACTCATATCCGAATTGAATGGGTTACCTGAACCAGACCTTGAATCAGGTCCTGATTTAACCGGTCGGACCACCCGATCTCTAATCCAGATTTTAAATCACTAGAATTAAGTAATGCTTTTAATATAGATTAAACATACGACCATTTTCATGTAACGGGAACCCTCTTTGAGGTACACACATGTGTATTGGGACCAAGTATACATGTCAACCTCAATCGACCTTAAAAATCATGTAATGTGTATATACTTATATATGTAATAATATGTTAATCGTGCTTTCCAACATAAACATCAAAATATCACATTTAAGATGTTTTTTACTATTATATTTAAATGTTTAAAGAAAATAAATATATTATTCGAACATTTGCATCTAAGACTTCATCAAATCTACTTTATCAAATTTAAACCTTCATAGTACAAAAATAAATACAATAAAATAATAATGACTTAGTTTGTCTAAATTTTGAAACCTTTAGTATTATTGGGAGAGGGGTTTCGAGGAGAGGAACTCCTCTCTAATCGAGGAAGGAATGAGGTAGCTACCATATCTCTCAAGGTAAGATTGATAATTTTGATAAGAATTCAGCAGTGATTCAAAATTCGGCCCGATCCATCGATTCAGGATTGGGAGAAGGTCAAAAGTATGGATTAGAGGTTGAACGCGGATCAATCGGGGTCACTAATTAACTATATATATATATATTATATATATATAATATTATAATATATATAACTAAATTAATAATATAAATTTTAAAAAAAATTAAAAACCAACCCCTTTAACCCTCGCTAAACTCGGACCGGGTCACCGGTTCAGTGGTTATGAGGTCGGTTCAATTTCTATCCGGGTTGAAGGGATCATGATGAGTGGTAATTATATCACTATTTCTCACTCATTTAACCTAATATTTTGTATAGTTTCTTGAGTTTTGTGAATATTTTGATGTGTTTTGTGTTATTTTGTAGATAAATAAAACTTCAGGACTCTTTGGAGGTGATTTGGGCCCAACACAGTGAAAATTGGACAAAATGCCATTTTCGTAATTCTGCGCGTCGCGACGCCTAACATGCACCAAGACTTGCTAACGTGCGCCGGGTCCACAAGTCAGAATCTGAGAAAAGTTTGACTTTGCTAACGTTCACCGTGCCACGTGCCACCATCACAGCCGATATGCTAACGTGCGTCGTGCCACGTGTCATCATCATACGGTGCCGGCAGTCGCCATCGCCACGTGTCTGCCACGTCATCATCCACATCACCAGGTGACCAAGTCAACGTGCCACATCATCGCCACGTCATCATCAACCAATCACAGCGTGCCACGTGTCGCAATTCTATGGTGCCGACACGGCGACACGTCAGCGCCAATTATTGACTCACTTATCCGCAATTGACACGTGGCGATAAGAATCTGAAATCAGCCAATCAGAAGCCGCCACGTGTCGCAATAATTGAGATCCCAACCACCTTGCCACGTGTCACCTTATCACCTTATCCAGAATCTGAAGCAGACGAACCAGAAGCTGCCACGTCGACAATCACCAGCGTCGCGACACGAGCCGGGCGTCGCGACGCCGACCCCCTACTGACTCCTATAAATTCAGCTCGATTTCAGAATTCAAAGCATGCCTTCCTTGAGTTTTGTAAGGACTTTAAGGATTGCATCTTGTGTGTTTAAGTTTTTGTAATTTAAATTAAGCATTTTTACTTTTAGTATTTTCAATTATGCACTTTTACTTTTTGTAATAAAATTTTATTTTTTATTTTTTTATTTTTTTTTATGTTCAGTAGTTAATTTACCACTGGGGTAAAAGGTGAAACATTTAATATAATTATCTAGGTAAATCTCACTTAATTATAATTTATAAATTATAATTTAACCAGATTAATTAATGACAGACTTTATTACCGCCTATATGGTTGGTCTAAATATAAATTACTTTACCGCCTATATGGCTGGTCTTTATGTGACAGATAATTACCGCCTATATGGCTGGTGTAATTGGACTAAATGGATTACCGCCTATATGGCTGGTTTTAAATGTTTAACATTATTAATTCCCGAGAAAGCAGAACATAAAATAATTTATATATTATAATAAGTGAGATTCCTAGATAAGAAATATTAAATATGGATCATCTAACCCCCAGCATTTTATTTTATTCTAGGGAAGTGATGAAACACAATATTACTAGGCTTAATAATTGATTTAATTATTTATTGGGTAATTCTTTAGTTTGTTTATTGAGTCTTAAGCTTAATGATTCTTGTTGTCTGATCACCAATAAGATTGATATTGTAAACTTAAAATGAACTAGACATAGGGATTTTAGGTTTCAGCCTTAGATTCAATAGCCCACGATCTTCCTTGAGGATAAATAACCCTTTAATAGATTTCCTTACCGGATAGACATATACCTGTCGGGCGGGGGTAGCCATAATTGGAACTTAATCTTAATGAATCCAGGTAATTTGGTTGACATAGACATATGGTTCAATTGGGTTATAGTGGGTATTTGCGTCTGATCATCGACATAGGCTTTTGCATATTTTCGTGTTCCATGTTAGCAAACTGATTTATTACACATAGATAAGAGAATCAATTCATCTTTATAATAATATTGTGTGGAGTCACGACCCTAGATCTTTTAGTCTTTTCTTTTATTTTTCTTAGTATTTTCTTTTGAGTCTGTTTTTATTTTATTTAGCAAATCCACATTCAACCAACCAAAAACAATCAATTTCATTCTCCCTATAATTAGATACATGTAAATAAATAGTATCAATAATTAATAATAACGGTAGGAATTAAGTCCTCGTGGGATCAATATTTTTAAACTACTTGAACGATACGTGCGCTTGCGTTATACGTGTGTGTTTACGCCGGTCAGATCACCTGGACTGGACCTTAAATCGAGTCATGATTTAACCGGTCAGACCATCTGGTACAGTCCGAATTTTAAATCACCAGATTTAAGTAATGCTTTGACCATAGATTAAACATATGACCTCATGTAGTAGATTTTAAATATATGACCTCATCAAATATACATATCAACCTCAATCGACCTTAAAAGTCATGTAATAGAATGTATATATACTTATCTTCACCTCATCTTCAACCTATTAAAAACATAATATACCTTCATTTACTGTTTAAAAATTTAGGATAAAATGGCTCCAATTAATAGAATTATATATCAATTGATGTTTTCAATAGGTTAAAAGATAGATTAAAGATAGTCGAACTAAATGAGGTAAAAAAATATAATTCTTTTATCTTTAAATATGTAAATAGACATTAACAAAAGTATCAAACCAATAGAAAATCTAATTAGTTTAACTGTTAAAATTATTTGGGATAATACTAAATAGTTTTAGAGGAGGAATGGTTAGTGGATAAAGAGAGAACAAATTTTTATGTCTTTTTATATATTTAGATATTATAATTTATTGATTTTATTTTAAAAAAATATAATTTTTTAAATATAAAAAAAAATTATCCTTATGGTAAATAATATAATCCCTCACTTTAATATTTATAAATCTAATTTATCCCACATTGTTTAGGGATAACAATCTTAACCTAGTATCTTCCTATAGATAAAGAGCAACTATTATAAATTTTATTCATTCAGAATTAAGAATAAAAAAACATGTAATTTTATAAGATATTCTATTCTCTTATTATTATTATTATTATTATTATTATTTATATATATAATACATTATCAGCACGATAAACCCTGAAACCAATTGAGAGCCGAATCATCAAGAATTAGGCCTGAAGCTAATTTACAGCCGTAAGTGGATTTGATGATGTTTGTGTTAGTTGATGATGGTCTCGTTGACGTTGATCATGATATTGCAATTGCTTTGATGATGATCAAGTGGCGTCAATTGCATTTGATGATGATGATCAAGTGGCATCAAATTTCCTTTGAGGAAGACGATCTCGTTGATCATGATATTGCAATTGCTTTGCTTTGACCGATCAAGCCCTTGTTGATGATGATCAAGTGGCGTCAATTGTATTTGATGATGATGATGATCAAGTGGCGTCATTCGATTCTTGAATTCAAACATGTAATAAGACATGAGATTTTGGTTTTTTTGGTTGAGCATGGATGTGGTGGATCTAAATTTTTTTTTTATTGCAACTTGAAGTTTGGAGTATAAATAAATCAGAATCTGAAATTCCGAGTTTCAATATAAAAATTAGAATTTATAGTTCTAATTTATTGTATTATAGTTTTATTGTTATTAGTTTAATACCTTAATTGTTCTTATTAGTTTGTTTTACGGTTGTCATTAAATTAGACCATTCACATCAAAAAATAAGTACGATATTTTTATTTTTGATTTATTTTTGTAACTTCATTTTATTTTATTTTTTCATGGTTATGATAAGATATAAGAGGTCAATTAGAACCTAAAATTTTAAAGATTAACCTCATGAATTAATTTTTATATTAGAACATGAAATTCTAAATCTATAAAAGAATTAAAAAATAATTATTTTTTCCTATTACTTTTCTAATCTGGTCAGATCTTTATTCTTTGTCCAGGTTTGGTCGAGTTGGTTTTCAATCGTTTTATTCAACTAATCACCTAGATTCGAATCATGAAAATAAATAGAGGATAAAAAATTGATTTGTGATCGGCGCATTCCCGACCTTTTAAGATAGAAAATGATCATGTCTTAAAAAAAAGATAGCTAAAAAGTATTATCCCTAAATGATATTTCAATTCGCTCAACGCTTGTAGTTGGAGAAATATATCACAAGTTCAATTTTAAATAGTGGTGATTTGAATTTAGTGCTGAACTGAACCTTGTAATAAGTTTTTTTATAAATTATGATAGATAGTTATTAGATAATAATTTAAATATAAGTGATCTTAATATTATATATCTATTAAAATAAATATGATATAAGATTATGAAAAATTTACTTCAACTCAATTTAATATTAGATCCAAATTCAAATTGCAAGGGTGCAGTGAAAAAATTGTCTTAAATATAACACCCCAGATCCTGCATATAAAACCATAAATTCTTGGTTATAGAATTTTCCAAGTTTTACGGTCTTAGGTCATGTGTCACTTTTAAAACATCATTCCCTTTTGATGACTAAGAACAAAAACTCTTGGATCGACAAGCTAAAATATTATTATGTTAGCACCATAGTACTGGATGAAGGATTTTGATGATGTAACGTTAGGATTTCGACGCGCATTTGCAAGCATTACAAAAAGATATCGAAACAAATGAATGTGAATACTGAAGAGCTTAATGAAGATATCAAGTGTAGCCTTATAACTTAGGGTTTTCAATGTAAGTGAGTTGATAATTTAAGTACTCTAAGCTTATAGGACTCATGCACATTCATATAGATACATTATGGTCAAGTGCAAAATGGTTTTAATCTTCAAATCTTATGTTTCAGCACTGTAACGACATACCGTTTCCTGATACCAGCATGATGGTGTGCCTACTCTGCCTGAGCAGATTTGCATGCTCTCTGGAATCAGACTACTCTATATCGATCTCCCATAGCAGTCTATCTGGAGTTTGCACAATTATTAGAATCGGAACAGATCATACCGGTCCTCATACCAGTTAGCTAATCGGCATACCGATCACCATACCGGTTAGTAATATGATTGGTTTGCGTTTTAATCTTCAACGGTCATATAACTGTTTTAATTATAGGACCGACATATCGGCTCTTGTAGATCGGCATATCGATCTCAAGACAGTGAGCTATGGCCGTTTTCATTTTCACTATAAATTGAGCCACAATTTCCTTTTTGTCATCCTCTCGCACTTTCTAATATTTCTTTCAAAGCAAAAACATTGAGAGTAATTTAAACCTTTTTGATCAAACACTTTCATTATAATCAAAGCTCACTGCTCACACACTACACATTCATACCATCTTAGTGAGCTTGGAATTATTTGAGTTAAAAACTCACATCCTAATTTCTTTTTATCATTTGTGAGTACCCAAATGGTGTTGTAAAACTTTTTATATTTTAAATACTTATAGTTGAGAAATCTCTTGTTGAATGAGTATACTCAGAAGGGTGGATTTGTGTAACGGTTAAAGAGTGAACCTAAATGATAAAACTCGTGTAAAGGTTTGAGGTGAACTTAGTCTGGGGTGAATAGGCATGACAAGCAGACATGGACCCGGCCCAGATCCGCATGGACCCGAACGATCCGGGTCCAAGTAGATCTGGGTCCGGGATTAACAAATCCAGACCCGGGCGAATCCGGATCCGGTCACGGGCCCGAAAAAATAATAAAAAATCAATATAATAAATTAAAATATAATGAAAAATATAAAATAATATGCATATATATATATATATATATATATATATAATAGAATATAATTAAAAAATATAAAAGAATTGAAATAAAACTAATAAAATTGACAAAATCAAAATATAAATATAAAATAATACAATTAAAAATTTAAAAAAATAATAAACTGGGTATCCGGATCCGAATCGGGTAGACCCGGATCCGGATCCCGTGTATATTTACCCGGGTCCGCAATCGGATCCGGGCTAACGAAAATTCTTCCGGATCCCACCGGACCTGGGGCCAAATCCGGATTTTGCCATCCCTAGGGGTGAACCACGAAAAACTCTTAGTTTGTGAGTGAGCCACAAAAAACTCTCGGTGTAATGTGTGTAATCATTACAACTTTTTAAATTACCGAATAAATTATTCAATATCCAATATGAATAATTCATTCATATTTCACCTAAACATATTTATTCGATATCAAATAACGACATAAATAGTTAAGCAACGTCACGAAACTTTTACGAAAATATTTTTCTGTAAAATGGCATAAAACACGTTTTTGACAGAACCGACTACCCAATACACATGAGGACTGCCGATGTCAGTCCCAATGGTATTAGGGCAGTTCATGGGCTGCCCAAACAGTGACAAATTCACTATTTGTGCATCCGTCACCCGGTTGGCTCAAAAGTCATCTGGTAACGCTGTTTTTCGCCATTTTCGCTTATTTCAACTCTGAAATAATTTCCAGCAATTATTCTAACACCCAAAATACATCCAATACATTCAAATGACATCATTTTCATCATAAACAACCCATTTTTTGCAACAAAAATAAACAATTTTTCATGTTTTAATCTAACTTTTTCAACATTAATCATATTAATCAAAACACCAATTCAAGTCACCACCAATGAAGCACCCCAATAACAATTCTAGGCATTACAAGAGTGGTCATAACACTCTAGAATGACAACTTATCATCAAATGACAAAATTGAATCAATATTACAATAATATTATCCAAAATAACTTCACACATGTATAAAGCCTTACAATTCATCCTCCAAATCAAAAAGCCCCAAATTTATAGAAAAGAAGAACCCTATAATCAATCTAGATAATCAAGAAATAAGAAACATGCTTTCTAGGCTTGAGGACATTGGGGATAAACTTTTAATCTCATAATTTCATAAGCTTTTTTCTTGATTTTTCTTCATTTTCTCCTTGAATCATCAAACAAACTTTGAGAGCATTTTGGAGGACAAATTTCGGCCAAGCTTCCATTAGAAGCAAAAAAAAAAAATTCTTTTTTAAAATACACTTTGACGACTTTCAAAGGGCATTTTGGTCAATTTCAAAAATTTAATCCAATTAAATTATATTAAACTTTATGTTAGCAAATCAAATTTGCACACCTAAAGTTTAATTAAAACATGCCACATATCACCAATAATAATTAAACATTTATCATAACAATTATGAAAAAATGGATATTATTTAATTATTCAAATATTTAACATTTAAATATCTAAATAATTAATTAATATAATTATTATTATATATGCATTTTATTTACATTAAATAACAAATACATATATTAATGGCATGTGTCAAAGTCTCATTTGACACTTAATTAATATGTATCTAATCAAATTATGTATCAAATACAAATACATAATAATTACGATTGACCAAAATCTCTTAAAGCATGTGTTTTCGTTTAACTGTTTAAACGATTCGAATTAACTCATTTAATCCGGTGAAGTATTATGAATAATCTGTATTATCCATAACACGTTGTCCAAGTGCTCAACGAGTACACTTCATATTGTAGGACTCTCTAAGTTTAGATTTATCACAAAATCCAATTTCGTGTCCATAATTCACCACTCATGAATTATAACAACCACATATAATTTCACTAAACTATGCAAGTCGAGGTCATTGCATACGTATAATCTCTCCGTCACAAGCTATCCATATTATACCTGAGATATAGATAAGAACGTCAAATTTGTATGGTATAATATAGTCGACTTTTCAAATTTACGATCCCTAAATAAAACTCGAAACTGATTTCTGAAGTTATACCACGGTCTTGGATTTACTAGATCGTAAACACGTGTAGAATGCATATGCCATGTACACATGATTGACGGATTCTATCTTGATATGCATTGGATATCATGAGCATCAGTCCACACCCAACGAACAAGCGGAGATCTGATCTAAATAGATCGGTGACGTGACTGCCATAAAAGTGTGGAGGATAACTCATATATTCACTGTGGTATCTCAAGTCGAAGGATCACTATACTCGCTCAACTCGAGAAGATTCCTATTAACGTTGGTGTACCATCTATTAGAAAATCTTCAGTGAGTCATTCAGTGTTTATCAAATAAACACCTACATGTCTATACGAGTCTCCCGATACTCATGGTTCATTGGGATAAACCATCAGACCAAGTCACGATATACGACATGTACTGGTCTCAGCGGATTTTGCTAACCAACCAGTGTCAGTAAATCTTGACCAGGAACTTTATTTAAGGATATACAACTTATAGTGACGCTTCCCAATGTCAATTACAAACTACATTGTAACTGCGCACTACGTTGTAAATCCTATGGTCTTTGTCTAATATACATGTATCACTAAATCAGATTTATTTTCAATCTAATCATAATTAGATATCTAATCGCAATTAGATCAAATATGTGTATAAAAGACAAGAGGTGCTACCATTAAATAAGTAATATTATGGAAAAAAGAATTGTTTGTCTTTATGAATCGGACATAAATACGATCCGGATTGACATTTCGAGCACCAACCCTAACATGGTCAATGCTACAAAATAACTGCAGTAGATCAGTGTGTATACATCCAGAGGTTTCTAGATGGAAACTTTGTTGCTCTTCTACTATATGTGGACGACATGTTGATTGTTGGACAAGAAGCAGCGAAGATCAGTCAGCTGAAGAAGGAACTCTCTAAGTCTTTTGACATGAAAGACTTAGGTTCAGCTCAACGGATTTTGGGAATGGAGATTGTTCGTGATAGACATAATAAGAAGTTGTGGCTTTCACTGGAGAGTTATATTGAACAGATAATCAAGAGGTTTGATATACAGAAAGCCAAACCAGTCAGCGTTCCGCTACCGCACCATTTCAAACTGAGCAAGACTTCGTGCCCCTCATCCAAGAAATAGATAGAGGATATGTCATCGATACCATATTCTTCAGCTATTGGAAGCCTAATGTATGCAATGGCATATATCAGGCCAGATATTGCACACGCAGTGGGTGTAGTGAGTCATTCTCTCTCTAATCCTGGAAAGAAACATTGGGAGGCAATCAAATGTATTCTCAGGTACCTCAATGGTACATCAAAGTTTCATCAGTGTTATGGGGGAGCTGATCCAATCTTGGAAGGCTATACAGATTCAGATATGACATGAGATCTTGATGGTAGGAAATCTACATCAGGTTTCATCTACACTTTTACAGGGGAAGTTGTGTCATGGCAGTCAAGATTGCAGAGGTGTATTGTATTATCCACAACAGAAGTTGAGTACATTGCTATAGCTGAGGCAGGAAAGGAAATGTTGTGGCTAAAATATTTTCTCCAAGAGTTAGGGATCAAACAGACAAAATACAAGATACATTGTGACAGTCAGAGTACCCTGGACTTGAGCAAGAACTCAATGTATCACTCCCGGACGAAGCACATCGATATTCGCAATCATTGGATACACGAGGTGATGGATCAACAACTGCTGAGACTAGTGAAGATCCATACAGATGAGAATCCAACCGACATGTTAGCAAAGATGGTTACTCGGGACAAGCTAGAGCTGTGCAGAGACATAGACGAGATAGCTGTGAGATGACGATTGTTTCAGATGCAGCTGAAGGTGGGTGAGAACCAGCATGCATGAGCCATGCATAATAACATCTTTTCCAACAAACATCAACAATCAACAAACTACCAAGCCTTTGATCTAGTCCATGCCATACAATCATGAGAAGCCTCCAAGCCAACTTTAGGTGGAGTTGAAATTTGGAGAGAAAAGACATGCAAACTTTCGGTGGTTTTGGTGGGCACAAAAATATGAGCAATTGGTGGCATAAAATCAGGGAGTGATTGGTGGCAGATTTTGAGCCAAAACTTGTACTATAAATACAAGGCTTTCCATTGATTTTAGAATCATCCTAAAGTGTGCAAATAGAGAGAGTGTTGGGTGAATGTTTTTTGTAAATTTAAACACTTGTATTTTTATTCTTATAAGTAATAAAATGTTTCAATTTTTTCCTCAAATATACTCTAGAGTGATCAGAAAATCACAACAATGACTGACCCAATCTCAGTTTCATTTGCTTTGTTTTTTTTTCCCCAATTGAAACGCAATCTCCATTTCAATTGTTCAATAATATTTACTCTACCCAATTCATAGCTTTGGATGCTCCCCAATGTCTCTCTTTTCTTTTTTTTTTTCACAATTGCAACTACCCAAAAGTAAAAAAAAGCTCCACACAGGATGCACTTTGCTTCATAAGCTTTACCTTTATCCTTTACAAATCATCATCAGTTTGTCATTCATATCAAGCATTTGGTTCCTTTTTAAATGTTTCGAGGCCTTCAGGAAGATCATTCTTTGAATGTGTGCATTTATCTAACACTCACCCAAAACATTATATAAGCACAAGCAGCTCGCAACTCTTGGGATATAAACCATCAAATTCATTTCATCAAAAACTACTTGTTTCTCACTGTATTGATCAATGATTATCACTTCTCAAATGGGTCTTGTAATTTCTCTGTTTTTCTACCTCTCTCACCTCCTTATTCTTTCAAGTAAGTTTTTTTTCAAACACATAGTACTGGATACTCTTCATTTAGCAGGGACAAATCAATATTTCCTCGTTAACAAATCAAAAAAATTTCATTATTTTTTATGACACAATTTAACAAAATTTCAAATTGAACGAGCCGACTCCTCTTAGTAGATCCGCCACTGATTTAAGCTATTACGTATTATTAACCATTTGTGTTTAACTTGACAGGTGCAGAAACTTTGAACCAGATTGGCATCAATTATGGTCAGCTCGGGAGCAATCTTCCATCTGCGTATCAATCCATCGAGTTCATCAAGTCCATGAAAGCCGGGCATGTAAAAATCTACGATGCCAATCCTGAAATACTAAAACTTCTTTCAGGAACCAATCTCAAAGTATCCATTATGGTTCAAAACCATGAAATCATCAACATTGCTTCAAATCAAAAGGCAGCTAACCAATGGGTACATGAAAACGTACTTGCATTCTATCCTGAAACCATGATCCGATCCATTCTCGTCGGCAACGAAATCCTGAGCCAATCCTCCGGAGAGTCTAAGCAAATCTGGCAGCATCTTGTCCCTGCAATGCAAAGAATCAAGAAATGCATTAGTGATCACAACATTCACAACATTAAAATCGGAACCCCATTAGCTATGGACGTATTGGAAACAACTTTTCCTCCATCAAATGGAACATTCAGGTCTGATATTTCAGCTTCAGTGATGCTGCCATTGCTTCATTTCTTGAACAGCACAAAATCATTCTTCTTCCTCGACGTGTATCCTTACTTTGCTTGGACTGCTAATCCGAAAAACATCAGCCTGGATTCTGCGCTTCTTAGAGAAACCAAAAACTACACTGACAAATATTCCGGTTTGGTTTACACCAATCTGCTAGACCAAATGCTTGATTCAGTAATTTTCGCCATGGCCAAGCTTGGCTACTCTGATATCCGCTTAGCAATTTCAGAAACAGGATGGCCAAATGCTGGTGATGTTGATGAAATAGGAGCTAACATTTACAATTCAGCTACTTACAACAGAAACCTCATCAAGAAAATGACAGCCACGCCAGCAATAGGCACGCCGGCGAGGCCAGGTTCAATCATACCCACATTCATATTTTCATTGTATGATGAGAATATGAAGACTGGTCCAGGAACAGAGAGGCATTGGGGGATGTTACATGCTAATGGAGTACCAATTTATGAAATTGATTTCAGTGGAAACCGTTCGTTGTCACAGTACAAGACATTGCCTTTGGCTGATAATAATGAGCCGTATAAAGGCAAGATTTGGTGCGTGGTGGCAAGAGGTGCAAATTTGACGAGATTGAGCGAGGCTTTGGCTTATGCATGCAATCAGAGTAATGGAACCTGCGATGCTTTGGCGCCTGTGAGACGCTGTTACGAGCCTGTATCAATCTATCAACACGCCAGTTATGCTTTCAGCTCCTACTGGGCTAAGTTTAGGGACCAAGGCGCTACTTGTTACTTCAATGGAGTTGCTCAACAAACTACCTTTAACCCAAGTGAGTATAAGCCACCGTTTTTTGCGTTATCGTTTAAACGCTACTCCAAATACACGATTAACGCTAACGTTAACACTAGTTTATACTCACAGAATTAAACCGCATAAACATAAGATTATTTTTTATTTTTTATTTTTGAACTGACTATACAATTTGGTTGAATCTTGAGCAGGTCTGGGAAATTGCAGGTTCCCAAGTGTGAGACTTTGAAGATCATGAAGCAAGCTGCCTACAATACATGCTGTTCGAGATACATAGAAGATGAATAACGTAGTGAATGATAGTACAATAATTTGTATTTTTCTAGTTTTAATAATATTTTAGCATCTCCACCGAAGTTTTTTAGTGAAAATCGATAGTTGCAAAAAACCATCAAATTCCATTAAAAATAATACACCACCATAACTTAAAACTACTAAAAAATGTTCATGACAAAATAAGGAAAATCATGCCCAAAATTTAAGTGTTTATTATAATCGTGTTATGATAAACATTGATGATAAATTTAAAAAAAAAAAAATTTATTAATTTATAACTGATATACTTTAAATACAAAAATATTTATTTGCATACTAATTATTATTTATTGTATAAGTTACAATTGGTGGTTAGCATATCAAAAGCCTCACCATGGCTCAGCCTAAAAAAAAAAAAATATTCAGTCTAAAAATATATTCCCTCATTTTGTGAACAATCCATTCCAATATCTGCCAAATACCCCACTCACAAGCCTCTAGTTATTATATATAGGATCTCCCAGAATCTTCTTAACGGTTGATTATCAGCCTCGATCCTCAAATTTATATTGCTATATAAGAAATCCTAAAGAATTTGCCGAATACTTTGTTTTCTCCAACAAGAAAAGTTCCGGCACAGATGAATTCGACGGCGGCGATGATCTATACAAGTCATGAAGCCTGAGACCATGCGCCGCATGTTTGCTGCCATCAGATGGCTGGTCTTGAAAGGACCGAGGTCGCGTATTGCACTGCCAGCGATTCCTGTTGCTGGTGGCGCCTTCAGTTTTAAGAGTCACTTTCGAAAAGCAAGTAGATGTAGGTGGACTTGGTACTTTCGACCTACATGATAAAATATTCTAGATATGATCTTTGGCGGAATTACAGTTGTTTGTGGCATACTGGGATCACTAGCATGAGGTTTTGTTATGGATTTCATAAATTCCACAATCTCTAATGATTTTAAGCTTCTGTTGCCGTTTGGTTTAAGAGCATGTACGCTTTTCTTGCCCTTTTCGTTGTTGGTCACTCGTGTGAGTATTCCAATCAGTTTTGTGCAAAATCGATTGAGACAGTGTTTTTCTGAACTTGTTTTATCTTGGGACGACAAGACTTACATACTGCTAGCACAAATTCTGGGCAGAACCGCGAAACGTCTTAAAGAGAGCGACCTAGTCCGCGACTCAAGTCAGCTTCAATTTTTATATTCATGGTGAATGATAATATTTTTATTATATGTGCAAATTGTTCTTACATGTTATAAACGAGTTGACGGGTCAATGATTTGAAAACTAAATTCAACACGATTATTAACCGGATTTACACAAACCAACCCATTTAATAAAAATATAAAATATGACCACATACCCATTTATTTATGTAGGATTAATATATCATGTCATATTTTATCCATTTAATACAAATATAAAATATGACCAATCATATCCATTTATTTATGTCGGATTAACGTATCGTTTCATATTTTATCAACTAGAGGCAAGGGTACTTAACAGTTGCCTACTTTACCGTTCGGCCATGTCGTCAAAATGATCCAAAAAGATGAAAATTTTCCCCCCTTTACTTGTTTTAATATTTTTTTTTTTGAGAGAGTACTCAATGTCTTGTTTTTTTTTTTTTTTTGACTTCCCTCTGAAATTTTGGTTTTTCGTAATTCTTGCCTAAAAATTTTGTCTTTTTATTTTTTTTTATTTTTTTTGGAGCGGCTCCATTTCTCCATCTGATGTATCTTAAAATACACAATATATTAATCCTCTCGTCTTTTTTTTTTTTTTTGGGTTTTATTTTAAGAAGGAAATGTGTATTTTCAATCACAAAAGCCAAAATTCAATTAGAACCATTTACTAGTGACTATAAATTCATGACCTATTTTTTGGATTTAAATTGATAAGTTTGTTTCCTAATGATAAATAATAGAAGAAAATAAAATTGATATCTACCTAATCAAAAACCCTTCTCAATTTCAATTACAACAACAATTATGAGTTTATGTAAATTTCAAACATAAATCGTTTTGGGGCCAGCTTCTAACTTTAGAACGATTATCTTATCTATGTATGATGCCTCTCTATAGGCATAATATTGTAATTTAGATCGAAAACAAAATCGAAATTTTAACAGAGCATGACATGCTTTGTCCCACTAAAAAAGGAAAAAAATAAAATTCTCTGCAATTATTTTTGTAATTACCTACAAACACTATCAATTAACAACTATACCTAAGAGGAAGGTGAATTATATATTTCAACAAATAATGTGGAATTAAAAATCTTTTCAATGTTAAGCTACTTAGTTAGTAGCTTTACCGATTATGTTTAGAATTCAATTTCCACAATTAATATTTTTAATAATGAACAATAAATAATATATCGATTTTAATTATCTAAAGAGTGGCTAACAATATTAATTTTAACAATGACAAGTTTGATATATGATATGGAAGAATAATATAAAATTTGTAATAAATAAATGAGATAGAGATAGAGAAATTGACACCGGATATAGTGGTTCGGCCAATTCATTGCCTATGTCCACTACTCCAAGGCAGGCTTGAAACTTTCCACTATATAAAATGGTTCCACACTTTACAATGAGAGTTTTACCGGCTCACTCTCAAACCTTTAGGATTTTCTTCTAAGACTTCCTAAACCTTTTACAACAATTCCACCATTGAGAGTTGAAGAACACTAAAAAATACACATTTACTAAAAGGAAAAAAAAAATCAATCATTTTACACTTGTAGTTTCATTAATCCCCTTAATTTAGCATATTAATTAAATTTATATTTTATATATTTTTATTGTGATTTTTATCTTTTATGTAGGTGAAATAATACTTTGGATGCATATCTAGAAAAATGGACTTGACATTTGAATTTTGGAGACCGTAAATTTTATAAGGTGTTCTAATAGTGTACAACTTCGGAAATTCCAACCTTGTGTAATGTTCCTATTTTGGCCATAACATTTTACTCTGATATCGGATTAAGGTGATTCAAATTTCAAATGAAAGAAGACTCAAATATCTACAACTTTGATGTTCATAAGATTTTTGAATTCTGAAGTTTTCAAGACCGAAATTGACGAAGAATCCAAAATATTTCATATGTAATATCTAAAGCGAAAAACAAGAAGAAAAAATAAAAATAAAAATAAAAGGTGGGAATTGATATCCACCTTTCAATTCCCACCAATTTTGTAATTTTCAAATTACATTGGAGGGTATTGAGCCCTCTAGTATAAATAGAGGTGCTCAGCTTCCTCCATAGAATTCTCGCTGAGGTTTATTGAAGGGATCCAGCTCTTGTGTATTTTATTTTTCTTGTAATTTCTTTTTCTTTCAACAATAAAATTATGTATGTTTTTATTCAAATTATAAGTAACTAATTTCCTTTTGCTGTGGTAAATGATGAAGCTTTTAATATGAAAATTTAGATTAATATCACTTATATTATAATATATAAATTGTACCTAACTGGACTTGTTATAGACAAATGTTATCACCGTCTTTATGGCTGATTTTATATGTTTTGGCATAATTAATTCATGAAATAAAAAAATTAGGTAATAATGACAATTTATATATTAAAAAATGAGATTTCTATATTTAAAATATTAAAAAGTGGATCCCATAACCCCATTATTTTATTTTATTATTGCAGTCTAATTTAAAATTCTCAAATCACTTCAAAAAAAATCCAGTCTTTTAATTTTCACTCAAATTGTAATTTTATCATATTAAATCTATTCTCTGTGGATCGACCTCGATCTTACCGGTTTATTTTTTTTTATTTCGACACTCTTATACTTGAGAGTAAAAAAACCACTTTTTGAACGTGTCAAAAGTACTCACCACTCACAAACGGGAATTTCACATGCAAGTGTTTGATAAAGAAAATTTTACAACCACAATTTGGGTACTCAAAAAATATTATAAAGATTTAAATGTGAGTATCTTAACCCAAATGTGTTAAAGTTCATTAATATGAATATGAAGATGAAATATGAACTTTTTCAAATGTAGAGAGTGTAAGATAATAAAATTTTAAAAACTCTTTTTGCTATTTGGGAACTCACAAAACATTATAAAGATTTGAATGTGAGTGTATTACCCAAATGAAAAAATAAGCTCACTAATTAAATATGAAGATGTAAAATAAGGAGCTTCATAAATTTGATTTTGGAGAGAAAATGATTTGAAGATGTTTATAAACTCTCAAGAATATTTTGACATTATTAGATGATGAATATATATATATATATATATATATATATATGCAAGCGATGTGTTAGAAGTGAAAAAATTGTGTTAGAAGTGAAAGAATTGGTCAATTTATAGATTTTACACAAAATTAGTCGTTTATAGTCGTTATGTAGTTCTGAGACTGGTATGCTGATCTAAAAAATCGGTATGCCTGTCTCAGTGACCGGTATGTTGGTTCTAATAAGTTTATGATGATCAGTCAATCCTTACAGCACTTAATATTTTGGTCATAACTTACTCTAGAAAATTTCAAATCAAGTTCCGTAAATTTCTACACAAACTAGACATATAGAGCTATCATCTATAAAAATTCAGCCTCAAAAACCTTAAGGTGGATTTTATGGAATTTTTCTAAGATGATATTTATGCGTAAAATGCTCATCTTGAACATGTTGTAGTATATTCCTCTAACATAAGTTCTAGATATCAGAATTGTATTCCGTTTGATTCGTAGCAACCTAGGGACACATATCTATCTAACGATATGTCATTTGAAATTTAATTCATCCGTTTGCTATTTTTTCAAAATCATTTTGCGATGCACTTGTGCATTGAAATTCATTTTGGTGCAAATAAAGTGCAAATAATTTCTTAAGCATTTTAAGTCATTTTAAATGCAAGTGATGCAAAATGTATGATTTCTAAAAACTTTAAAATATTTTAATAAACTCACTCACAATTAGTTTTATCTCTTAATCATCGGCCCTTGTTTATATCTATTACTTCTACAATATATATAGTAAAAGAGTTGCTTGTTGGCATATGATATAAGCCTTGATGGAATAGAATTTACAAGCAGAAAGGCAAGAAAACTTTATTATCTGCAATAGAATTTACAAGCATCACTATATAAAGTGATCAAAACAAAGAAAGTAACAATAAAGAAATGAACAAAGAATGTTCAAAGCCACCCAAATTCATCCTAGCGTTGCCTGCACTCAGAAGGAATGCCTTGTGGGAATCGTTTCAGATCAGTGCAGTAGTTATAAATCATGAAATATTTCTGAACCCATCTGAGTCTTCTTCTGCCAGTGGCATCAAGCTCATCTTTGGCCTGCCATGGGGTTTTAGAATCGGAGAACGAGGAGGTTGAAGATGACCATTTAGAGCCGCAAGTATTGCAGGGAATGACATTGAAGTTGCGGTAGTAGGCGGTGAAAGGAGCCTTAGACCAGTCAGTTTTCACCAAGCCTCCTCTGGTAGCCCAGTCATCAGCATTCCAAAGACTTGAGTAAATCTTCATAGGTTGGTTTTTAGGGAAAGCAACACCAAGGGATTCAGCATTTTTGAATACTCTTATGGGGATGTTATCCACCAAGAAGCTGTGAAACAACACAAGCAATTACAAATTCAAGTTGAATAAAAATAAGGGAAATTATCCATAAGGTTCCTACTGTTCTAATAGTAGAGTTATAAATGAATTGAGTCGTTCATGAACAGTTCGAACTCGACTAGTATTTGGCTTGATTCGATATTGGTTCGTTTAATAAAATGAACTACTCGAAATCGAAAATAATAGCTCGATTATTAAATGAGATCGACTCGCAAAAGCTCGGCTCGGCTCATTTTTTACACTTGAACACTATTCGAAATAGACTCGACTTGGATCGTAAAGATACAACTCGACTCGATATTATAATATGTGGGTCACAAACATTTGAATTTTGTAGGAAAAATATTTAAAATTTGAAAAAAAAAAACAAAACAAAAACAAATAAAAAGTCCAAAAATTGAATTTTTTAAATTTGACCTTGTGTCGTTTCTCAATCGAGTTCAAATCAAGCTCGATCCCAGTATTTTCTTACTGAGTCGAGCTCGAACAACACATTTAAAGTTTGGAAGCCAAGTTCGACCAGGCACTACTCGGCTCAATTACACCTTATCTAATAGTATTGTTGTATTATATACCGATACTATTAGAACAACATAGATCTAATGGGTAACTAAGAAAAAAATCATAGACCTAATAGATAATTATTTAAAAAAATCAAAGATCCAGGGAGTATTTTCTTCTAAAAATAATTAATAACAAGCAACAGCTTTCAGAAATGGAAAGTTTAGAGTTACTTACATGATGTGCTGGGGCTTCCAGATAACAGAATAAGTGTGGAAGTTTCTTGTGGGATCAAACCAGAGATAGAATTGTTGCTCCCTGTTGCCTTTACCTTGAGCAAAAATATTTGTGTGAAGAATGTAAGGCTGGCCACTCACATTTCCCAAGAATTCAAAATCTATCTCATCATGTGTTGGCCCTTGTGAAGACAACTGCAACAACACCATTAACAAACATTAATATTTTACCGATTTTTTGAATTGGAACAAAAAATCATCTGAAATCCTGAACTGTTAAGATAATGTATACCGATTGCGATCAGGGTTTATTAGGTTAAAAATCGGGATTCGGAATTTTCTGCTAAATTCTAGTTGCAAGGAAGTTATTAAAAGGATGAAATAGTGAATGCATACATAGTAGGCAGTAACAGTGCCAGCAGAGTCACCAGCAACAAGCTTGAGCTGCATATCAATTCTGCCAAATAAGTAATCTCTCTTGGATTGAAAACCAGAACCAGAAACTCTGTCAAGAGACAGAGAAAGAAGCTGGCCTCCATTGAAAATCTTAGCTCTCTTATCACCCCATGTTAAATCAAAGTCTTGATAGAAGCTGCCTGCAACTGATGAAGCAACAGCCATCAAAACAAACACCATTAACACAAACCCATTACAAGAATAAGTAGCCATAATTAACTAACACCAAGAAAAAAGGAGAGACTGAGAAGTTATTTGAAAATGTTGTGACAATTGGGTTTCAAAGAGAGGCTATATATATACACACACATATACATACATAAATAACTGGAGGAGCCAAAACCAAAATCAAAACCAAAACCAAACCCAAAGCTGTTGCCAGCTTAGCACACCATCAAAGCTGTAACCTTTTGTTTGTTTTTGGGCATGCATTGCATTATTGCATTGCCATTTTTTTTTCCCTTTCTTTCTTGTCTCTCTTTTTCTGTGCTCTTTATTCTCTCTTCTTTATTTTTTTTTGGGAGGAAGTAAAAATTGTATACACCCAAACAACTGTTTCTTAGTTAAAGTTAAGATTATTTTTCTTTAACATTAGCCAATAGAAATCAAATTATAAAGCTAATATTTAAACCATATTTATCAATAAATTTGGCTCCATATTATATAAAAGCTCATACGTCTAACTGAAGATGGCCTTGTTATCTTCAGGATTCACCGCTTTTTTTTAACGTCGTGAGACAGTTGACCATGATATAATATTATGATAAAAAATATCATATATGAAACATATAGGCGGGCCGCCTAATCGGCCTATAACCCAGATTAGCCCTTTATCTCCTTGATAAAATATATTTTTCCCAAAATGTTGTATCATTGATTAAAAGGATAAAATATGTAAGTTCATGGTTCTTGACAAGGATATTTGACAGGCCCCTCCATGCATTGCAAGAATGAATTTGAAAGAAGGGTAGGGTCCAATTCCTATGATTGCATGGAAGAGGTGGTGGATGCCAACTGGGAATGTTATGGGATAGAATAAAGGGAGCTTTAAGTGTTTCAAGGACCACCAATTATCTCTAGTCCACCACTAGATCTTTGCCACGTGGATGAATGATTTCTGAGTCATTGTCTATATCTTGGTCATACCCAACTCATACTTATGATATATATCATGTCAATTTTCTCAGTTTGAAATACGAATTTCGACATATTTTTATATCCCGATGTGATTTTAAATTTTTAACAAATGAGATTGAGACGATTTTTTATTCGAAATATATAAAAGAGACATAACTGAGATTAACAAATCACATCCCTACTTTATTTTGAACTTAATTGTAATTTATTTTATTTTTTTTTTAAAAAAAAGGTGACATTATGTTTTGGAGTAAAAGTAATCACGAGAGGAGCAGGACTATTGTCATTAATGAGCCTTGTTGCATTGGGTTCTTTTTATTTTTCGAAGAAATCACAAGTCTTAGTCCTAGGAATTATAACCATTCAAGTGTTTGTTAAAAAGTTTTGGATTTGACCTTCACACTCATGAATCATGCATGTATAAATTTTATTTTCTGTATTCCTTTGAGACGTTTTTTTTTTTTTTTGATTACAATATAAATATACAGATATATAATCTGAAATCTACTAGAATGTTGAATATAAATATTATAGTACATCCAGAATTCTACGTCTACTAGAGATGAAATATCTACTCCCACTCAAATACGAGGAGAATTCTACTCCCACTTTGGAGAGAATTTTTATACTCAAAATTGAGAGATTTTGAGACGTTAAAGGGTTTCCTTTGATGGGAGTCGATGGGAGAGCACAAGCCCACCACTGGGCCAAGAGTATTCCTTTGAGAGGTTAAAGGGTTTTGTTTGCACAATAGATTTGTAAAATATCTTGATGTATATTTTAATTGAAGTTTGAAGTCAAGTTTAAAAGTCTAACTTTTATCGAATGAGAAAACATACTCTCGATAATGATATATGTACACACAAAGACACATCATAGATATAAATAAAATCAATTTTTATTTTTTTTTCAAATTTTTGAATTTGTCAATGCACTATTAAGGTTTTGGTTAAGGAGAAATACATATGCATATCTTTGTGTTTTGTTATAATGATTGAGATATTCCATCATCATCATGATGATGATATAAAGCTATAGCATGTTTCAATAATAAGTTCAAGGATCTGGTTTGGTGGTGTAGGGTTTAGAATCTCATTTTGAGATTCTCTGTTTAAATCCAGTGAGTGTGTTTCTTGTAAGAATTTAGGACAGCCTGAGGTTTTACCTGCTCCGCTTAAATCCGGAAGGGATGACAGTAGGATTTCCAACGATTTAAAAAAAAAAAAAGTTTCAATATTAAGTTATTTTATTTGTTCATTTATATTTTAAGTGGAGATAATGATGTTGTGCTTATTATTATTTCGATAAGCTCCATTTCTGCAAACTAATAATAATCAAATGCAATGGGAAATCTCAACTTCAAATTGCTTTTCTAATTAAGAATATTTTCCTATAAATAATCAAATTAGGGCTACAATTTATATTTAATTAATGAAACAAATAAATGCGTTACTGCTGGATCCAATAATGATATTGATCGATCAGCTAGTTCTTTGGAGCATTTCATTTACTTTATTCTGCTAATTATTCTCCACAAATCATACATTAAAATCAAACATTATTATTAGTACAAATGTGACAATTATTATAATATTAAGCCTTATATTTATTGCCTCTAGCTTTCTCTTTATTTTGTGATAAATATGATAAGTTGGCCAGTTGTATTAGGATTAATCTATTATTGATTCCAAGTCCAATTGCTATTGCTAGATACTAATTGTCTACGGTGGGGTTGTGTTTTACAAAAAGAGTATTAACTTTTATTTCATAGTCGAAAATTTAACGTCAAAAAATAATTCGACATTAAAGAGATATTTTAACATCGAAAACCAATATTCGACACTAAATGATCAATTTAGCATCGCAAAAGTTATTTCGACGCACAAGGTATGATACTAAATTTTGACGTTAATAAATTTACCCTTTTGGGTCGAAAATAATATATCAATGCTAAAAGTCATTGAAAATTAGTGGTGGTTTAAATGTATCTTACAAATTGATGAAAATTTTGATTTGTTAATAAAGTAATTTTGATTTGCTCCGCTAAAATAAAGAATATCTACTATTTTTTTTTTGTGAAAATCAAAATTTGCCCGAATCAATGACCAATGTTGAAAATATTTGGCTTAAAATATATTGTTCCCTTGTCAAATTTTGAACAATATAGTTAACAATAGATAAATGTTGATTAATTAGTTAGGTTAGTAGCAGAAGATAATAATACAAGCAAGCTGGCTATGTTCATGCATGAATGAGATTGAATGATTTTATTTATGAGCATTTTAGATTTGTAGTTAAATAAAGCCAAAAACATGAACAATTCCAATTTCTATTGGCTATGGTCAATTAGCAATCATTAAAAAATAATAATAATAATAATAATAATAAAAGGTCCAAAATTGGTGAATATTTTTGGCATCAATTTGCTCATATGGAAACTGTGGTTGGATTTCTTTATTGCATTAATTTTAATACCAATAGCATAAGATATGTGCGGTGGGAGAGCTGTTGAAGAATAGAATCATGCATTAAACTTAAATGGGTTGCAATCCACTCCTCACTTTAAGCCGGGCACCTCCTCATAATATCGAGATATTATATTATGTTTCGGGTGTATATGACATCTCTCTCACGGCAATTGTGGAACCCAACTGTTGTGAGAGATATGACATATACACCCGAAACATAATATAATTTTTCCATAATATCTAATATTTATATTCGGTGTTGAGTTGGGTTTTGTGTTGAATTTTTTGTTTTAAATGACGATGAATAGTTATTAAATAAAAATTTATAAGTAATTGAATCTTACCCACTTACTACTACTATCTGTCACAGCTCCAGAGGCGCAGAGAAGATTTTCACAATCAGACCAAGTTCTTCCACAGAGGCGCAGAGAAGATTTTCACAGTCAGACCAAGTTCTTCCCAAACTATCCTTTTGTCAATGGTCTGACTATAAAAAATTAAACAAAAAAAAAAAAAAAAAAACATTGGATCTAAATTTGAATATCTAAACCATACTATCACAAAATTGATTAATACAATATTCAAACCTAAACCAAGCCTTTTTCATATTAGGTAGAGGCAAAGATAAGATTTTATTTGAAGGGTGATTAATATTTCAAGTAATATTAGTCGGTTATATATTTTATTATTATTTTTTCTTTCAAAGACATAAACAGGCAACTCCTAATGTCACCTCTGATATTAAGTGGAGGCTATTATGTTCTATTGAAATCATTATTACATTAAATTCAGTAAAATTTAAATTTCTATATTATAATATATATATCACTACAACAAAATAGACCTTTAGCGTCCAAACATTTAGCGTCGAAATTTTTTTCGACGCCAATAAACCTTTAGCGTCGAAATTAGATTCGTCGCTAAAGGTTTATCTTTTAGTGTCGAAATAATTATTTGACGCCAAATGATTGATGATTTAGCGTCGAATTTCTATTTCGACGCTAAAGGTTCAACCTTTAGCGTCGAATTTAAATTTCGACGCTAAAGTTTAATTTTAATTTTTCGAATTCCCTCTTAAAAAATCTGAATTTATCGACTAATAAATTCAAATTTAAATTTTGACATTTAGCGACTAATTTTTCGACGCTAAAGGTACAACCTTTAGCGTCGACTCTAAATTTCGACGCTAAAGGTTAATTTTAAAATTTTCGAATTCCCCTTAAAAAATTTGAAATTACCGCCTAATAAATTTAAATTTAAATTTTGACATTTAGCGACGAATATTCGACGCTAAAAGTCAAATATTTGGACGCTAAAGATCAAAATTTTGGCGGAAAAATTCCCGCTATTTGATGATTTTTAGCGACGAAATCCTTTTCGTCGCTAAAGGTTTTTTTTTGCCTATAAATTCATTTGCTCTTCATTTCTTCTATTATCACTTTATTTCTCTCATACTCTTATTTCCTCTCTAAATTCATTTTTCCTTAAATGTTTTGTTTGTTTTGTTTGTTTTGTTTTTATATTCACATCTATATATTTATTTATTTATTTTTGTAGGGGAATATGAAGATGAAGAAATGGTGAAAATGATGATAATGAAGAAAATTAAAGTGAGAAGATGGAAAATTGTATTTTATCATTGTATTTTATCATTTTATAATTTTTTTGTTGTAAATTTTGTAATTTTAGTTTTATATCAATAAAAATATCATTTTATATTTTGTTATTGTGATAAAATTTGTAATTTTAGTTTTATATCAATAAAATGTCATTATTATAAATTTTTAGTAACAAATTTGTAATAATTTTTATAACAAATTTAATTACTTTTGTAATGAAATTAGTTTGAGATTAATTTGTAATAATAATATTCTTATACCTTTTAGCGTCGAAATATTCGACGCTAAAGGTAATAAAATGATATATATTTTTTAATATTATATCACATTTAGCGTCGAATATTCGACGCTAAAGGTCAACTTTTTGGCGTCGAAATTATTCGTCGCCAAATACATGTTTTAACGTCGAAATATTTTTGACGCAAAATATTGTACTTTAGCGTCGAAATTTTTTATTTCGACGCTAATTGTCTTTCTCGTCCAAGTTTTAACGTCGAAAATTAGCGTCGAAAATTTTCGACGCTATAACCTTTAGCGTCAAAAATTTGTACTTTAGCGTCGAAAAGTTTCGACGCTAAAGGCCCTTTTTTTGTAGTGTATCCAATAAATTATTCAATATAAGTAACATTATTAAAAAAAAAAAATTCAAACCAATTTTGATCAACAACATATCGACTGTTAGAACCACACAATCATGCACTCACCAACCGAGCATGCAATTAGAGCGGCGGTGCTTTCTTTAATTAAAGTTAAGGGACTCCAGTATAAATATATTGGAATCCCTCCGGTTAAATCTAAGTCGTTGGATTTTGATTTAATGGTGTAGATTTTAAAATTAAAATAAAAAATAAAAAATAAAAAATTTGGAGAGAGATATTTTTTTCTCTTTTCAATCTGGGCCGGGGTGAGAAGAAGAAACTACAGGCTTGCTGGGGTCACAAATCACAATTACATATTTTGAATCGAATAAAATCAAATTGTAGGGCTTATTAAAAGATTCTTTTTCTGATTTAACACTTGATTACAATTATTTGATCACAATTAAACACCAATGGAACTTGGGGATGGTAAATCCCTGGAGATTTGCGAGAGGGGGTATCTTAAAGGCAAGTAAGAGAATAATTTTATATACTGGACGGATCAAGTATAGGTATTGATATTCCGTTCAAATATACGCAAAATCTTCATATGAATTGAGACCCACAAAAGCCTGATATGTTATGGACGGATAAGTGAATAATTTCTATATGGATATTAACATCCTCGTACCATACACGGTTCGTTGTCATCCCTACTGGTAGGGTGTTCACGAGTCGGTTTTTTGAAATTTTATGAAACCCGATCGGGTCGGGTCACAAGAAGTTCGGGTCGCGGGTCAGGTCACACGAAGGTGGAACTCGATCGGGTTCGGTGCGTGGGTCGGCATAATTTTTTTTAAATGAATTAGTTATTTTGAAATACAAATATTTGTTATTTTATGTCTCAAAAATTATCATAAATGTAAAGTTTTAATACAACAAAAATAATAAACAAATGAAATAAAAGTAAAAATTTTAAAAATAATAATAAATTTTTAGAAAAAATAAAAATAATAACAAAATTTTAGAGAAAATAATATAAATACTATTAGGTCGGGTCGAGTTGAAAATTTGTAAATTTTTGTCCGATCCGTTCGGGGCGGGTCGGGTCGGTTCGCGGGTTGACCCGACCCTACGATAAAAAAATAAAGAATAATAGATTTTTTATGGTTGAAGGATTCATATATGAGCTAAATTTAGAGATGAAATTTTGGACAAAAAATAAATAGTAAAGCACACCTGATTTTAGACTTATTATTCTAATTTTAGGTCAAATTTTAAAACCTCAACTAATCGCATGTATGGATTGTCTCTGACAACTGGGAAGCCATAAGGTTTTCTGAGAGGGGATTTTGTAATTTTTAGAATTTAATTTATAAATTTTTTAGAGTTTAATTTATAAATTCAGGGTGATGTTTTTATTATTTATTTAATACTAATAATTAAAAAAAATGAGAAGGATCAACTGACGCTCTAACATACAAGAGATTTCCCATAGTCCCGCAGTGCAGACCAAATCATATAAACACATCCACAACAGCAACTGCTCCTGCTCATATCTCAATTTAAATTATGGAATGGGTTTGGCAAATATAGCATTCTAATCATTGAAGTTCTTTTTTATTATTATTATTTAGAAGTTAACACCATATATAACAAAAACTATAATTATATATAACAGATAACTAATGATAATGAGATGGATTCAGGACGAGGACCATGATCCCTGAACTCGAACTCCAATTATTAAGAAATCTTTGAATAATCTCAAACTTGAAATTCCCTATTATCCCCGAATGGGAATGAGGAATAAGTGGAATCCCGATCCCCAAATACTTTATTATTAATTTTCAACTTTTATATGAAAATCTAAAAATAAGACAATTCATTTATTGTTTGTAATTTATATATCTTTTAAAATTAAAAAATTGGAAATTTTACTCAGGCTTGGGGCCCAATCTCTGATTCGGATGCCAAAATTGAATCGAGCCCCAAACTTGACTCGATTCAGAATTTTGTATATTTTAGGGCCATGAACCCACCCCGATTGAGGTGGTTCACTACGGGCCTCCAACCCTTGGAGATTTTTACCATCCCAATAATAATGTACATAGATCTAATAATACACTGATATTAAAGCAAAGAATACTACAATACCCCTCTAAAAAAATGACATAAAGCAGCCTAACAAACCAAGGGAATATTCTTCAGCCTAACAAACAAAACGGTCCCAATTTTGTAAGACCAATCAAATCAACTGAACCATTATTGATGGTGTTTGATAGGGGTGTTCGCGGATCGGATCGGGTCGGATTTTTTAAAATTTTATGGGATCCGATCGGGTCGGGTCACGGGTCGGTGAAACATGATCGGGTCGGGTCGGCATAAATAAAATAATTTTTTTAATGAATTAATTATTTTATATCCAAAAAATTATCATATATATAAAATTTTAAGACAACAAAAATAATAAACAAATGAAATAAAAGTAAAAATTTAAAAAAATAATAATAAATTTGTAGAAAAATAATAAAAATTTTAGAAAAATAATAAATATATTATAGGGTCATGTCGGATTTTAATATCAAACCCGTTGCCCAACTCAAAAATTTCGTGTCGGTTCGGGTCGGGTGGAAAATTTACAATTTCCCATGTAGGTCGGGTCGTGGGTTGACCCGATCCTATAAACACCCCTAGTGTTTGAGCTCCCTTTCACAGGAAAAAAAAATGGGAGTGTTCCAAAGTTTTGCCACTATATAATTTCCATGCGGGTCGGGTTGACCTGATCCTATAAACACCCCTAGTGTTTGAGCTCCCTTTCCCTTTCACAGAAAAAAAACAAAATAATGGGAGTGTTCCAAAGTTTTGCCACTATATAACACGGCCACTGTTAGGGCCTAGGGGCATTCACTTTGAGTGAAAATTATATTATGTGCCGGATGTATATGTCATCTCTCTCACAACAGACGGGCCCCACAACTGTGTGGGGCCCATCTGCTGTGAGAGATATGACATATACACCCGGCACATGATATATTACCTCCACTTTGAGAGTCACATCGGGTCAGGTTAATTTTTTTGTTGACCCACACGGATTGGATTAAGGTAAAATCTAATCCGAAATCCAAAAATTGAAGAATAGGGTCGAGTCAGAAACAAAGACCTATTTGAAATAAATTAAACATTCAAGGACTAAAATTACGGGTAACTGTCAAGATGTTATAATTATATGAGTAAATTTATAAATAATATATTTTACTAATAAAACTCGATTTAGATCGATCAGGTCAAACCCAAGACTTAATCCATCATAGGAGGGTCAGGTGACCCGAAAATAATTTAATTTTTCTAAACCCAGTCATTTCAGACCAGTTCGGCGAGTTGACCCGACCCATGTGCATAGCTAGCCACCATCATTGAAAAACGAATAAACGATCATATCAGTGCACCTCCAATTGGAGTTGTGTGGCTGGAGAGAAACTTATATAAGACATACTCAAAATACCAAGTCAATGAATATATGACATATGTTAATCAATAATTTTCTCTCTCTATTATTATTGGTTAATTTCAATTTTAATATATGTGTCAAATATTAATAGGCGGACGTACCACGTAATCTGTACGGCCCTTCCACGCTTTGATGGCATTGTTCTAAAGCCATCAAAATTTGAACTCTAATTTTGCTCTGAAAGTTTGAAGAATTTTTTTACACCAAGAAAAAAACATGAACATTACTGTATATGTACAAGTAAAACCAATGTTCTAAAAACAGGCCAGGCGTCAGGCGAGCAGCATTTCCTTGCCCGGTAGAGAATTGAAAATTAAGATTTTAGAAGAATTTAGAGATGTCAGATTTTAAGAAAATTTGGACATTTTGATTCTAAAAAAAGGTTGTGGAAAAATGTTATTCGAGTGATATTGAAGGTTTATAGTGGTCAAATTGATAAGAAATCAATGAGAATTGAAACAATCAGGATTTTTTTCCTGAAAATTAGGGTTTGCCTTGAAAAAATGGGATTTAAAAATAAATAAATAAAAAATCATGAGATAGAAAGTTGATTTTGTAAAATTCGGATTAGGATAGAAAATCAGCACAATTAGGATTAGGGTTTCAAAATCAATAGCGATTAACTTCAGTTTTGACCACGAAATCACTCTAAAATGGACAGAAAATGTTGGACCACTCTGACACGCGACTGTAACATCCTAATTGCCAACTACACATAACACACCATTCTTCCTTATGACGATGTTTAAACTATGCGGCTCTCAGTACTTTCTACTTGATGTGATGAAGTGATTTGTGCCAAAAAAAAAAACAAAGGGCTAAAATTATTAGTGTTATAAAATAGAACTCAACTGTGAAAAACACAAAAATGAACAGAAAACTAAGACAACAAAATGGATTTGCAAGCCTTTTACTTCATTGTCAACGAAAATAACATATTTTACAAACATATGGTAGAAGTAATGCACTCGATAGCAAATGTGCATGAAAACTCCATAACCAACATTGGTAAAATTCTTTTGCCTATCCGATATGATCTAAGATGAGATTGTAACAAGGCGGAAACATATTATAAATTGACAATCTAGTTTAAAATATAATCACCTGAACCATTCCAGCTGACTACTGTTGATTCAAATTTGTTGAAACATCGAAACCGGGAGGGATGAAAACAACATCATTCCATGCCGAAGTCGTATCCTCCTGCAAGTACAATTATGCTCTTACTGTAGCTCTAAATTTCAAAAATATAGTCACAATTCCTTGTCCAAAAGATGTAAAGGACAGAGAAAAGAACTGTGTATTTGAAATTACAAATTCTAGTTATCTTATCCTGCACCTCATCTTCCAGGCAAACTATACACAACAAGAACAGAAGATTGATAAAGAGGGTTCTTACCTTCATACCCTTGAGTATTTCCTCAAAAACAGCAACCTAAAAAATGAAATAAAATAGTATTTCCTCAAAAAACAGCAACCTAGAAAATGAAATAAAGAAAAAAAATAAAAATAAGAGATAGAAGCTTCATCAGCATAAAGGCAACCCAAAACGTACCTCAATATCACCCTGTCTGAATGCAGGATTTAACTTATTCTGGTCACTGGATGCTCTTCGTAGTGATTTTTCTAAATCCTCCTGGAAAAATTCAAAGGAACAGAAGAAATTCAATGTAATGCCTAGACTAACTGAAAAAATATTTCACATCAGCAAAGCAACTTCTTAACTAACCTTTCTAAAGAAAACTGGACGATAGCTTTTGTTTTGGCTTCTTAGTACCAAACTCCTTGACTGCATTTCAAATGTTGACACAGTTCAGATGCTAGCCTTAAATTCTAATTCAATAAGTTCTGAAGAAAGGTACAAACCGACACTTTTCTGACTTTAAAGCTGCAATACCTACATTCAAGAAGTTCCGAAGAAAGGTACGAACTGACAATTTTCTGACTTTAAAGCTGCTATACCTACATTACTCAAATGGAAGAACTGTCTGTCTTAATTGCTCAATAAATTTGCAGGTTTTGGGTATAGTATTGATGCCCCACTAAATTCTATTTCTTCCCATTATCTACGGCCATTTCCCACATGTCAGCACTAATGCTTCCATCATAAGACTGTCTATTTCTTTTTTAACTTAGTTTCCCGACATGTCTTGCAAGTTCCTCAATTAGTGGATCAAATATGGTACATGGACAACTATGGTGCAAATAAACTATTTTAAAGTCATCAGGGCATAAGCACAGAACCTGAAAAACTGGAACACCAGAGAAGGCATCATCAGAAACACCAGTTTTTTCTATTTCCTGCATAAAAGGATAAAACAACCATATTTAGCATGAAAATAATTCAACACGGCTACTGAGATTTTTATGTAATAGTAGATCTTTAGTATAATGAATAAGAAATAATTTCCGACCAAAGCATAAAACATACAACTACACAAGTAAATGAACCTTGTCCATGAGACAAAAACCCCCAACAACAGTATGATGGCTATTCAAATTAGCTTAATTTTTTTTATTTGCAGGTTTCTCTAATATACTTGTTACTTTTCGGGTTTAATATAGAATCAACATTCCAAACACACGTAGATAATGTAAAATGGATTCAAGATCAAAAACTGAACTTTATCTGTCAGCAGAGACAGACAGTTTTACTTTTACGAAACCATAAACTAATGTCATATAAATAAAAGCAATGACTACATTTCATTCAATGGATCTCTTCCTGATTACAGCACTCCTATCCAGAAGATTCAAGTTCAATTATTTTTTTATTTCTTAATAATAACCCTGAAATGTTTAAGAGATAAGGCCCATTCCAAACACATCTTTATGGGTAATGATAATCTTGACCCTTTTTTGCTAAGACTAATCTTAACATCAAACATGGAGAGAAATGCTTAACACTAGTTGAGGCAGAAAGATTTGTTCGACTTAAATTTTAAGCAAACAATCATCAAATAACACTGTTTAGTCTCTCTTTAGAGGTTGATTCACTTTACAACCTAAAAGACAAGTAATAGGTAACCAGCTTTCCTTAGGAAGTAAAGGAAAAAGGGGGTTCTTGCAATCAAGTTGTGAATATTCACACGGTGAACAAATGCGGAGACAAAGCATCTAATCTTTAGGAGATGAACTTGCAAAAAGACAGTGAAAGAAATTTTCAAGGAATCTGCAAAATATCCAGTGTTCTCATACAACAGGAAAACACTAAGTCAGCCCCCAACAGGATAGAAAATGAAATCATGCCCAAGAAGAAGCAGAGGAATGACTAACATGTTGCAGAGATATAAGACAGTTTTTTGAAGATTTTAAAAATAGTTTTTCCACAAAACAACAGACAAAAGTAAACCCACCTAGCCCCTTCCCTATTTAAGAGGAAAAGGAAAAATGACAGCTGCGCTAGACAGAGACAATTCAAAATTCTTTCATGCGATGAATTAAGAGTATTCAAAACAATGTGACACACCAAGGACAAATCAAAGGGATTCTGTTGTAGCCTTGTAGGCAATAAATCAACAACAATAATCCATAATCAACAAACAATGGAATGCAATTGAAATGTCAGCAAGTATTATAAAATAGTAAAAAGTAATTGGTATGCTTTACCACCATCATAAATGTTATGCCTAAAAGATTAGAGCATTTTGATAACTGAATAATCACTAATACAAGGTCATAGAAATCCCGTAGACAAAATCTATACGTAAAACTCACCGTAAGTGCATTCTTAACTTGTCTAGACTCCGGTATCAACCTAAACGCCACCCCATTAACCTTGAGTTGGAAAATCTGGACAATCCAATATACAAAACAGTCAATAATAAAGTTACAATAAAGAAACAAAATAATATTCAATCACATGAATATATATACATGTATGTATACATATATACCTTGTTCAAAGGAACAGGAACAACTCTAGAGCCTTCTTTTCTCATACCAGGGTCCATAGACTTCATCTGAAGAAGAAGCGCCTCGGCATCCTCCTGCTTGAAACACAACAGCCCAAGAGACTTGCCCGTTTTAGTACCCGAAACCAACACGAATTCCTCATTAGAATTGCTCAATGCATAAACGGGAACCCCAGCCAATCTCTCCTCAATTGCCTCCGCCGACATGGCATTACCTAATTGGCTGATTAAATTCGTCTGGGTCGGGCTGTTATCGCCGATACGGGCAAAAGTTGGGTTCTTTTTAGAGGGAAAAGAGCAGGAAATGGGGCGCGAAAATCCGGGTTGTGGCGCGTGTTGTGCACGGCCAGGAAGGGAGAAGAGAGCTGATTGGAAGTTAGAGAGGTGGTGGAGGAAGCCAGAGCAATGGGCTTGGAGGGAGCTCAAGGCTTGATGAAAGTTCGGAAGCTCTGGGGGTTGTTTGGTTGGTGGGAAAATCTTTTGAGATTTAGAGGAGTTCATTTTCTTCCCCGGGAAAATTGGTTGGCGCCGGAGCAGAAAAGAAAGGGCTACCGCTATCGGAGGAAAAGGGTTAGGGTTTTAGGTTAGGTCAAAACCTGATAAGATTAAAAAAAAAAAAAAAACCATTTGGGCTTTTTGCATATTTTAACAAGAGTATAACTACTCATTTGAAAAAACAAGAAAATTATAATGTCCCCCTAATGTTTCATTTATTTACCATGCAAACCATACTGGATCAATTTTGAACGAATCAGGATACATTTAATTAACAAACATGAAGAGCATGGAGAGTGTAACATCCCTACAGCAGCTGCATATGCGTATGAAAAAGAGGAGTGTTATGGAGATTAAATGGTATAAAAATCAATCAGTATATGTATTATATTGTTAAAAAATATTTTTAATAGATAACCTATTTATTTTATAATTAATTTTAGTCGTCATTTTATCCCATTTAGTTTCCCCATCATTTTTCTTTTAACATATAGTACACTTTTTTTACGTTTAGTTTTGCTACTAGAAAGTGAGACTCAACAAAAACAAGAATGAGCTCAAGTATAACAATGATCATGTCGTATATTTTTTTTTTTTTTGAAACATTGAAAATTTCGTCATCAAATCATCTGATTTTGGCTTAAACGGAACAGATAAAACATCCGACTGTCCCAAGCTCTTACGAAAAAATACAGCCTTAAACTTGAACCCAGATCCCGATAACCAAGTTATAAGTCCTTTATCACCCATGTCTTATTCTCCAAAACCCTATTCACAACACCCATCACTCAAGTTTTATTTGATTTTGTGATAAAAAAAAAAAAAAAAAAAAAGTATGATAAAGAAATGATGATTCATAAAAATTATAGTTGTTTGGGTCCGGGATCTAGAGATGGCCATGGAAACAGTCGAATTGCTGATTGAGTCTTCAAATTTAAGCCAAAATTAGCACCTAAATTTAAATATGAATTATATATTTTTTTATCCTTTATGGTTAGGTCCCATTTTAATAACAAAATTCAAGATACCAATAAGCAATGTAGACTTGAATTTTGTTATTTGAAATGATTGTGTTAGGAATGAGTATGAATCTTTTAACAAGTTAATAAGCTACCAATATGTAACACAACTCAATGCTTTTCAATTCTTTGAATGATCGGTGAAGAAAACATAATACAATAAAACATCACTGCCATCCACCCAGAACAATTAACAAATTACTTGATAACCAAACCCATCCCAATCCTAACCTTTTCTTATAGAATCGGCTACATAGATCCTTTGATGTTATCGTACTCTATATTGAATCATTGTTTCCTTAAACTCGGTAAAATATAAATCTCTGTATGATTTCTGACAATGTCAAATTACATACGATTTAAGTAAAATAAAAAAAAAAAAATTAAGTGACGTGCTTTATACCAAAAATGACCTTATTAATAGGAAAAACATATAATCAAAATATTATAAGCCACATAATAATATAGTCAATTAATATACTACTTTCTGATTTCTTTCCATCAAACAAAATACATTTGAAATGGTTTTGAACCTCATAGAATTTGGTATAAAGCAACGACTTATAAATGAAACAAAACAACTTGCCTTGCTAAATTTCTTAAACTAGTAGAATCAAACCCCCATTGTGGTATCTAACTTATAAATTCATATTACAAAACACATTCTGACCTGGCTGGATACAAAAGAAAAAGAGAAATTTGTCAAAATATCATCCTGATTGACCCTCTACTGAAGCATAGATGTGTCTAAATCACATTCCCTTTCTTTCCAATTCGCTCCTCCAACTCAACTAATCCTTTCTGACCCTTATTTCCAGAAAAAAAGGCAAAAACCTCCCGGCACCCCAAAGAATGATATGTGCTATCCTTATTTTTCAAATTATGTGGGGTATGACCTTTCATCCGAAAAATTAATGGAAAGAAAGGAAAAGTACTGTGTGTAACATCAACAAGATAAAAAAGGGGATACTGAACTCACATTAGGGGAATTTCCCTAATCCCAAAGGACTGATAATACTATTTTCTGCTATCAAGATTGCACAGCCAGCCTTTGAAGATGCTCGATGAAGACTTGAAGGCTCACATCATCCGTGAAGATTACGTCTGATCCAGCAGCCATCTCATTGGCATTGTTATATGTAGTTGATGGGTTCAACTTCGCCAATAAGAACCTTGCCTACTCAACATATCATTTAACAATGAAATCACAATAAGTTGTATAGGACAAAAGTTGTAAAAAATTTCCAGAATACAAGTTCAAACATTTGTTTTTCTAGAATGTTAGATCTTAGAATATTATACTTGATTGGTTTATCATATTTGTACAGCTACTAGTTTGGCCATTCCATAGCCCTATAAAATTGCTGTACACAAGTATTTGTACAAATAGGATAAACCAATCAAGTATAATATTCTAAGATCTAACATTCTACGAGGAACAGAAGTCTTTTGCTATGAAGCATCAAAAACTAAAGTTTGGAAAAGTATAAACAGACCTGGGATCCATGTTGATCGCAAACCACCAATCTAGGAACAGGAAAACGATCCTGAATGATCAGTTGGGCATCATCATGAGGAGCTTGCAAAAGCTGCGCAAATGCCTGTAAAGGAACAAAATAAGATTTAAAAAATTGGCACCGACTTTAGGAAGGTACTTACTCAAGCCCAATAATGATCATTTGAAATTTAGACAAAATTCCTATAAAATCTCTAAATAATCAAAGTGGATTTGCAATAAGAAACACTTAACTAAAATGTGTATAAAAAATTTCTACCATATCCAAGTCCATATAACCATAGCCACACAACTGATTGTAACAGTCGTTAACTTCAATGACAACCAAAACCATATTGGAGATGAAACTCCAACATGAGATGAAGCTCCAACATGTGATTCACAGAATATAATATGCAATGTCATGAATAGACCTCAACAGATACATGGTTGAAACTTGAAACTTACATTCAAGAGAAATAAACATCTCTTCATATTATGAGCTTAAGGAGATCTGACCAAAATGTTCATTTAAATCACATTATTTCAAAGTTGTTGCTCACAACAAGTTGATTCCAGTACAAAGTTTTTTAAAGTCAATAATATCTGCGTAGCATCTAACCCTGACAAAAGCCCAGTTAGCAACACGAAATGACGATGAAGGAAAATGATAATCAACAGAAATGCTTCATTTGGGATATGGTTAGAGCTCAAGAAGGGCAAGCAATTCATCTAGCCTAGAAAAGACAACTAGAAGAAAATCAGTAGAACACATGATAAACATTAAACAGGAAACCCTGAAAGAAATATTAAGCCAATAGAACTTGAGAAGATTTTTCTCAACCTCTTAAAGCTCACTGGTTTTGTCATAGAAGTAACAGAACTGCAGCATCAATCCAAAATTACATTAAAAGAAAGAAAAATGAGTTTAATTTGAACAATTTCCACACTAGATTTGCAAGCAGGAGGTAATTGGTCTACACTTTCCTGAAGGTATAAAGATTGATTAAGTGTCAAATAAAAACACAGGCAGCTGTTCTTTTTTCCTTTTGATATAGGAAACGGATAAACATTGGCACCTGTTTTATTTATAAATTTCAAAAGTTCGTTATATAATATACAAACACTGAGATGAAAGGCAAATGACAGCGGAGAATGTATGCTCAAGAGATGTACAATGTGAAAACCCAAAGCAAAGATTTATCTAGTCAAAGTAGGTTTTCCACGTGTCCCAATGCTTTCTCTGGACCTAGTGGCACCCAAGAAAGACCAGAACCATGTCATTTTTAGAAACATGAGCTACAAATGCATCACATCTTAAACTCAGCCCCAGGTCAAGTAGTATGCAGATGAGTATATTACCTGGTGTTCTGGTTGATTTTGGTAACCCATGTTACGCCATTGTGCTATTGTCATTCCATGGAAAATGACAACACTGAAATACGAATCCAACAAGAGGATGCGATCAGCTGCAATGGAAGCCACATCTAACAAAGCTGGTTGGGGCAGCGAATTGAATGAGTATGATATTAGAGATGGTTGAATCATCACAGCAGCATTGGTAATATTTTCCCGGTTTAACAACATGCGAAAATAGGCAGTCTCATCTGGACTGTTATTAAAAACCTGTCCCACAAGAGGGAGAGAGAAGAACATATTAGGCATGCAAATTTACATAAAATCAAAGGAAAATAGTTACATGTCAAATTACCTGGACAAATTGTGATCGCCGCAGATTGAACATAAATTGAGGGAACAATGAAAAACTTGGGTTTAATGTGAAGGATGATGGATCATCCTTACGATAGTCACCAAATTTTGTACAGAGACGAATGAGCGACCTATCCAACCACCGAGTGGCATCAAACCCCTCCTGCTTGAAACAAAATCCATGATTAGGTGAGAAACTCGGTTACAAATGGTAATGGGTATGTGAAACTCAGTTATATAGAGTAATAGGCATGTGAAACTCAGTTATAGAGGGCAATGTTGTTAAAGGCGCAAGGCGCACTAAGGGGCCTAGGGCCTAGGCGCGCGCCCTGATGAAGGTGATCAAATTGCCAAAAGAAAAATATAAGTATCCAATCAATTAAAATAAATAGAAATCACTAAAAATATATCAAAAACAATTACAATAATACAAATACAAATAATATAAATTAATTTGTTTGTCGAAATTTAAAGCTCACCCCAAAACCTATCTTAATTTATTAAATAAACATTATACAACTTGATTACGAGTTAGGTGGGTCAATTCGGATAGAGGTTTTCTCACACAATTTATGAGACACGTCTCAAAAGCACGCGCCTAGGAACCTGATGAAGGTCACCTGGCCTGACCCTTCATGTGGCATAGTGGTCTGAGTCTGAGCCTAAGGCGCGACTAGGCGCTTTTGAGAAGACGCGCCTTAGACATCTATAATAGAGGGTGGGCATGTTATGATAAAGAATGAAACCAATAACCCTACTATAGGGGAAACAAGTTTGGTTTTAATTTACTTTTAGCTAGAAGAAGGCTATGGTAAACACTTTTGCAGGCGTAGATAAAATATGAATCCCAAAAAATGCAAAATTATAACAATAATTTGATCGAAACCAAATGTTTAGCTTAATTTCACATCAAGGAAAACTGATCAAACCAAATTTAAGCTTCGAGTAGCTCAATTGACCCTCTTTGTACATTGATTTAAAAAATAACGGTGACGCATTTGTTATGCAATTATAGATAAAAATTCAACCCTGAAAATTGAACTACAGCCATTAATGTTTTTAATGGATGCGTCATGCATGCAAAAACTAGAAAAGGAGGGAAAGAGGGAAATTGAAAACACATAAATAAAATAAAATGAAAAGCCAAAAGACAAGTTTGAATGAATACCTCCATCTCCATTTTCAAAGAAGTTAATCTTGCCATTACCACAGCAGCGGTCTCTTGATCAAAACCTTGTACCAGTTCCTGCAAAAATAAGTTTTCACCATCAGCATTTAACACTTGGATGGACTTTCTGATGAACCCCTAAACATTAGAGTAAAGAGAAGCAAATGAATAGATAATGAAGCTTCCATGACTCGCGTGTATACAATTTTATATCATATATATGTGACACCAGAACCAAGCAGACAAAACAGCATTTATGAATCTGAAGCTTCAACAAACCATGAATATTGGAAAAATAAAAATAAATAGGTGTAGTTATTAACAGATACAAACAACTATTGAGAACCTAAACTAACCTCTGAGCTAACTGCGCTATCTACCCATTGTCTAGTTACTGTTGTAACTCGGAGCATCGACCTACCATCAGGGCTTTGGAAACTGCAATATGAGATACAAATACCATCACAGGCAAATTCGACAAAAGATGTGTTAAAATTAGAGACACAATAAAATAATACCATCATACCTTGTAAGAAACTGTAAATACAACTGTGGATTTATAGTTCCTGGCGTATTCGACCTTTCATTTGATGAAAGATCAAAAAATACTGTCAAGCAAGTACTCTTGTCAAGGCCACACATTTTCCAAGCAGTAGTATTCCCCTCTCCCACAACACTATCAGCAACACTAGGTCCTTTCTGCAAGAATTGCAATAAACAACATAGAATCATGTACAGAAGTTCAATCCAGCCTTAAGTCGTGGACAGGAGAAAAATAAGAATTAAAAATCGTAAATTAGAACATCAATGAAAATAATGATTGAATAAGGCCAAACCTTTTCCATAGATGTGCAAGGTCCAATAATCCCTTGAATTTTAATGTCCTTTGAACAAATAATTTCAAGTGTGCCACTGGAAGGGGAACGAAAAATAAGTTTAAGATAATATTATAGACAATATTGAATAAAGCCTTATGAAAAAGAAAAACAATTTTGGTTCTAGCCTACGCTGTTAAAGGCCGCCTTTTGACAGCATAGGTTGCAGCTATGCCAAGCAAGTAACCACATGATAAGAACAACAAATACAACCTCTTATGACTAAAATGGAGAGACAAGCAAAACACAACCTCATGCAAAGTTTATAATTCATTGCAGGGAAGTTAAAGCAGTTTCTGAGCATTTTATGTTACTCGAACAGCAATCACACAATTGAATCATGTGGCTATCAGTGTTTCATGGAAAAATTGCAACTGCTACACTTTTTAAAGTCAAAACTGCTTAGAGAGAAATGGCAAGACTCTTCATGATTTCTGCAATACAGCAGAGCTACAGGATTCAACTGAATGCTCTTCCTCTGTTCATTAATTCTACTGTAATGATCCCTAATTAACCTATGAAAAATATATCAATTTTCCTTCTTTTTAAAGAGGTACACATTTATTAAGTGGAGTCTCCCCCCTTAGAAATCCATTTCTAAAAAGTACCTCTTTTCTCAGAGTACAGTTTTTGTAAGAGGGGTTGGGGTTGGTTTTTGGAGTTCACTGCACAGAAAATTATTGATACTTCAATAGTTTTGTGTAGATACCACTTGTCAGGTTTTTGTTGTCGACTTCTCGTCCATTTTGAACTTCACACCATTAATACACTTGCTTTGTGTTACTTATCAAAACATCATTACTATGCTTGAATTTTTGTTTCTTATTAAAAAAGTTTAAGTGGAGTCTCTCTTCCTCAACTGCACATCAAGATTGAAGAATTTTCTACTTGCAGTTTTCAATAGTATTGCTCTATCAAAGATTGTCTTAAACACACAAGTACACACATTTCATAGAATATCATAAGCTGCAATTAAATTTACAAAAAAAAAAAAAGTTTAGTTAATGTGTACGATAAATATTATTTTACTTGTGTTTTCTAAGAAAGCATATTTATTTGATATTTAAAATTATAAGGCCTCCATGCTTTTCAGATTTGTTTTTTATCTGAAAAATGGCGTACATGCAACTTTCTAAATCTTTATAAACAAAGAGAAGGAACTAACTAAAATAAACAAACACAGAAAACACCGATCTTCCAGAAAGAACTCACTTGAAACAAAGGCCAAGAGACTGTTCTCCGTCTTCAAATACACGCTTAAAAGAGTCTTTAAATACAGAATGGCCAAAGCTTTCTGATAGAACAACAAGGCCACCAGTTTTCTCAACTGCAACTTTCATTTCTGCAACCCCAACCTGAATGATTACAGTGCCCAACAGTCACAACAAAATTGAATACAATCTTTAATGCAAAAACACTATTATTTTTTATCAATTGTTTTCATTCTTTACAATTGCTGCCGCCCAAATACATATTGGCAGTCTGTCCATACTCCATACACATAAGAAATTTATAAAATGCATAAGCACACAAGGAAAATGGCAGCTCCATATAATTGTGAAAAATATATGTAGTAAGTCAAGCCCACTCTCACTAAACTAAGCGTGTAGCAACACTCGAGTAACTGGAAACCGTTAATAACTAAGAACATAAAAGAACCCGAGAGATAAACAAATAAAGATGGACCTCATGACTTCAATAATGAGAATAATAACATAAATTTCCAGAATATTATTCTCCTTTTCAAATATCCCGTGTTCAATGTGTCAAACTGTTTTCATGTATCTTAGAGACCTACTACGAATTTTTTCTCTCACTAATTGCACTACTAGATCTCTGTACCATGGGTTCACATCGGAGTATCAGACCGGCTTACTGTCTTCGGTTACCGGATGTACTCTTTCAAGAGCTGATATGCCAACAGCTGATTCAGTAGCTTTGAAGCTATTCAGTGAGAAAATTTTAACTCCATTGATCAGGCACAATATTTGATTTCAGATATCTTTAAGAATTGTAAACAACTTCACAATTACTCAGAAAGCAAGCACTTGGATAGTTAAGCCTTATGAGCTTGAGCTCATATTTGTTACATTTACATAACAGAAGTCCAGAACAGACTCTAGGTTATGGCAAGACTAGTAGATCATGCATAGATATTAACAAATAATACAGCTTTTATATATCGAGAGGGAGAAACACGAATTAGTATGTCACTAGAAAAGTAATTACAATAAACACGAATTACGATAAGAAAAGTAATTATATAAGGTATATTGCTGACTAAGGTATCAAATGCAACAATGCAAGTCACTAGAAACACAAACCAATAATCCAATTTTTTGTATGTCAGATGTAAGATTGGATACAGAGAATTTCAAGGCTGGAAAATTCATACCTGATCAAGTGCAGAAGCAAAAAGGTCTAAGACATGACCTTGACTAACCAACTGCTTGGCAAGACCATCGTAAAATTTGACCGCTTTCTTAAAATATGGAACAGCGTCTTTGTCAAGATCTTTATGCGAACGCACAGGTTCTGATAAATCTTTTGATACAATCTGCGAAAGTCTAATAAAGTTAACATCTTTATGATCACCAGAATTATTTAAGGAAAACTAAGTGAAACAAACAGAAATTCTCAATTTGATAGATTATTTTATACATAATGCATCCCTCCTTCCCATGATCCCGTCCCTTCTAATTACTGATGCAATATTCCAATAATAAGAGAAAATGCAACAGCATACAGACAGGAGAAGCGGATATAGAACAGGTAATGGCATATGATTCCGTAAAAGCTAACAAATAACTTCAAAATCAAATACAGAACCCATTAAGCCCACTGCCCCATTTGGTTTTTTTTTACATTAGTCTTTCTCAAATGCTGTTTCCACAAAATGAACATGAAATACACATTATGTTGTTTTAAGAATTGAGAACTCATCTGGAAAATGCATTTCAAAATTAAAATTTTGAAAACAAAAAATAACAATAAAAGCACATCTATAACTAATATTTAAAATAATTCAAAGAATGCGTTCGGCATACCATGTGAAAAGTTGAATCCTTTTTCTCCATTTTTTTATCTACTTCGTGCATGACTAATTTAAAACTAAATGTTATAATCTCAAATCAAAACTTTTCTTCTAATCTTATCCTATAAAGTAAAATTCTTTTATCAAAACAAATCATTAAAACAATGTTAGTAATCCAATAGAGAAGTACACTGCACATTTATACACACAAATGCACAAGAGAAAGATTGCACTCACAACTTATTATACTTGATTCACAAATTACATTAATGCCAATACTTTAAGAGTTAAGGCTTCCACCCAAATATGGCATCTAACAACACATGCATGCCATATAAACAATTAACATTGAAGTTGACAGCAATTCTATCTTCTTTTACATAAAATTAAGGAAGAATCGTAAAGACATTTAGCTGGTGACAAAGCTATAAAAGAGTCATGTATAATATTACTTCAATAATCATTCTTAGCTTCCAATAAAAATAAATAAACAAAAATTACCGTGCCAGGTCCTTCTGTACACGGACCACCAACCAAAGCAATGATTCTAGCCCCAGTACCAGGCAAACAAGCTCCGAGCAAGCCCGTGGCAACACTTAGAGCCACGCCAGTGCATCGCGATGGACGGGTACGAGGTGCAACAGGCCATTGATCCGGTTGCAACTCATCCAACAACTATATATTTGATCAGCATTAATAAACGAAACGAAACTCAGAACAAGCATTAAACAATTCAAATCTTAAAAGCGGCAAGAAAAATAAATAAACAGACCGAATTGAGCGTGTATTCGCATTCAGAAGCGGGCAACAGGAAGCGAGAGACGCCGGAATTGGGAAAAGCATTAGGGGCAGCAGCCTTCTGGTGGACACCGGCAGCTCTCCTTCCAGAAGAAGAAGAAAGCCCTAATTGCTCCAAAATCTGGTCCTTTGAAATCTCTTTATTGCCCCTGAAAACATAGACTTTTGACATATCGGAAAATCCCAATTCATGCACGTGCGCTTGCGTTCCAAAGGTAACTAACCCCACCATGGCGTTATCGGGCAACAAGCCGATCGCCCGCTTCAGGGCGGATCTCACATAGCCCAATTCCTCCTCGATCATACACGTGTCAAGCACGAACACGAAAACGGGAGACAATTGGGGATCCGGATTCGGAATATTCGGATTCAGAGGGAGCGCGTACTGCACGGATGTGTACTGCGGGTAGAGCTCGCAGGGGAGGTTAGTTTCGGAAATTGCGGCGTAATGCGGCGGAAAGTGATTGCGTTGGTAACAGAAGGGGCAGATCCAGATCTTGGCGGTGAAATCGACACGGGCGAAGGCGTTGAGAGCGGCGGTGCAGGTCTTGCAACGCAACGGCGCGTAAGGGAGCGTGGGGATATCGGGATGAGAACGGATCGGGGAAATGGAAGCGGCGAGTGGGATCACGCACTTTGAGGCTTCGACTTTGGTACGCGGCCAGACGTTCCACGTCATACGGACTCCGTCGATTCCTTCGGGATCTGAGTTGGCCATTTCCGACATGATCGATGATTTAATTGCGACCGTCGATTTGAAATTTTCTTTTTTGTTGATTTGATGAAGAAAGGAGCGGACCCAGTAGAAATCGGAGAGACCGAAGAGGGAGCAAGTGAAGAAATTAATTTAGCATGAGTCAATTTAATATTAATATAATTTTTATTTGTGGTAACTACAAATTTTTCAACGGACGGAGACGGAAGATGGTGGCATTTCTAGTAATTCTATAATTGTTATTATGACGTCAAATAGATTCACGTCTATTGCTCAAATGACTGAAATACCCCGCAGCACTATGATCACAATGGGTGTTCACATGTCAGGTCGGGTCGGGTTTTTTGAAATTTTGTGAGACCCGATCAGGTCGGGTCGTGTGAATATCGGGTCGCGGGTCGGGTCACGCAAAGGTTGAACCCGTTCGGGTTCGAGTTGGGTCGGGTCGTCGGGTCATTAAAAAAATTAATAAATTAATTATTTTGAAATATAAATATTAGTTATTTTATGTCACAAAAATTATCATATATATATAGTTTTAATACAAAAAAGTAATAAATAAATTAAATAATAGTAAAAACTTTTAAAAAATAATAATAATAAAATTAGAAAAATAATAAAAATATTATAGGGTCGGGTTTTAGTATCAAACCTGTTGCCCAACCCGAAAGTTTCGGGTCGGGTTGAAATTTTGTAAAAAAAATTTAAACATGCGTGGGTCGGATCGGGTCATGTCGGATCGCGGATTGACCCGACCCTATAAACACCCCTAATCGGAGCCACAAAACATACCAAGTTCCTAATCGGATCTGGTTCCAATCCCTATTCAATTTTAGCATCTAAACACCTCAATTTTTTAATTTTTAACATATTTATAAAAAAAAAAATATGGATTATAAATTCAAAAAAATCCATTATCTTATTCTAATATATTTATTTTAGTGGGGAGTCAATCATCACTTATTTCTCATCCTTATTCGATGATAATGAGAAATATCGGCATAAAAAAATTTTGAATTCGAGATTAATTTAGAGATTTTTTAATAATTTATCTTCAAATTTGAGAATCATAACCCCCATTTCAAATCTGTCACATTTGCATCCCTAGGTAGAGATGGTTTCTGGACCAGCTGCTCACGATGCGAAGGCACATCATGCCGATGCGTCAACAGGTTCTACTGATTCAGTAGGTCGAGTTGTGCTAGACTCGCCGGTTAAATGTGAGACTCAATGCGATTACGAGCGCAAAACATTTGGGTTGTGTTAGCAGCACGAGTCAAGTGACCTGTGTTTTAAATTAAAAAAAAAAATTAAATCACTTTTATTTTTATATCACAACAATCACATATCTTTAAGATCTATAAAATATTGATTTCTCTTTTCACTTTACTATCGTTGAGATAATTTAACACTCAAAATTTAAAGATATAATCTTTTTTTTCTCTCTTCATATTAATAAAATAATATATATATGTTGATGATAAAGATCAGTATATAAATCAAGCATTGTAAACCAGTGACATAGGTAGAATTTTCCCCCATGGCCGATGTTCAGAAAGTATTAACCACTTCTCGGCTCAGCAGGAATTCAGACGCGATCTCTCAGATGAGACCGACCGTAATATGTGATTTGATGAGGCTTTTTATAAACAAACCACATCAGCTCGTCAGTTCGGTTCGGACCTAGTTTGCTCCGACCCCCTTTTAGTAAGTCGAAAGGCTCGGGCATTTCAGGACATGACGGAAGTAGTTCGATGAGTTCGGCGGATTAATTGGCCGACCACTTAGCAACTGACAGAAGCCTTGAGATTATGGTTTCCCTTTACACATGTCATCTCCCGGAAACACCCACCAGGCTGTCATCATCAATAATTATGTATGGTAGTAGAAAATCATATTGATGTGACAGGATGTCAGATGACATGCTTACTTTCGGCAAGAGCATACATTGGGCAGAGAACTTAATAAATGAGTCAAGTGTCACGTGGAGGATTCTGCAAGAAATGAACAGCAACCGCCTCATCTTACCGCCTAATTCTTAGTATATAAGGGAGGGTCGTCTCGTAGGGAGGAATGACGAGTTTTTTCTCTTCTTGATTTTAGTGGAAGAGATACAAAATAGAGGCAGTGTGAGCCTTTTGTAAATTCCTTTTGTAAAACAGCTCGGTTTTCACACTGACCGACCACGAAACAAGTCGGTCGAGCATATTTTCAGTAATAAAATACTCATCTGTTTTGTGCCCGTTGACGTAGGTTGGATTCAATCCGTCGAACCACGTTAACTCCTTGTGTCAATCTGCGTGCTCTTCTCATTCTATCAAAGTTTGCTTTTGGTTTCCCGTAACTAAACAAATTCACTGCTGAGGGAAGGTTAATCCCGGGTATTATGTTATTATCACTGAGACGAAAACCAGCCGTCAACAATATATTTTAATTTTGCTTTAAATTTACATCCAACTCTCAAGAATTGCATTGTGGGAGGCTTTAATATAATGTGTATTGGAACCCCGGATAGGCATTTGTTATTGAATTTTTTATTTTTTTTAACATTTTCTTTGATTTTTGAAATATAAATGTTTTATTTAAATTATTAAAAATTAATGAATGTCAGTGGGCCCATTATAGTCCCATACCAAAACAAAGCCCATTGTCGTGCTTGGAATGACACAAGCCCATCACGGCCCACAATGGACAGAGTCGTGCCATCGTATGCTAAAATAACAGGTCATTTGAAAATGAAGTGGAAACGTCAAAATTATATAACTGGGTTATCGTGACTTGGTGGTATAGGGTTCGGGATTTTATTTTGAGGTTTTGTGTTTGAATCCAATGAATGCGTTTCTTATAAGAGTGTGGGACAGCCATATATTTTATCCGCTCCGCTTAAACCCGAAATTGGTGGTTTGGCGATGAGGTTTCCAACGATTTCAAAAAAAGTAAGATATAACTGATTTACTTGTACATTTTTTTTAAAGCATAATAAAAACAAGTTGATGACAAATAATATAACTGACGATGTCATTCAAATACATAAACGCCTTTCATTAATTCATTTTAAAACTATATTTATAAATGTGATAATTTTATAATAAATTATCGAAAGATTCTTTGTTGCTCTCTTTAAAAACAAAAATAGGTAACATATTGTCTAGCGTCAAACGTTGTCTCAATGGTAAAAACATTAGATTTGATGGTTTGCTCTTTTTTGGATTTAATATTCGAATCTCACTATATATATTTTCTTTAAAGTCATATCCCCTAGTATAAAAAAATCAGCGACTTACCATTTTATGTATTGAGAAATTTATGAGGACATGAAGCACGGGTCACGAGAATTAATCGAAGTGCGTATAAATTGGTATGAACTGTTACAAACAGAGTGGGGCAAACTGACAACTTCATTAATTTGCTGAAATCAGAATATGTACAACAGTTGAGCCATGAGACTCGGACAAGCATAACCACCCACTAACCCCATTTTCTAATTTTTCTGTACATGCTAAATAAAGATAACTACTTGTGAAATCACACTGAAACAAGAACTAACATAACAAAGCATAATAAACTTAATTAACGTAACTTAATTTCAGCTTCTAACATCCTCCCCTGAACTGAAGCCTCTTTAAACTTCATCTTCAGTTCACTCCTGCATTCTATGCCAGAAATTCATCGATCTCACACATTCCCAGCTTGGTTCTGAGAGTCTGGAAAGTGTATAATTTGAGTGCTTTTGTCGTCACATCCGCAGTCTGTTCCTGAGTTCCACAGTGCTCGAGTGCCACAATTCCATCTCCAACCAAGTCTCTAAGAAAGTGGAACCTCACATCAATATGCTTACTTCTTCCATGGAGAATTGGATTCCTTGATAGCCTGATTGTAGAGCTGTTGTCACAAAGAATAGTTGTCCATTGCTGCACATATGATTCCCAACCAATCACTTCTAAAATTCTTCTTAGCCACACACACTGAGAAGCACAGTAAGCAGCAGCCACAAATTCTGCCTCTGTTGTAGAGAGTGTGACTACAGGTTGTTTTTTGGATGCCCAGGATACAGCTCCTCCAGCTAAGAAGAAAACATACCCGCTTGTACTCTTTCTGTCATCAATATCTCCAGCATAGTCACTGTCTGTATAGCCCAACAAACTTCATTGTCTTATACATCTCTTGTACCATATACCATAGTTGAGAGTTCCTTTCAGATATCTAAAACTCTTTTTGCTGCCAACATGTGCTGTCTTGTAGGAGATTGCATATACCTGCTGAGAAGACATACTGTATACATGAGATCGGGTCTGGTGGCAGTGATGTATAGGAGACATCCTATTAGCTGCTTGTACTATGTTGAATCAGCTTCAACATTATCTCCTTGCAGAGACAACTTAGTTCCAGGAACCATGGGATTATGCACAGCATTGCACTCGGCCAACTGAAACCTCTCAAGAATCTCTTCTTTGCATACTTCTTCTGAACAATGAACACACCTTTCTCATTCTGAATCACCTCAACTCCAAGAAAGTATCTCATCTTCCCTAAATCTGTCATTTCAAACTCATTGTTCATAGATACTTTAAACTCCTCAAGCAAATCAGAATTATTGCTTGTATACATAACATCATCCACATAAAGACTAACCAATAGAAAGTTGGCTCCTTGCTTCTTTATGAAAAGTGTGTGCTCATAGGTACACTTCTCAAAGCCAGTTTGAATAAAATGCTGCTCAATTCTGCTGTACCATGCTTGTGGGGCCTGTTTCAACCCATAGAGTGCTTTCTTAAGCTTGTACACTTTATTTTCCTCCCCAACTACAACAAACCCTTGTGGTTGCTCAACATATACATCCTCGGTGAGTTCTCCATATAAGAAAGCACTTTTGACATCCAACTGACACACTGGATAGCCATGATGTGCAGCAAATGCCAAGAAAATTCTAATTGTATCCCATCTGGCTACAGGGGCAAAGACTTCATTATAGTATATCCTTTGTTTTTTAGCATACCCCTTAGCCACAAGTCTTGCATTGTATTTGTCAATAGTGCCATCCTCCTTATGCTTTGTCTTAAAGACCCATTTAACTCCTATCTGTTTCACTCCATATGGCAAATCAGTGAGCTGCCATGTATCATTTCTTTCAATAGCTTCCAACTTCTTTTGCATTGCCTCCTTCCATTTGTCCTCATTCACTGCTTCTTCGTAAAACTGAGGCTCTTCAGAGGACACCATCATAGCATAGACATTTGTTTGACAGAAGCCTAATTCATAAATATTAAGGTGAGTTGGTGATGAGTGGTATTTATATCACTATTTCCCACTCATTTAACTTAATATTTTTATAGTTTCTTGAGCTTTATGAACGTTTTGATGTGTTTTATTGTTATTTTGCAGATAAATAAAGTTTGGACAGCACTGGAGGCAATTTGGGGCAAAACCGGACAAAAAATGCTCAACATGGTTATTTTCGTCTTTTACCGCGTCGCGACGCTGAAGCACAGCGCGCCGCGACGCCCAACGTGAGCCGGATTTGCTAACATGCACCTGGTCAACGGTCAACAATTTGATAAGTTTTGACTTTGCTAAAATGCACCGTGCCACGTGTCACCATCACAGCCGATCTGCTAACATGCGCCGTGCCACGTGTCATCATCATATGCTGCCGACACTCAGACTTGACACGTGTCGCCTCGTCATCAGCCATGTCAGCGGTCAACGAGTCACCTTGCCACGTGTCATGCCACATCTTCGTCCACGTCAGCAGGTCACCGAGTCAACATGCCACGTCAGCCTCAGCCAATCACAACTTGACACGTGTCACCACGTGTCGCAATCCTATTGTGCCGACAAATGCAACACACGCCTACGCCACGTCAGCGCCATGTTCATCGCCACGTCATCGATGACGTCATCACAATAATTGAGAATTAGCCGCCTTGACACGTGTCGCATGTACAGTCAGTCACGCCTTGATGACGTGTCGCCTTCTCATTGTGCCACGTGAATCCAGCGTCGCGACGTGCAGGTCCTTGGAGTCGCGACGCGCGAACAGTGCCCAAACAGTGAAAAATTTTACTATAAATAGAGGCCGAATTTTCAGTTTTTAGTACACTTCTCTCTCTCTTAATTTCTCTCTCTAGAGAGAGTTTCTCTCTCTAGAATTTTTATTTTTTTATTTTTAGTTTTTATTTTTAGTTTTGTAAATAATTTTAATTACTTGTTGTAATAATAGTAATTTAATTTTTACTTTTTACTTTTTACAGTTTTTACTATTCACCATGTTGAAGTAACTTTTCAGCTAGGGTGAAAGGTAATTCTTCTACTATTGCTATTTAGATTAATCTCCCTTAAAAATAATATATTAACTATTTTAAATATTGACTTAATAAGGAATACCGCTATATTGGTCGGTTGGTAATTTAATTTTAATCTGGTTTAAACCTGACTAATCACGGATACCGCCAGACTGGTCGGTTGGTAATTTATTTTTGGTTTTGGTTCCGCCTTAATGGTTGGTTGGACTTAATTTGACTTAATCAGGATACCACCGCCAGACTGGTCGGTTGGTAAATTTAACACAAGTTTATATATTATTTTATGGGAGATATCTAAATTAGTAGTAGTAAAAGTAATTCCTTTTACCTTAGCATTTTATTTTATTGTAATTTATTTTTCAGCTTTTTACTTTATGTCTTTTACTTTTATGTATTTACTAGTCCTAGTTATGTGTTAGTTTTCTGAGGTTGTGATGACTTTTAATATCACCCGGTTTATAAGGGGTTAAATTATAATTTGGATAATATAAAGATTTATTTATTGAGTCTTAATCTTAATGCTTTTTTAATAACTGGCCATTAATAAAATTGATATGGTAAATCTAAAATGAACTAGACATAGGGATTTTAGGTTTCAGCCTTAGACTTAATAACCCACGATCTTCCTTGAGGATAGATAACCCTTTAATAGATTTCCTTACAGGATAGGAATATACCTGTCGGGCGGGGGTAGCCATAATTGGAACTTAAACTTAATGAATCCAGATAATTTTGGTTGACATAGACATATGGTTCAATTGGGTTAAACTGGGTATTTGTGTCTGACCATCGATAGAGGCTTACACATAATTTAGTGTTCCAGGTTAATAAATCAATATATTACCAACTTTAAGATAACCACTTCATCTTTAAAATGATATTAAAAGAAATCACAACCCTAGATCTTTGTGTCTTTTGTTATTTTCCTTAGTATTTTCTTTTGTCTTTTTATATATTTTATTTATTTTGTAAAACCACTTTCAACCAATCAAACAATCATTCTATTCTCCCTTTAATTAGATATTTGTAAATAAATAGATTCAATAATTAATAACAACAGTAGGAATTAAGTCCTCGTGGGATCGATACTTTTATACTACTTGAACGATACGTGCGCTTGCGTTATACGTGTGTGTTTACGCCGGTCAAGTTTTTGGCGCCGTTGCCGGGGACTTATATTTCTTGAGTTATTAATTTTGAAGCTATCTAATTTACTTGTATCTAATTTTCTTTATTTTTATCTGTAATTTTTATTTCTTTCTTTTGATTTCAGGTGACTTAAAAATGGAACATTACTGGGAGATTGAAAGACTACGTGCTTCACAAGAAGATACACCCCATATCTGGGAGCAACAGTCCGGTTTTCTGTGGCCTGTTGTCGAGCCCAATAATTATCACTGGATGCCAGAACCAAGCAATGCTACATTTGTTCATCAGAACGAAATGGGGAGATGTGTGATTTGTGATAGTAACCACCCGAGCGATCAATGTATATATCGATCAGAGTGGGAGAATTTCTGGAGACAATCATGGTATGATGAGCCAACATATTTCACAGAACCATCACATTTTCCATCTTATCCACCATCTTCCTTCGATCCTTATCAAGAACCAGACCATCCGAGGAAGATCAATTAATTCACATGTTCAAGGAACAAGCAGCTCAATTTGATGCACAAGTTCAGAGTCAAACAGAATCCATACAGAGAATGACAGATCAGATCAGACAATTCACAGAAAATCAGAACTATATACCTCAAGGACCATTCTCAGATGACACTGATGAAGCCTTCGAGTACGGATCATTTTATAATGACATTTCAACAGAGGAGGAGGCTGAGCAGTATCAACAATCAGATGTATCAGTTCAGGAACTTGAACCGGCAAAGTCTCGATTTGATTTCTATTATTCAGATTCTGACGAGGATGAAGCTGAAATTTTGTACCAACTGCATCAAAAGTTGAGGATGGAATTCTGTATCCTCAAAATGAAGATCTTGGAGAATGTTTTGCACAAATGTTTGAAGAAGATCAACTTGAGCCAATCATTCACACCCGAATCAGAGGATGAAGACCTAATGTCTGACTCATCTTTTCATCCATCTCAGTGGAGCTAGAAACAGAGCAAATGGAGGAGCAACTGTCAGAACTTAATAAAAATCCAGAGCATTCAGGAAAAACATCGCTGTTTTGGGGAGTGCAAATCAAAGATATCACCCAGAAGCTTGACAGAATGGAATTTCCATTCCAAGTCAAACACCATACGAGACCTCCTAATTTTCTTTCTTTCTTTGCAGGAACCACTGGAGCAAAAAAAGTTAAAAAGGTGGCACGAGCACTGAATGAGACAAAACTCATTTTGCCACTTTACCGTTGGAAGAGACCATTCAAAAGCAACGCTCACGGGATTGTCTTTAATCGGACATACAAAACGACATTGAAACCTCCTTAACATATGGATTTCATTCACGTCTGGCTGAAGACGAAAAATTTAGCGCTAGCAGGGAGGCAACCCATGCAATTTTGTTGTAATTTATTTTTCATATTTTGTGTGAACTTTTTAATTTGTGTGTGAGTTTTGCAGGAAAAATTAAAATGGAATTTATCAGGACAAAGCAAGCCAGTACAAGCGGGATTTTTACAAAATAAAAATTTGACAAAATCACGAAGATACAAAGTTGATCCAGGAGACGACCGAGTAAAAAGACACTTCTTAAGAGGCGTCCTTATGGATTTATCCGTCGCAAGACATGGTTTTGCCAAAAAAAAAAAAAAAAATTGAAAAATTTTCAAAAATTACAAAAATATTTTGCATGTTTGTGTTTTTTTTTGACTAAAAAGGTGGAATTGGTAAAAGATAGCCGAGTAAGGAATTTCCGCTCCTGAGACGTATCTCAAACCTATTTCGAAATAAGTTATTTTTTGTTTATTTCATTTTGAATTATTTAATTTGTGAATTCTCCATAAATCTGACTAAAATGAATCTTCATATGTTCAGTTGACAGGTATTATAAACTTACATGGAAACATACGGACATGAGCTAAAATTGAAAAGTTTGTAATATTCCGTGCTATAGTTTAATTGGAGGAAGCATCTCTAAATAGTGATGGAGTAAAAAAAAAAAAAAAAAAAAAAAAAACATCCGAGATCCGAGTTATTAAGTCTGTAAGGGTATTTTAATACCTAGTGCCCTAAAATCAACTGGTTTGGGAGTCATTGGCCCAAAGCTCGCTACATGGATCAAAGATGCTGCAAAATATATATATATATATATATATTATATATATATATCTGAAGTCTGAGTAATTAAGTTCGTAGGGGTGTCTTAACACCTGGTGCCCTAAAGCCAACTGGTTTGGGAGCCACCGACCCAAAGCTCGCTACATAGACGGAATGTATTGTATAAAAATAAAAAATAGAGAAAAATCAAAAAAAAAAAATCAGAAAAATTATTCCATTGCTACAAAAGGGTGTGAAATCTGATAGAACTTTAGGACAAAAATATTACTCTCTTATCAACTGCACTTATGACTGTTGTGGGCAAAAAAAATGAGTTGATTAATATTCTGTTAGCTGTGTATATGAAGAATGGTAAAAAGAAACGGAGAATTTACTTATTCGGTAATTTAGAAAGAAACAAAACAATTAGTAACTTGGAGTAGAATTTTCACCTGATTAGTCACTAACTTTCTTTATTCTCTTTTCGCTTGTCTTTTTGCTTTTGTGTGCATTAGTTTTAATACCTTTTTACTTTTGTAAAATGTTTGTGGGTATCATTGCTGTAAACCCTCACGAGACTACACTCGTCCACTAAGGACACCTAGGGGTTTAAAGGCTTGTTGCATATGCTAAATGCAACCGTGATCCCTACGAAAGTGGCTTAGTTAAATTTTATATGTATTTTGCTCGAGGACTAGCAAAATGTTAGGTTTGGGGGTGTGATGAGTGGTATTTATATCACTATTTCCCACTCATTTAACTTAATATTTTGTATAGTTTCTTGAGCTTTATGAACGTTTTGATGTGTTTTATTGTTATTTTGCAGATAAATAAGTTTGGACAGCACTGGAGGTAATTTGGGGCAAAACCGGACAAAAATGCGTCAACATGGTTTTTTCGTCTTTTACGCGTCGCGACGCTGAAGCACAGCGCGCCGCGACGCCCAACGTGAGCCGGATTTGCTAACATGCACCTGGTCAACGGTCAACAATTTGATAAGTTTTGACTTTGCTAAAATGCGCCTTGCCACGTGTCACCATCACAGCCGATCTGCTAACATGCGCCGTGCCACGTGTCATCATCATATGCTGCCGACACTCAGACTGACACGTGTCGCCTCGTCATCAGCCATGTCAGCGGTCAACGAGTCAACCTTGCCACGTGTCATGCCACATCTTCGTCCACGTCAGCAGGTCACCGAGTCAACATGCCACGTCAGCCTCAGCCAATCACAACTTGACACGTGTCACCACGTGTCGCAATCCTATTGTGCCGACAAATGCAAACACGCCTACGCCACGTCAGCGCCATGTCATCGCCACGTCATCGATGACGTCATCACAATAATTGAGAATTAGCCGCCTTGACACGTGTCGCATGTACAGTCAGCCGCCTTGATGACGTGTCGCCTTCTCATTGTGCCACGTCGATGAATCCAGCGTCGCGACGCGCAGGTCCTTGGAGTCGCGACGCGCGAACAGTGCCCAAACAGTGAAAAATTTTACTATAAATAGAGGCCGAATTTCAGTTTTTAGTACACTTCTCTCTCTCTTAATTTCTCTCTCTAGAGAGAGTTTCTCTCTCTAGAATTTTTATTTTTTTTTTTAGTTTTTAATTTTTAGTTTTGTAAATAATTTTAATTACTGTTGTAATAATAGTAATTTAATTTTTACTTTTTACTTTTTACAGTTTTTACTATTCACCATGTTGAAGTAACTTTTTCAGCTAGGGTGAAAGGTAATTCTTCTACTATTGCTATTTAGATTAATCTCCCTTAAAAATAATATATTAACTATTTTAAATATTGACTTAATAAGGAATACCGCTATATTGGTCGGTTGGTAATTTAATTTTAATCTGGTTTAAACCTGACTAATCACGGATACCGCCAGACTGGTCGGTTGGTAAATTTATTTTTGGTTCCGCCTTAATGGTTGGTTGGACTTAATTTGACTTAATCAGGATACCGCCAGACTGGTCGGTTGGTAAATTTAACACGTTTATATATTATTTTATGGGAGATATCTAAATTAGTAGTAGTAAAAGTAATTCCTTTTACATTAGCATTTTATTTTATTGTAATTTATTTTTCAGCTTTTTACTTTATGTCTTTTACTTTTATGTATTTACTAGTCCTAGTTATGTGTTAGTTTTCTGAGGTGTGATGACTTTTAATCACACCGGTTTATAAGGGGTTAAATTATAATTTGGGTAATATAAAGATTTATTTATTGAGTCTTAATCTTAATGCTTTTTAAAACTGGCCATTAATAAAATTGATATGGTAAATCTAAAATGAACTAGACATAGGGATTTTAGGTTTCAGCCTTAGACTTAATAACCCACGATATTCCTTGAGGATAGATAACCCTTTAATAGATTTCCTTACAGGATAGGAATATACCTGTCGGGCGGGGTAGCCATAATTGGAACTTAAACTTAATGAATCCAGATAATTTGGTTGACATAGACATATGGTTCAATTGGGTTAAACTGGGTATTTGTGTCTGACCATCGACAGAGGCTTACACATAATTTAGTGTTCCAGGTTAATAAATCAATATATTTACCAACTTTAAGATAACCACTTCATCTTTAAAATGATATTAAAAGAAATCACAACCCTAGATCTTTGTGTCTTTTGTTATTTTCCTTAGTATTTTCTTTTGTCTTTTTATTTATTTATTTATTTTGTAAAACCACTTTCAACCAATCAAACAATCATTCTCTTCTCCCTTTAATTAGATATTTGTAAATAAATAGATTCAATAATTAATAACAACAGTAGGAATTAAGTCCTCGTGGGATCGATACTTTTATACTACTTGAACGATACGTGCGCTTGCGTTATACGTGTGTGTTTACGCCGGTCAGTTGGAGGTCTTCGAGTTCTAGGTTCCAAATCTGAGGTCGGCAAAAGAACTTCAGTATTATCATCTGAATTAGATGAGGGATTCTGAGATGGAGCAAGGGGCAAGCTGGTATCTGGACTGGAAGTAACAGGTGATGCTGTATTTTCTGCTGAAATGATTACCTCATCACCTGAATTCTCATCACAATCATCACACACAAGCACACTGGAAGTGTCTTCTTGCTCAACACTTCAATTCCATCCATGTAGTTCATCAAAGATTACATCTCTGCTTATCACAACCTTCTTTGTGTTAGGATTGTAAATCTTGTAAGCCTTAGATTCTGAAGAGATACCTAAAAATATCCCTTTACAGCTTTTGTCATCAAGTTTTTTCCTTTGTTGATCTGGTATATGAACATGTGACACACATCCAAACACTCTAAAATGGTCAACATATGGAGGTGCTCCTGTCCAGATCTCTTGAGGAGTCATGTCATCATTTGCTGAAGTTGGACTTCTATTTAACACATGAGTAGTCCATGCCACAGCCTCAGCCCAAAAATATGCAGGAACTTGCATACCTTTCAACATACAACGAACCATGTTCATTATGGTTATTTTTTCCTTTCAGCTATCCCATTCTGTTGAGGAGTGAGTGCAGCTATGAGTTGTCTTCTAATCCCTGCATTATCACATTCAGTTTTGAAATCATTCAGGTGAACTCTCCTCCCCTATCAGTTCTAAGACAGACTATAGAGCAACCAGATTCCTTCTCAATTCTTGCTCTAAACCTTTTAAACACATCAAAGGTTCAGATTTGGCCTGCAGAAAATGCACCCACAATTTTCTACTGTAATCATCTATGATGGTAAGTATGTATCTCTTTCCACCAACAGAAGCTGGAGTTATGGGACCACATAAATCAACATGCAAAAGCTGCAGTTTGTGTGTTGCTTTCCAGTCACTTTTCTTAGGAAAAGATTGCCTATGCTGTTTCCCAATCAAACAGGTAGAGCACAGTTCAGATTCTCCCTTTAGCTTGGCATTCCTGTGACTAGATTCTTTCTCTCAAGTGTCATCAAACTCTATTGGTTCAAGTGACCAAATCTGCGGTGCCACAAGCTTAAAGAACTCTCTTCTGTCCCTGTGATCTGTAAACATGACTTCCACTGCTGCTGTCTTTCATTCTAACTCCAGTGTGCAACACAAACATTCTATTAGTTTTCATGTTAATGTTCAGCAGAAGACCAACCTCTTTATGAAATACTTTGCAAGTATTGTCTTTGATAAGAAAAGATAATCCATTTTCTTGCAGTTGTCTCACACTTAGCAAGTTTGTGTTTAATCCAGGCACATGAAACACATCCTGGATAATCAGAGGCCTTTTCTCAGTCACTATTCGAACATTGCCTTTCCCAATAACTTCCAATTTGTTTCCATCACCCAACTTGACAAAACACTTGAAACTTAAATCAAGGTTTAAGAACCATTTCTTGTGCCCACTCATATGATTACTGCAGCCTGAGTCTAGAAACCACCAACTTTTTGATGATTCTTTTGATCCTCTTTCACAGATTCAGTTTCTTGTTCAGTAGTCGCCATGAGCAGTATTTCTTCTGTCATATCATCTGAAGGCTGATGGGTATGTGTATAATGTGCTTGTTGAGGCGTCCAGTTGGGACATTCATTCTTAAAATGCCCTAATTTGTGACAGTTGTAGCACTCGACGGTGTCACGACTCCAATATCTTCCCCTCTACTTCGGCCTCTGCCTCGAGAATTTCCTCTGCCTGATCCTCGACCTCCACGACTACCATTCCTTCATGAGTAATCTTCAATGCTTGATCCTCTTCTCCATGTTCTTGCCGAACTTATGTTCATGGACGAGTAACGAACTTTGCAGTGCATCTTCTGACAAAGTGTCTATGTCCTTTGATTCCTCAATGGAGCAGACTATGTAGTTGAATTTCTCTGTGAGAGTACGAAGAATTTTCTCGACCACCTTCACATCTTCAATCGTCTTTCCGCAGTTCCTCATGGCATTGGCCACCACCATGACTCTGCCAAAGTAGTCATTAACTGACTCACCATCCTTCATTTCTAACACTTCAAAATCCCTTCTAAGTGTTTGAAGTTGTGCTCGTTTCACTCTCGCATTTCCTTGGAACTTATTCCTCATTGAATCCCAGAGTTCCTTTGATGTGCCTTTCATAGTGATTGTTTTTAGGATTGTCTTGTCAATGGAACTATACAATAGTTCTTAGCCTTGAAGTCTTTCAATTTCAACTCCTCCAGTGCCTTAGATTGGGCTGCAGTTAGCACTTCTCCCTCGTCTGGTTCCTTGAAACCATCAACTACCACTCCCCAAAACTCTTTGGATCTAAGTAAATTTTCCATTAAAAGACTCCAGTGATCGAAATCCCCATCAAACTTAGGGATACAAACCTGTGCAAAATGACTATTCTCTGTCATTTTGAACAACCTCTCAACACTCGTACACTTCATTCTAAGAATCTCACAATACTCTTGTGTCTCCCTTTCCCAGTGATTGTAGATCTCTCTGTGTTTCCAGATGCAGTCTGTAAATCAGACAGACGGTTACCCAAATCTTGAAGTTGTTGTTTACAGTTTGCAAAAGCTCTGATACCACATGTTACAAACAGAGTGGGGCAAACTGACAACTTCATTAATTTGCTGAAATCAGAATATGTACAACAGTTGAGCCGTGAGACTCGGAACAAGCATAACCACCCACTAACCCCATTTTCTAATTTTTCTGTACATGCTAAATAAAGATAACTACTTGTGAAATCACACTGAAACAAGAACTAACATAACAAAGCATAATAAACTTAACTAACGTAACTGAATTTCAGCTTCTAACATGAACATCTCGATTACAACAAAAAAACATGCTATTTTATATTGTAATTTACCTATGGTGTCATATGAAATTGAAGTTGAATCTTCGAAATGATGAAAAAATAAAGAGGTTCTCGTTCTTGAATAAAGGGTTAAAATTTTATAAATTAATTGGGAAATTATAAAAAGTAGATAAGAATATATATCAACTTTCACAACTAGTGGTTACTTATTTTATTTTATTTTTATAAAACTAGCAAGATGAATTATTTTTAGACCAATATATCTTCCAAACTTAAAAAACACATCTTTCCAACAAGTTTCAGTTCTCTCCACAAACATTTACTAGATTATTAAGTATAATTTTCCTCAACTTCTATATTTAAACTTCAAAAAATTAGATATAATTCTTATTTCTCATTTTTTTAAGATTATTTTTCAAAATAATTTGATGAAATCCACTCGGACAATATATACATAGAATGATGAAGATTAAATATATTAGATTTTATTAAAAAATAATAAATATTAATAAAGCACATAAGGTTTTCGATAAAATATCAATTTTAGATAAGCATACATCATGGTTATAGTTGGTTTCAAGAATAATTTTATCCAAATAGAGTTATTTGGCCAATTAGATAATAAAAACATAATAATTGCTACTTGTGATATATATTACTTTTTTTTTACTGTTTTTTATAATTTCCCAAATTAATTAGTTTGATAATTATTTATACATTATTTTATTATTTGGTATCATATTTATATCATCTTCAACTTATTATTATTATTATTATTTTATGAAGAAAGGAGAGACCGAAAGGAGACCAAATGAAGACAATTAATTTAGCATTAGTCAATTTAATCCAAAAACTATGAACAGTTGTGTGTGCCAATTATCTTATTTACTTCATTAAATCAACGGATACGAAAATTATATATTTACCTACTCATAATGTGCGGGTCCGAGACCTTTTTCAAGTCCCCATTCATACGGTGACTTTATTTATATTTGAATAAGAATATCAATATTCATATCTAACTCATCTAATCAATAAATATAAAAAATATCTTCTTACTTATCTCTCATGCTCCATCTCCGTGAAGATTTTTTCCATCCCTAACGATTTGTTTTTGATATATTTTAATAACAATAATACTATTTTGACCGAAGCAATAGAATTACCAAAATTTCAGAAACTTGAAAAATCACAAATTGCCCATCACTGGTCACTGTTATTTTCTTTTTTTAGAGAAGAAAAATAACGGCTAGGGTTTTGTTTTTTTTTTTTGTTTATTATGTTAATAAAAGAGAATTAGTTTCCCTTTTATACTTATGATTGTGGTTGTTTAATTGTAATCAACTTTCAAAAATAATTCCTAACCCTAAAACACCACATCGGCGTGACCACCTCCTTTTTTTAATTTAATTAATTAAATACATAATATCTAATATTAGGTTTTTATTTTGAAACCAAATTATAAAATTATTTAATCAAATATTAAATAAAGATAATTTAAACTCTTTAAATTTTATATTTGATAATCTCATATTAATATGTATTGAAAACTTTATATTAAAAAATTTAATACGATTTTCAAGGGTGATTTAAATTAATTGTTAATCGTATTAATATTTTATCATAATTTATAGGTATGCATGTGAGTTCATAATTGAACAATCCAGTTATATTAATATTTCCTATAGTGTAGCAACTAGCAAGCTAGTATGAGACCAAATAAACTTGTAGCTCCAAACTCTAATAATGTCGAGATATTGATTAAAATTCTTTAATCAAATATCTCAAATTATTTTACTAAAAATCTGAAACTATACTTTTATTATTGCATATATTTATTACACCGATTTATTTCAGTGTCCATCGATTTATAAATAAAATTTAATACCAAAAAAATGAGATAGATACGAGAGATTAAAAGTTCATATTTCAAGAACTCGAGTGAGGAAGATAGAATGAGATAGAAAAGAAAATGAAAATAAATAATATCTTTGTTTTATAAAAGTAATTTTGAAAATTAACGAAGTTAATTGGGAAATGAGAGCTAGTAAGATAAATTAAGTGGGTCAAATAACATTACTTAGAAGGCACCGTTTGGTGTGTAGTTTTGTTAGTTTATAAGTTGATGTATACAATAGGGTTAGTAATGAGACCGTCTCATTACTAATCATATTGTATACATCAATAGGTTCAAGAGCAATATGTAATTATTGTGGAATTTCTTACAAATTTTATGGTGGATACGTCAATATGATCAAACACGTGGAAAGACATCATCCGGTTGAACTTTGACTTGATACGACGCAAACGCATCATCTAGTAGATGTACGAGTGCTTTAAATTTATTTAAATATTCGGATGCTAAAAATATAGAAGAATTTGCTAAATTAACTTGTATGACACATCTTTATTTAAGTTTTGGTGGAAAATTTACTTTTACTAATTACGTTCAAAATGCTTTAAATCCTGCTGCATGTAGAATGATTAGAAATACAACAAAATATCGACTTTTTAAATTATATAAAATTGGTAAAATTATTTTAAATGAAACATTTATAGATATTAAAGGGCGTCTATCTATTTGTTCTGATATTTGGAGTGATAATTGGCGAACATACTCATACATGGGTGTGACTTGTCATTGGATTGATGCATTATGCAACATGCAAAAATGACTTATTGCATTTAGAGTTTTTGATGAACAACATACTGCACAAAATATTTATAAAATGATGAAAGTAATTTTTGATAAATATGGTTTATTTGGCAAAATTTTAACAGTGGATTTTATAATACATATGCAAATACTGCATCAATCACTGATTTAATATAAATATACGAACCAGATTTAGGGGGTCATTTTTTCATGTTCGTTACACATGTCATATCCTTAATTTATGTGTTCAATATGATTTAGAAAAATTAACATATTTCATTGATCATATTAAAAAAGCACTTAATTGTATCTGATCATATTATCAAGTTATGAGAAAATGTGTCAAGTTTTGTAAATTTAATGGTATTAAACCGATAAAATTTTCACGAGATGTTCCAACACGTTGAAATTCAACTTATTTTATTTTATGTCAAGCTTTGCAATACAAAGATGCATTATTTAGTTTTTTCCTCAAAATGTTCAACATATCACACTTTTTCATAGTAAATGGGAAATTTGTGAAAAAAATTAGAAATTTTAAAAGTGTTTAATTATGCTACACAAATTTTTTGCGGAATTTATTATCATACAACACAATTATTTATTCTTGAAAGTTTGAATATTGTTCGTACTCTCGATGAACATGTTGATAGTCGTGATTCTAATGATATTATTTTGTTTGAAGCTATTAATGTTATGAAACGAAAATGGTTGCATTATTTTAAATACATTTTTGTTAATTTATCTTATTGTTGTTGTTTTTATCATAAATTTAAATTAGAAGGTTTGAATAGTGTTTTACCCACTTATTGATGGATATTTATGAATATTAGATGGAATTGATATTTTAAGAATAATAGCTAAAATAAAAATTGATTTAATAGAGTTATTTAATGATTATGTTAGAAGATATAACTTGCAATCAGTAGGACAATCTAATAGTAACGAAACGACCGTAATGCAATCAAGACTTAGCGCATATGATCGTTGATTATTATAACGAAATAAAAAATATAGGGATAACACGACTAATAATTCGGAATTAGATAATTATTTATCTACAAATTTTGAGTGTTCAACTGAAAGTTTAGTTAGTAAAAAATTTCAAATCCTTGAATGATGGAACCGACATCAAAATGTATATAATGTATTATCAATTATTGCTAAAGAAATATTGACAGTACATGTTTCCACCATTGCGGTTGAGCAAACATTTAGCATGAGATGTAATATTTTGGAAGTCAGACGGTCTTCATTACATCAAATCACTCTATAAGCAACAACATGTGTGGATGATTGGACCCGAGTTGATATGAGGCAACAAGAATATGCCCCTGAAGAATTTGAAGACTTGTTCGATAATGCATCTGCAAGTGCAAGCGGAACTGGAGCTGAAGGATCAACATACACTAATGATGATTGATAATTAAATATTTAAATAATTGTAAAATTACAATGGGGGAAATATCTTTAAAATGTAATGGAACTACGTGAGCTTTGATTTCTCTCACCCCTGGATGATACGTATGCAACTTACATTTTAAAAATTTAAGTTCAAGCTCTTTAATTTTTTTTTAAAATTTTTTAGATAAGAATTTTATTTGTAATTTAATGTAATTATGTAATGTAAGTTTATTATATAAATTCAAATTCATAATTTTAAAATATATTATTTTATTAATCTTAATTTCTTTATTTTCAATAAAGCAAAAAAAAAAACCGAATAGAACCGGAACCGAACGGTTCGGGTTCCGATTACGGTTCCGATTCCACATTTAGTGTGGAACTGAAACCGAACCGAATGTAACCGTTCGGTTCGGTTTCGGTTCGAAACCGAACCGAACCGCCGGCCGGGTCTAATGAGACGTGATGAAATGAGACGAGATTTATTTCCTGTCTCGTTATGTATATGAAATTGGGATGAAAAAATATTTCAATCCTGACCCGTAATATTTTTTGGGACAAAAAATCGTCCAAGTCTTGTCTCTCATCCGTTAGACCTTTCCCATCTCGCTAAATCTCGTAGCATCCCATTTTCCCGTCCCACTCGAGTTTTTGTGATAATTTTTGTGTATTGTCCCGTCTCTTTTTTGATGGAATGAGACGAGACAAGATTTTCCAATCACAGTCCCATATTGTTTATAAAACCGGGATGAAAAATCGTTCTAATCCCAACCCGTTATATTTTTTTGAGATAAAAATCACCATGGTCCTGTGTCACATCCCGTTAAATCATTTCCGATCCTGTTAAATATCGTTGCATCCCGTTGTCTCATTCCACTTGAGTTTTCGGGACAATTTTTTTGATTTTTTCCGTCCGACACAAAAATATGTTTTAAATACCATCCCAAATAAGATAAGATTTCACTGTGATGAGAAAAATTATCATCTCTAATAAACACTAATATTTAAAAGCATAATTAATGTTATCTTATATTCTTTTAAAATTAAACTGTACGAAAACAGAATTATTTTTTTACGCTCATTTTATCATTAAATTTCATATTTTATAAACTAATTTACCCTCTCAGTACAATCCCTTCCATCAAACTTAATTGATTAGCTGGAGTGGGCCCATTGGTTGGGCTTAAAAAGCTCTGAAATAAAACGCTCCAGATCCAACATATATTTTAAAAAATTACACCACATACCTTCTTCACCCGATCAAATTCAAAAATTTCCCGATCTCTAACGGCTACTTTTCTGATTTCTCCCCCTTCTATTATTTCTTCTTTGTGATATTAACTCCTTCAATTTCGCGATATTGTTCGAACAAACCCTTTACCCTCTGTAAATTTTGAACAATGAAGCGCTCTATGCTTCCTAGAAACACAATCTTCAGAGAAATTCACGCGAATGACTCGCCGTCGCCGTCGCCGTCCTCGTCTCCGAACCCTAATTCGTCAAAATCAAAGACATTGCGGAGGCAAAAATCGTCCAAAGAAAATGCTCCGCCGTCAGATTTGAACTCGCTTCAACCTTTCCCGTCACCGGCCAAGATGAAGAGTCCGTTGCCGCCGCGGCCGCCTAACCCTCTCAAGCGAAAGCTTGCCGTGGAGTCTTTTCCGGAAATGGTTCCCGGGGTTTCCGATTCCGGTGTTAAGGTGACCTGGCAAGCTTGTTTTGGTTTTCTTTAGATCTTGTTGTTTATTTATTTAGAGAAATTCCGGATTTGCTAATTTGGGGAAAAAGTGAGTGACTAATTCAGGCTTTATGATAATTTTGATTTAATTCTCAGTAACTAATAAATTGGATTTAAACATAAAAGACGAAATTCATTGAGTATTATTTATTTAGTAGCTGTAGTTTGATAATAGATTGTGAGCTTATGAACTTCGTTGAATGTTGTGAATTAGGTGGTAGTGCGAATGCGGCCTCTAAATAAGGAAGATGAAGACGGGGAGATGATAGTGCAGAAAGTTGCCAATGATTCTTTGTCAATAAATGGACAAACCATGACATTTGACTCGGTTGCTGACACGGAGGCAACTCAGGCAATGATCTTATCCACTTAATTATTTGCTGAGGGCGGTTGATTACGGTACACTGTTTAGGGCTTTACCTTGATGCTTGTTTCTTTGCAGCCGGATGTGTTCCAGCTTGTCGGTGTCCCTCTCGTTGAAAATTGTTTATCTGGATTTAACAGTTCTGTATTTGCCTATGGACAGGTACCTAATTACTTGTTTTATGTCTCATCACAATTTTTTTTAATCTGCTTATTAATATCTTTAAATTGATTTCACTAGACGGGGAGTGGGAAGACTTATACCATGTGGGGGCCAGCCAACGCCTTGTTGGAAGAGAACTTATCAAGTGACCAGCAAGGCTTAACTCCTCGAGTTTTTGAGCGACTCTTTTCCCGTATCAATGAGGTAAGGTTCACTCTTCCAGGCTAACTTTTGAAGATAAAAAATATATAGTGTGTATTTACGCTAATCTTTGCCATTGCAATTTCCTTCTAGGAGCAAATTAAGCATGCGGATAAGCAGCTAAATTATCAGTGCCGATCCTCCTTTCTAGAGGTGAACTTACTAAAAACTATATTGGTTGGCATAATTGATTTTGTAAACTTGTAATTTTTCTTGATTCTCTTCACTCTCTCTCTCCCTCTCTCTCTATATACACACACAGATTTACAATGAACAAATCACAGACTTGTTGGACCCAAGCCAAAGAAATCTCCAGGTAACAGGAACACTGATATGCAGCAGGAAATTAGGAAAAAAAGTAGTTTCGTTTGACCCTTTCTGAGATCTCATTGCAGATAAGGGAAGACATTAAATCTGGTGTATATGTCGAAAATTTGACCGAGGAGTATGTATGCTCAATGAAGGATGTCACACAACTCCTGATAAAGGTTTGTTCTGTTATTTTTCTTGGACCATGGAATAGTTTCAATGCGTAGACATTGCTTTGAGAATTACTTAGGAGAGAGTGATACAAGTCTTACGCTTGTATACACTCATGCATATGTGCTCTGCATACTTACATAGCTATGATGTGTATTTGCACATAAGGCTGGATCACGTTAAGGCTTGTAGCTAAATGTGCATAAGGAAACCTTTTCTAACCTCGAAAGTCTGAACTCTTAACTAGTTGATGAGGTTTACATATGAAACCTGCTAGATGATAGCTTGTTTTGTTTTATCTTCTATCTCTTTGAAACTTATTCATTAACACTAATTTAATTTGTCTAAAGTTTAAAGCAGTCCATTATATCTTGTATATTCCAAAATTTTGACAGCTGCAGGATCATAATTAGTAATTTAGGCAGGGGTAAAAATAGATGCAGACTCTTTTTTCACTTGTTATATTCAAGTCTCTCCTCAGTTCTCAATTTCAATATTTTTCAAGTCTGAATTTGCTAATTTTTCAAAGTAATAAATTTACAGCGACTATTAATAAACAATGCAGGGATTGTCCAACAGGAGGACAGGTGCAACTAGTATAAATGCAGAAAGCTCCAGATCGCACAGTGTTTTCACTTGTATTGTTGAATCACGATGCAAGGTAATTGCTGCCGCGGTTTAAAAATGGCAGTTTTTTTTTTTGCTTTTACACATTGAAGATTTTATATATGCCATTTTTCGAAGACATGTAAATCAAGAGCTGAGATGGTTTAAACACGCTTTTATCAGCTAAGCAATTGGGACTTTGTGAGTTGTGCTCACAATATTTGCTTCATTAGTATTCTAATAAGAATGTGGAATCTAACAACACACAACAACAGAAAACTTGAATGTCTCTGTTTCTTCACTGGATAGTCTCTCTTCTTTATGATAGAAGAATACTAAGGTGATTTTTTTCCTGTATAGAGCAAAGCTGATGGTATAAGCAGGTTCAAATCAAGTAGAATTAATCTTGTTGATCTAGCTGGGTCAGAACGACAAAAGTCGACTGGTGCTGCAGGGGAGCGCTTGAAGGAAGCTGGGAATATCAATAAATCACTCTCACAGCTTGGGTAAGGTTTAATGTGTCTTCATCCATATCATTTTCTTGATGGTGTGCATTTGAGGTTACCGCACAATTATTTGTTATAGTTGCTTATTGTGCTGTAGATGGAGGAGGTCTGTGAACAAGTATTAATCACAATTATTGCTTGTCAGAAGTATGACATTTTGCGGGAGACAGGATTCTACCAAATTTGTGGCCATCGTTTTGGGCTAAAATTCAAACAATTTTTGTGCTACAGTTTTTCAGAATCCTAGATATCAAACAAAGGATATAGAGCAAGCAAAATTGCAGTGTAGGAAAGTTAGAGAACACTTTATGTGAAAACTGTAAAAGAAATGAGTTGTCATGGGACATTCTAATATTCTATTGCAATTCACATTTTAATCTGAAAGCAATAAGAAAAACAATTTAGTAAAATAGAATCGAAACATTCTTTTAATTTTATTCATTTTCTACTGTTCCTTCCATGCACAGTCTGTTCCATAATTGTTGTAAATGACCAAGTTTTATTGTTTTTGGTAGGCCAACTGTTAGTGAAAATGCTACCAGCTCCGGTTGTTTTGTCATCTGTCATAAAAGAAAAGAAGCTTCTACTGCTTATCTGTGTTTTTTTTTTTCAATTACTTTTATTTTCAAAGATTATGTTTGACCTGTGGTTATTGTTCTTTTCTATCAAACTTTCAGGAATTTAATAAACATCCTCGCTGAAGTTTCTCAAACCGGAAAGCAAAGGCATATACCCTATAGAGACTCCAGGTTGACATTTTTATTGCAGGAATCTCTTGGTGGCAATGCAACGCTAGCAATGATCTGTGCTATATCCCCAGTACAGAGGTAATACTCTGACTCTCGTATTGTAGAAGCAACCTTTTAAACTGTCTTTTTTTATTTGTCCTACTATATGGAAGCTCACTTAAGTCAATATTGCAGTTGCAAGAGTGAAACTTTCAGCACATTGAGATTTGCACAGCGTGCAAAGGCAATTAAGAACAAAGCAGTTGTTAACGAAGTAATGCAGGATGATGTGAATTATTTACGTGAAGTGATACGGCAGCTCAGGGTATGTTATTGTTCTAGATATTTCAAATAGATAAAAATGTTTCAATATTACTTATATGTGAATGTGCATTTTATTATTAATTATATGGATATGAATTTGATTGGGCAATTTGACAGGATGAACTGCATCGAATGAAGGCAAATGGTCACAACCCGAATGACCCAAATGGAGTTCACTCAGCTGGTTGGGCTCGTAGAAGCTTGAATATATTAAAAAGTTTCCATCATCCCATGACATTACATCGTATTGACGATGATGGTGATGAGGAGATGGAAATTGATGAAGATGCTGTCGAGAAGCTGTGCAATCACGTAGATATGCATTTAGCTGGCATTGGAGATTGCCGCGAAGAAGATAGAGTAGAAATAGTTAAATCTGAGTCACAATTTGCAGTCTTCGGAGATGGTTCTTTGGCTCAGACTCAGCTTGACACATTTAAAAATGGTTCAATTGAAGAACAAGGTTCAGAGGATCCAGATGTTAATATGGAGGAGGGAATATCTGAACAAGTTGAGAACCGCGAAACTGATATCATGACTGTTGATGGTGCCAAACCTGTTGCTAAATCCTCAGATTTTTCCGATGATGTTGCGCCAAATCATAATATCATAGACCCAAATGGTGAAGAAAATTCAAAGCAATTAATAATTGGTACAATTAATGGGGATTCTTCTAGGCAGCAGCCTCCTGAGGAGAAAGTGACTCTTGATTCCTCTGTCAGTGACTTCTTAGATGAAGAATCACTAAGGAAAGCAGTCAGTTATGAATCATCAGGACCAGTTTCAGATCCTCTTTCTTCAGTTTCTGCAGATGTTTCAGTTGAAGATACTCCCAATTTATCTGGAAATAGTTCTGTGAGTCTAAGCATCATTCCATCTAATGTGTCACCCGTTCTTAAATCCCCAACTCCAAGTGTTTCACCGAGAATTAGCAACAGTAGGAAAAGTCTGAGGACTTCATCATCAATGTTAACTGCATCCCAGAAAGATCTTAAGGCTGACAGCAAGTTAGGCCCTGAAGCTATACACACGTCTTTTGCAAAATCAACAAAAAGCAGTTTGTCAGATGCTCCTACTGAAACAGCAAAGAAAATTCTGACAACTGACCATTTGGCTGCTAGTCTCCACCGTGGCCTTGAAATTATTGATAGCCACCGCCAAAGTTCAGCATTTAGGCGGTCAGCTTTTAGGTTCTCATATAGACCGGCAGATTTCATGCCAGTATTGCCAGTTGAAAAAGTTGATGTCGGTGTGCAAACATCAAGAGATGAAGGGATACCAGAAGAAGATCCAGTATCATTCTTGTGCAGTAGTTGCAAGAATAGAGCACAACTAGTTGTCAAAGAAGAGAATGACAGCTCAAACCTCCAGTTAGTACCTGTTGTTGGATCAGAATCTGCTGACAAATCCAAGCAAGTTCCCAAAGTGAGTATATTGGGTTTGGCTGGATTTTGTATTAATTTAATATTCCCGGATTTTCAGACTGACTTGTTGTTTCTCTATTGCTCAGGCAGTGGAGAAGGTTTTGGCAGGTGCAATTAGGAGAGAGATGGCACTCGAGGAGTTCTGTGCCAAGCAAGCTTCTGAAATTAAGCACCTTAATCGTTTGGTAGATCTTTTACTAGCTTTACCAATCACTGACATTAGTCATTATTTCTTTATGGTTTGGAGTGACATTTTTACAATCATTTGCAGGTGCAACAGTACAAGCATGAGAGGGAATGTAATGCCATAATAAGTCAGACAAGGGAGGATAAGATTCTGCGTCTTGAGAGCCTTATGGACGGTGTTTTACCTACGGAGGAGTTCATGGAAGAAGATTTTGCATCCCTTGTGCATGAACATAAGGTACAAATTTGTTTCGTAACATTAAGTTTTCAAAACATTCTTCAATTATATCTTACGTTTTGTATTGCTTACAGCTTCTAAAGGAAAAATATGAGAATCATACTGAAGTTTTAAGGAAAAAAATTGAGTTGAAGCGAGTCCAAGATGAGTTGGAATGTTATCGGAATTTCTGTGATCTTGGTGAAAAAGAAGTGTTATTGGAAGAGATTCAAGATTTAAGGAGCCAGTTACAATCTTATATGGACTCGTCATCGTCATTTGCTCGAAAACGGAACTCACTTATGCAATTGACTTATTCAGGTAGTTTGGTGCCATCTCTTTGTACAGTCCCGGAGTCAACTGAGGAAAGTGCCGAAGAGAAATTTGAACAAGAAAGAACACGCTGGACTGAGGTGGAGAGCAGGTGGATTTCTCTTGCAGAAGAGTTGAGAAATGAACTTGAAGCTAGCAGGTCACAAGCCGAGAAGCAAAAACAGGAGTTGGATGATGAGAAGAGATGTATAGAAGAGCTGAAGGAAGCAATGCAGACGGCTATGGAAGGAAATGCACGTATGCTTGAGCACTTTTCAGATCTTGAAGAAAAACACATTGCCTTGCTTGCAAGGCACAGAAAAATCCAAGAAGGAATAGATGATGTTAAGAGAGCAGCTGCTAAAGCAGGTGTCAGGGGTGCTGAATCTAAGTTCATAAATGTTCTTGCTGCTGAAATTTCAGCTTTGAAAGTAGCAAGAGAAAAAGATAGGCAGTATCTGAGGGATGAGAATAAAGGTCTTCAGGCTCAGTTGCAGGATACTGCTGAAGCTGTACAAGCTGCAGGTGAGTTACTTGTACGGCTCAAAGAAGCAGAAGAAGCTGTTGCAGCGGCCCAGGTATTGAGATAATTTTTCTATCATTGTTTGTCAGCTCGCTTAGTATTGGTATCTTTTTCATCTTGAATTTTGTTATTGTCGATAATTTTGCACTTCAAAGTGTTAATTTCAGTTATATCACTTTGATGATACTGATTGGAAATATCAGATGTTCTGATCATCGACGCTTTATTTTCCTCTCTCTCTAATTTTTCTATTGACGAAAAATATTTAGGACACCTAGGTTTAACGAGAATGACTTTGAGTCATCTTAACTAGCCAGAACTTCTAGTGAAATATTTATGGTTTCTTCCATTTTAGATAAGTTTTGTTTTGCATGTTTAATGTGTGAATCTTTTTTCATGCTATTATTAGTTGATGTTTTGCTCATTTACACTTGTGACGATACTGATGGAAAATTGCTGTCGTTATGAGCATTATCTCTGTGCACACAAATGAAAGGGAAAAGTATTTTGGCACACGTAGGTTATAACAAGATTGAGTGAAAACTCTTCCCGTGCAATTGTTAATTGATTTTTTGCTCATTTACACTAGTAGTAAACTGATTTAGATCCTGTAATTTGGGTTTGACTTCCATTAATTAAATGCTCTACTTGTTGACAGAGTTTGCGAAGTCATTGAAAGATTGAACCAATATTGTACATGTTTGTTGGAGGTCCAGAAGAAACATGGACTGGTTTCTTGAATTTGCTTTCAGTAGGTTCATGGAATCATGGAATCAAGTAACTTTTAATCAAATGTATGAATAAACAGCAAATGAGTTCACGGAATCATGACATTAAGTAACTCATAAATAAGTGCATGAATACATAGCAAGCGAGTTAGTAACAGGGATTCCTTTGCAAAATCTATTTGCTTTGCCACTCTTATTTTTATTTTTGCTCTTATTTTCTCTTATGCTCTTTACATAGTCTCACTCAATTACGTATCTAGTCACTTCCTGATACACTCATGCTTCCATTCTGTTCACTCACAATTTCACCTTTAAATGGTGCATAACCACAGTTTATGCCTTATTGCCATAAGCTCGCCAATCAAGTACTATTTTTTTTCTTTTCCTTCAGAAGCGAGCAATAGAAGCAGAGCAAGAAGCTGTGAAGGCCTACAAACAGATTGATCAACTGAAGAAGAAACATGAAATGGATGTTAGCTCTCTTAATGAGGTCATAACCAAGTCTCGTTTACCAAAAGAAATAACACGACCAGCTTATGATGATTCTGGTATGGCCAAATACGATGTAGAAGAGGAGGAGGAGCCTCACAGTGCAGGTGATCAACAGTGGAGAGAGGAGTTTCAGCAATTTTACACTGATGATGACAGTGAGTTATCAAAGCTTGCTGCAGAACCTTCATCGTGGTTCTCTGGGTACGATCGATGCAACATATAGAGACGGCGTTTAGCTGGAAATTAGTGTATGTATGTTACTAACAAGTTGTGCGATATATCTCCGTAATTG
>SKCR01025309.1:0-218598 GCA_019454045.1 Zanthoxylum bungeanum
TCTCTTCAATTGGTTTGGTTTGGTGCTCTCACCATATGGTAAACTTGTGGATCCAGTGGTGCTTTGAGTGTTGAGAGTCTCCATAAATTTGCATATCTGATCTAGCTTGGTGTTGACTGCTGTATTAGCTCCAACTTCATATATTCCTGCAATTCTTTGAATCAGATTTCTTTCTGTTGGCCACAATGAGTTGTTGTTAGCCATTTCTTCAATTAGGTCCCAGGCTTGATCTTCTCCTTTTGCCATTAAAGCTCCTCCAGCAGCAGCATCTGTTGCGGTTCTCATCAGTCCAGAAAGTCCATTGTAGAAAGTTTGGACTTGAAGCCATTTTGGAATCTCATGGTGAGGACATTTCCGGAGCAAATCTTTGTATCTCTCCCAAGCTTCGTACAGGGATTCTGAATCTTGCTGCACAAAAGATGTGATGTCATTTCTCAACTTTGCAGTTCTTGCTGGTGGAAAGTATTTTGCAAGGAATTTTGTAGCAAGAGTGTTCCAGGTTGTGATTGATCCTGCTGGTAGTGAATGTAGCCATGCTTTTGCTCTGTCTTTCAAGGAATATGGAAAAACCCTCAGTCTCATTGCTTCTTCTGATGCTCGGTTGTAATTGAACGTGCCGCAGACTTCCAGGAAGTTGCTGATGTGGGCATTAGGATCTTCAGTTGCATTTCCCCCAAACTGAACTGTTTGCTGAATCATCTGAATGCAAGTTTTGATATCACCTGCATTTGATGGTAAAGGAGGAAGAACAATACAGGAAATGAGGCCATCTACCACCGGAATGGTTCTGTCTCGAATGGGAATTGGTGGTGCAACCTCCAAAGGTTCAGGTTCCATGTTGACTAAAGCTTCTTGGCCTTCTCGCCTTTCCCTTCTCAACTGTCTGATGGTTCTTTCAATTTCTGGGTCAAGCGGTCGGATTTCAAAGCTTCTGGTTCGTCTCATGAAGTGTTCTGAGAACCTGAAACACAATAAAACAAAAATAATAAGTAAAAAGAAATTAGATACAAGTAACAAATTTAACCTGTAAACTAATAGTAAAAGATAACTAAGTCCCCGGCAACGGCGCCAAAAACTTGACCGGCGTAAACACACACGTATAACGCAAGCGTACGTATCGTTCAAGTAGTATAAAAAGTATCGATCCCACGAGGACTTAAAATCTTATCTATTAATTTTTATGAGGTCAAATGATTACTAAAATCTGACAGGTTGTTTGATTGATTTGAAATGGCGACGATTTTAAATTTAAAAGCAAGTAACTAAAATTGGTTGAAAAGATATTTTGAGAAAATTCAATATTAAAACTATCTAGGGTTGTGATTTATTCCAATATTATTTAAAGATGAAGTTGTTATCTTATAATTGGGTAAAATATTGATTTATTAACCTGGAACACTAAATTATGTGAAAGCCTCTTCCGATGGTCAATTACAAATATCCAATTTAACTTAATTAAACCATATGTCTATGTCAATCAAATTAACTGGATTCATTAATATTAAGTTCCAATTATGGCTACCCCCGCCCAACAGGTATATTCCTATCCTGTAAGGAAATCTATTAAAGGGTTATCTATCCTCAAAGAAGATCGTGGGTTATTGAGTCTGAGGTTTTAAACCTAAAATCCCTATGTCTAGTTCATTTTAAGTTTACCTTATCAATTTTATTAGTGGCCAGTTAATAAAAAGCATTAAGATTAAGACTCAATAAATAAATCTTTATATTACCCAAATTATAATTTAACCCTTATAAACCGGTGATATTAGATTTCATCATAACCCTAGATTACTAACTTAGTTATGACACATAACTAGGGCTTGTAAAAACTTAAAAGACATAAAATGAAAATGCTGAAAAGTAATTGCGAAAAGTAAAATGCTGAAAAGAAAATTACAAATGAAATAAAATGCTAAGGCAAAAGAAATTACTTTTACTACTACTAATTTAGATATCTCCCATAAAATAATATATAAACTTTGTGATAATATTTTACCAACCGACCAATCTGGCGGTACCCTGATTAAGTCAAATTAAGTCCAACCAGCCATATAGGTGGTGATATTTGTCCATAATCCAGCCATAAAGGCGGTACCAAAATAAATTTACCAACCGACCAATATAGCGGTTTCCTTGATTAATCAGGTTCAAACCAACAGAAAATAAATTTACCAACCGACCAATATAGCGGTATTCCTTGATTAGTCAGGTTTAAACCAGATTAAATTAAATTTACCAACCGACCAATATAGCGGTATTCCTTTATTAATCAGAATTTTAAATAGTAAATATATTATTTTTAAGGGAGATTAATCTAAATAGCAATAGTAAAATAATTACCTTTCACCCTAGCATAGTGAAGTTACCTCCGCATAGTGAATAGTAAAAACTGTAAAAATAAAGAAAGTAAATTATTATTATTACAGAACGTAATTAAAATTATTACAAAAGTAAAAAGTAAAAAATAAAAATGAAAATTCTAGAGAGAGAAACTCCCTAATTACATAGAAGGAGTGAGAGAAAAGGTGTACTAAAAACTGAAAATTCGGCCTCTATTTATAGTAAAATAAATTCACTGTTTGGTCACTGTGCGCGCGTCGCGACGCTAGTTTGTCGACGTGGCACAATGAGACGGCGACACGTGGCAAGGCGGCTGACTGTACAACTGACACGTGTCAAGGCGGCTAATTCTCAATTATTGTGATGACGTCATGCTGACGCGGAGATGACGTGGCGCTGACGTGGTGCTGACGTGGCGTGGCGGCTGACTGTACAACTTTCGGCACAATGGGATGGCGACACGTGGCGACACGTGTCAAATTCTGATTGGCTGAGGCTGACGTGGCATGTTGACTCGGTTGACTTGCTGACGTGTCTGATGACGTGGCATGACACGTGGCAATGTTGACTCGTTGACCGATGACATGGCTGATGACGAGGCGACACGTGTCATGTCAGAGTGTCGGCAGCATATGATGTTGACACGTGTCACGGCGCACGTTAGCAGATCGGATGTGATGGTGACACGTGGCACGGCGCATTTTAGCAAAGTCAAACTTTTCAAATTGTTGACCCGTTGACCATGGCGCATTTTAGCAGAACCGGCACACGCTGGGCGTCGCGGCGCGCAGTGCTCCAGCGTCGCGACGCGTAGAAGACCAAAATATCCTGTTGACGCATTTTTGTCCGGTTTTGCCCCAAATTGCCTCCGTGCTGTCCAAACTTTATTTATCTGCAAGATAACAATAAAACACATCAAAACGTTCACAAAACTCAAGAAACTATACAAAATATTAAGGTAAATGAGTGGGAAATAGTGATATAAATACCACTCATCACTCCCGATTTTCCCCCAATGGGCCTCCTGTTCAGACCATAGAATTTTCTGTTTTCCGCCTCTTCGTCTTCAATGTCCATGACAGTCTCCCTCAACTGCCGAAGGTCTGTAATCATGGAGTTCATCCTCCTCAACTTGCTGTAAATGGAGGGCCTGGTGCCCTTGATAATCATTTTAATCGGGTCCTTCTCCGAGGGCCTAGTCTGCATCTTCAATAACTGACCCCTCCACCGGTCCACATACTCCTTAAAACTCTCCTCCGCTTTCTGCTTAACATTCTCCAGATCACGGAGTGACAGATCGATCTCTAAGTCAGTGACATACTGCTTCAGGAAAGCATCGGCCAACTCCCTCCAATCTTCATTCACTTTCTTCTCCAAACTGTGGTACCATACCACGGGAGCTCCTTCAAGCGACATTCCAAACATTTTCTGCACTTGGCGCTGAGATAAGCCAACTGAACTCATGACTGAAACAAACTGTCGGAGATGCACCCTTGGATCCCCATTCCCGTTAAACTTAGCCATATCAGACATATTGAACTGTGCCGACAACTGTTCCTCGAAAGTCAGTGTGTCATAATCCAGCAAATCCTCATTCTTACCCCTCATCTTGCGGGTAACCGACTCAACCTGATCCTGAAGTTTCTGTAACTCTGCCTGAGACCCAGATAATCTGCCTACTGCATACTCTGCCATATCATCATCAAAAGTAGGGATATCATCCCCCAACCCATTCGGAGGCTCCTCACGCCTCACATTCTCAGAAATTCCCCCAGCACGGGGCACAGCCATACCAGCCACAACAGTAGTCAAAGCTTGCAACTGTTCCGTGACCTTGGCGAGACTGTTCTCTAACTGATCCATTCGGGATACCTCATTACCAGATTCACTCATGACTGTTACTGTTATTTTAATGAGCCTTGTCTCTTCTCTAACCCAAACGGTATCCATGATGTCTTTTTGAGACATAGAGGGTGTTAACATGATATATGTATGCATGAGGTGCATGAGATGCAGGTAACATATAGAACATACTAAATCGATTAAAATTTTCAAACAAATCAGCCTATTATCATTTTAGAAGCCTTTGGGCTAAATGTCATAGGAGTGAACTTGTCCCAGTTTAAATGGCCCAACGAGTTCACATCTCATGGCAAGGAGCCCAACTAAATCCAAATGGTAATATTCCGAACACAAACACAAAATGGCCCATCAATATTTAGAAGCCTTTGGCCCAATCTTCATAAGGTACGTTCTTGTCCCAGTTTAAATGGCCCAACAAGCCCATATCCCATGACAAATGGTCCAAATGGATCCAAACGGCGATGTTCCCAAACACAAGCATAAAACAATAATTTCTACAGAATGGCCCATCAACATTTCAGAATCTTTGAGCCCAATGGTCATAAGGTACGAACTCGCCCCAGTTTAAATGGCCCAGCAAGTCCGCATTTCTGACAATGGTCCTACTGCATCCAAATGAGGATGGTCCACAAGCACATACTCAAGGAAATAATTATTACTTTAACCATACAATCCCGGTCTATGGGTGGGTTCGCAAGAGTATAGACAAAGGCTCTCACCGGCGAAGAATGGCCCACAATTAGGTCTCCCCACTCAAGGGTTCGAGCGACCAAGTTAGCGCACCCTTTTTTATACACTAAGGTATGTGCCAATGAGCTATGGTGTGTGACAGACTGTCAAATGGATTTCCCGTTGTAGATTCCCCAGAGGGAAGGTGGAGCAAGGCTCACTTAAATACCCAAGCCTCTTAGGCTCTTATCGCTTGGTGTCAGGAATAAACAACTAGTCCTCCAAATTAGTCCGTCACAATAGGCTACGAGTAGATGGCTATCTAGGTGCCTTCACAGCTTTTCCTTCTAGAAAGGTAGTGAATGAAGGAAGACACCAAACCATTACCTAGCCTCAAAATGCCTTTGATTAAACCCTCATTTTATCCACTATAGACACGGTCAATTAAAACATAAATCCAAACATCACAAGACATTATTTCGGGGCCGATTCTCTATCCCCAGTGAAGTCGCCAGACTGTGGGAACACAGAAACTGGGCGACGCATGCTGTCCTGGGCTCGCGGCCCGGTCGGGAGTACGGAGTAGCCACATGGGACTAAACCAGAGAATAATGGAGTCGCCACCCGGTGTGAACTGGGAAAATGAGATTTAAGGCCGCACTCACCCCTCGCAAGGGAAGACCTCAAACCGTTGGGTTTGGAATGGTCCCTTACTTATGCCACTTGTAATGAAAGGATTTAGGTAATAATTTAATCAGGATTAAGTAACACTTATTTCCAAGTGTATCATGCTTCTAAATTCACATGTACAAAATAAAACTTACACCTAAATTTACATATATTTCACATCTAAGATTGCATGCTTGAAAGTAAATCAAAGTAACGACGAACATACAACTTCATTGGCATATTATATTCAAGAGAACACAAGCACCGATACTAACCACACAAGCACACATGTGAGCACCTTCCCAAGTGGTATGTGGAATTGTATCCCAAGTACAGACTGTACTACCGTCCATTCGGAATTGGCTACGAAATTTATGTCTGGGTTTCAATCCGATATACCACAAGAAATAATACTCAAATGTTATCATGACATAGGTATATGAATTGTAATATGTTAAACACATTGTACTCATACATGTGGGGAATACAGATGAATGACACCAACACAATCTTGCGTAATACAGAGGGAAATCAGATTCATCATACGTAGGGATAGCTACTAGGAAAACTATGCATGAAATCTGATGAAAAGGGACTCAGTTCAGTGGGTGGGCGTTCGCATAGCGTTCGAAAACGCGTTCGAACGGTAAATAGAAGGTTCGCGTTCGTATAGCATTCAAGAACGCGTTCGAACGAAACCATACCTGATGCGTGATAAGACTAAGAAAGTGTGTGCGCGTTCGCATAGCGTTCGAGAACGCGTTCGAACGGTAAACAGAAGGTTTGCGTTCATATAGCGTTCGAGAACGCGTTCAAACGGAACCAGACCTGATGAGCGATAAGACTGAGAAAGTTCGTGTGTGTTCGCATAGCGTTCGAGAACGCGTTCGAACGGTAAACAGGAGGTTCGCGTTCGTGTAGCGTTCGAGAACGCGTTCGAACGGAACCAGGCCTGATGCATGCAACACAAAGAATAAAGACAATAATGTCAAGCTCAGTATGTTCGATTGAACATATCTTGCATTCAACCGAACACACATCAACCGGCGCGGCAAAACATCGTGGTAAAGGGCTTTAACCCCTCCCCATAGGGGATCTTTTATTGCACTCACTAAGACAGTGAACTTGCGAAATGAATCTGATGACGTACTTATTCTGAATTTCCCATTCCGACCTCCATTTCCCGCAATATACTTAGCTAAAAAGGTAGTGCCTCCAACTGAGACTCATCTGTTGAGTTTCAATCAAGTCCCAAGGATCACAAACATGCAAAAAACGAATTGAATACATATCATATAAGGTGCGGAAAAGACTCACAATGATCGGTTGGATGCTCCGAAGATGAACCACGAACGCACTGCCTTCTCCTCTTCTGTCATGCTCACGGTATACCCACTGGTTTGGGCTTCAAGAGTCTCGGTCATGGTGGGTTTGTGGACTCCATCTTCATCTTCGAGCTCCAAGCTTCAACAATGGATTCCAAGCTCATGAAATCACATCCCTATCACCTTTGTATTCCTCCATGAGTGTGCTAGCACATAGATCTTGCAACAAGATCTTAGCTTCTCCATTTTTTGATCGGCAGAAAACCAGAAAAAGAGATGAAGAACGGTCCAAGACCGAGAGAGAAGAGGGAAGGTTTTTGGCTCCATTTTGCCTAAAACCGTAAATGGGAGAGAGAGAATGAATTAGAAAATAAAAAATGTAAAAGGTTTATATAATTTCCAAAAATATTTAATAAACCATTTACTTTTTCTATTTCATAAAGCAAAAGCTTTTAATCAACTTTTACTTTTATTTTAAGTCACATCACATCACTTTAATAAGTGACATGTTGTCAAGTCACATCACTCAAAGTGACAATTGATTTGACGCATGATGTGACAAACGATTTGACGCTTGATGTGACTTGCGTGCCGCGCTCGAATTCGAAATGCGAATGCACTCGCAATCACTCTCGGGCTCGAGTTCGCTAATTCCAAATTAACGAATTTTCTGTCGCGTCGTAATTAAATGATTATTTTAAGGATTATGAATGCAGTTTTTTATGTTACTGTTTTGAGGATTTTAGGGACTGTTTTAAGAGGATTTGGCTGCTATTTTAGGGGTGTATTTTCGGTGATGTGTGGGGAGTTTATGGAGGTGGTTTTCAGTGATGGTTAGGGGCTGTTCGGGATGTATTTTGGTCAAGGCAACGAGGGTTCTTTGGTTTGTGATCTTCGGTTATTGAGAGTGAGGGAGAGTTGTGTCAATAAGCTTGGGTGTTTCTTGTGTGAATGAACTAGGAGAGGCTTTTTCTTGTATCCATGAGCTAGGGGAGTGCATGTCTTGGTTAGGGGTTGTTTATATAGAGAATGGCTAGGGCTTCACCTTGTCTCACAAGGAAAGGATTTGATTTTGTGTTGAGCAAGGAAAGTCAAAGATTGAGGGGGGACAAATTTGGCTTAGATTAGGAATACAATATCTTTAATTTGTTATAATTGATTTTAATTAGGCATGACATCTTTTTAATTTAGTATGTGATTTGTTTAGTTAGGAAGTTAATATATTTGATTTGTCTTAATTAGGCATGATTATATTATGTTTTATTTAATTGGTAAATGGTTTAAATATTTTATTTAATTCAAATACATTATTAATATTTACCTTAATATTTAATTTAATATTTAATTTGCGAAATGAATCTGATGACGTACTTATTCTGAATTTCCCCTTCTGACCTCCGTTTCCCGCAATATCCTTAGCTAAAAAGGTAGTGCCTCCAACTGAGACTCATCATCGGGTTTCACATGCGAAAATGCAATGCCTACAGGTGGACTTCCCTATCACCTTCGCATGTCTCTCCGAGTGCTAGCTCTCGATGTTTTTGCCACAAAAACTATCACACTTTCTTCCCATCTTCTCGGTTTTGCCCAGTAGAAAACCAGTGAAGAAATGCCCAAATAGGCGTGAATGAGGAGAGGAAAAATGGAAGAGAGAGAGAGATTTGTGTTTATGATATTTGTTTTCCAAAAGCAAATAAAACATATACCAAAATCTTTTTCAAAGAAGTCAAGCAATAAATGCTTTCTATCAACCACACACATCACTTCCCATCAATCAGAGAATAGTGACTGGCGTCAATCACTTAAAGTGAAAAACATCTATCACTTGATTGACGAATGATGTGACGCTAGAAGCGACTAGCGATTTGACGCTTGATTTGACTTGCGTTCTGCACTCGAATTCGAAATGAAAATGCGCTCGTAAACAATCTCGGGCTCGGGTTTGCTAATTCCAAATTAATGAATTTTCCGTTGCGACGTAATTAAATCTAATTTAATTAAATAATCATGTCTAGCATAATTACTATTCACATCGCTAACGAATTAATTCTAAATTAACTCGTTCGCCCGAATTAAAATCTAATTTTAATTCCGCGTCGAAATCCAATTTCGTATAATATATCGAATATATTATTTATCGATTAATTCCAAATTAATCGTTCTCTCTCTTTAAATGATATTTTATCCCAGATAAAATATCTCCGCAATTAATCCCAGATTAATTTTCTCTCTCATTATTAATTAATCTCAGATTAATAAAAGTGCGAGTCATACGTCATCGGTGAATCTTCGGGAAGCGACCCATGAGATCCCCGGATATGTTGGTAGTAAATTCGGTCGTCGGACTATCCGAACACGTAAGTACCTAGTACTACATTTGTACCGATTTACAAGACAAGGTTGGCTTCTAGCAAAGCGCCATGCCTACCCAATTCTCTAGAAATATCCTTACATGAATATAAGATCTATATCAGGCGTAGTATATGTAGTATTGCGTATTTCGATCCAGTATCGAATGATCACATGCAAGGCCTGGGGCTGGTACAGTGTCTGCCCCGTACGAAGCATGTATCGGATTACGAGCAACTAGTCTCTTTATTATCGGATAATCATGACCAAGTCATATTATCTCGATGGTTGCAACCCTTTAGAGAACCAGTTCTGTATCCCTGCGCGATCATCAACTCCATATGACTGGAGTGACACTTCCGTCTTGACATCACACCCAACACACTACGATTCTCAATATACCCAACAGAGGCGTACACAGAACCGGTTAAATCCCTGGACGACCAAAACCAAAATATATTGATTGTCGCAAGTATTAGCGGTGAAAGTCTCAGGTTAAGACCAAATACACCTACCTTGATTTCGGACTTCCATAGACACATAGTCATACTATCAATGGAATTCTGAGGGGGTCTATCCAGAGCGAAGCTGTTTCCCGTACCATCGGTAAAACACAACCTCCTATTACACTTTCATGAGTATCCTATACCCAAATATATGAGAACTATGTTGTTTGTGCCCTCACAACGCGCACACATGTAATACTAGTCTTTTACGTATTTATCGATGTCCAATCTCGATAATACTCTGACTAGGGATATTTAATGATTTATCCTTCGTGGATTGATACTGTCTCATATCATTCTCAATCCAGGAACAAATCATAAGGACCTCCTATCATTTATACATCTTGGTGATCTAATCACAAATGATAAGAGAGCAATCTTCTTTGTCACGTAGTTAATTTGTACAACAACACCATGATCTGTACAAATAGTAACGCTATGGGTCATAATTGTCCAACAACGGCCGCTTCCCAACAGATACTCTCATCAAGATTGCCATTCAAGAATGCAGTCTTGACGTCTATTTGCCAAATCTCATAGTCATAATATGCGGCAATGGAAAGAAGAACCCTGATGGATTTAATCATGGCTACTGGCGAGAAAGTTTCTTCATAGTCAACTCTCTCTTTCTGGTTATAACCCTTTGCAACTAGCCTAGCCTTGAAAGTCTGTACTTTTCCATCTATTCCTCTTTTTCTCTTGTAGATCCACTTGCAATCTATGGGTTTTACTCCATCAGGTTGGCTACAAGTTCCCAAACTGAGTTAGAGTACATAGACTTCATCTCGAGGTTCATGGCTTTGAGTCATTCCTCTTTATCAGTATCTTTCATTGCACTACGATAGGTCAATGGATCATCTATACCATCACAAGATGCAACAACTTGCACCTCACCATTTCCTAGATAGCGTTCAGGTTGTCCTACAACCCTCCCACTACGTCTAGGTGGTATGGTATCCTGATAAACTTACATCTGACTTTCAGATGTAGAAGGTGTTATGTCTTTATCAACATTTGACAATGGTGTACTGGTCATACTAGCAAGTAACTCCTCAAGTAACACTTTACTTCAAGGTTTGAACTCTCTCATATAGTCCTCCTCAAGAAATGTAGCATTTGTCGACACAAATACTTTATTATCTTCTGGATTATAAAAGAATCCACCCCTAGTTTCCTTAGGATAGCCTACAAATAGGCACACCTGTGAATGTGGTTCTAATTTTATAGTCTTGTTCTTTAGCACATGTGTCGGACACCCCTATATGCGGAACTTTCACAAACTAGCTTTACGACCATTCCACTATTGGGGTTTTGGGCGAAGGACGCAGCGGAAGCGCGGTTCAGGTGAAATCGTATTTTAAAATTTTTTCAAATTACCAAATAAATTATTCAATATCTAAATGAATAATTTATTCATATTTCACCTAAACCTATTTATTCAATATCAAATATCAACATAAATAAAGTTGAAACATCGCATAACTTTTACGAAAACCGTTTTTCCGCAAAATGATGAAAAACCCGTTTTTGACTGAACCGACAACCCGACACTTATGGGGACTGCCTGTAGGACACAGAAACTGGACGACGCAGTTCTAGGCTCACGGCCTAGTTGGGAAGTACGAAATAACATGGAGTCGCCACCCGGTGTGAACCGGGACAAAGATTTAAGGCCGCACTCACCCCTCGCAAGGGAAGACCTCAAACCGTTGGGTTCAGAATGGTCCCTTACTTATGTCACTTGTGATGATATAATTTGTGCAATAAATTAACCGAATCTATTCAACATTCATGCTCAAGGGTACTTAGATCTAACATGCTTTCATCCAAATAATTCCACGCAATGTAATACAACAAGCATATTGAACCATTAAATCAACATGTATAAATCATTACCCAAACGCATCATAAACTAAGAACATGCATAATGAACAACCTAAACATGCTTTAACAAATAAATAACAAACTAAATTAAACCATGCTTTAAATAATAAAAAAAATAACCTAAAGACTATAACATGCTCAAATACAAGTTAGGATGAGACGAGATACGTGTATCTTAAGTGGTACGTGGCATTGTATCCCGAGTGCAGACCATACTACCGTCCATTCGGAATCGGCTATGGAATTTACGTCCGGGTTTCCATCCGATATACCACAAAAGGGAATACATATCCCGCTCATCCAACAATCACATCATGCTTCAAACGACTCTCATGCAATTATATATCAAAATAAATAAAACAAAAATAAAGAAGATAAGTAAAAAAGGTACCCTCAGGTCTAACCTCTTTTGTCGTCTAAGAAAGGGCGTTACACGTCCGTTGGAAGGGAGATTGATCCGATGCTTTTCCAATTCGTCTACTCAACGTTTTCCCTCGTTGTTTTGATGCTTGGGCTGCTGTTTTAAGTCCGTTTCGCTGCTGTTTCGCTGCTCTGTTTCAGGTCACTGTTTTGGTCGTTTAGTGGACTGTTTTGAGTGATTTTGAAGGCTTAGGGGGGTGCGTTTGTAAGGCTTTTTAAGGGAAAATTTATGGAGGTTTTTGGGATGGTGTTTAGGTGATTTTAGGACTGTTTTATAGGCCAAAGTCGCAACAACAACTGACCAGAACAGCAAGCTAAACTCGGCAGTTCACTGGTGCAGTGGGGTGTTTTCAGGGACTGTTTTAGGGCTGCGAATGGGGCTGTGTTTGGAGGGTGTTTAGTGCGACTTTAGGGCTTTATTTGAGGCTTATTTTGGTGTTTTTTAGGGCTGTGAATGGTGGCTAAAATTCGGCAATGGAGGGCAGTGAAAGGGGCTTAGGCGTGAAGGGTGTTGGTGAAGGATGAAAGATGCGGCAATGGAGGGTGCTTAGGTTTAATGATTCGGCAATGGAGGCTTCAAGGAGGTTTTTGGACGTGCAAGGAGGCTTGAGAAAGTGTTTGGGACGTGCTTGGGGAAGTATATGAGCTTGGTTTTGAATGGGGGGTGAAGGCCTCTTTTTATAGGCAAAGAGAGAAGACTTTCCTTATTTGAATAGGAAAGAATCTCCTAATTGGTTTCTAATAAGGAGTAGATCTCCTAATTTGGATTTGTGATTGGATTTGATTTGGTAGGGATTTGATTTGATTTATTTTATTTAGGTAAGGATTTTATTTGATTTAAACATGTGATAAATGTGCATATACCTAAATAAAGGCACTATGGGCGTGAATCCCCCTCCTTGGGCATGGGCTTGGTTTGACTTGGTTTGACTTGGGTATTTTGGGTTTGGTTTGGGTTTGGCTTGGGTTTGGTTTGGGTTTTAGGTAAGCTTTGAAACGGAAGTCCAACAAACAACCGGAGCCAAACAACGAGGTTAAATCCAACAAAAATTCCATTTTCCAACTTTACCCTTCGAACGTCTGTTTCCCGCGACTTTCATTACTAAAGAGGTAGTTGCCTCCATACGATACTCATCATTGGGCTAATGTGTAAAAATGCAATGCCTACAGTCGCCCCCACTTTGATGGGACTTGTGCAGTGTGTGACAATGACAATCCTATCAAAGTACATGCAATGCATTTTCACTTACCTGGCTCGCCAGCTGCCACCTGGTATGCCTTCTGTGCTGAGTTGATAGTGCTAAACCCCATACCTAGGGTGTCGCGGTAGTCCACAATGCCAAACTTGGCGTGCTAAACCCCATACCTAGGGTGTCGTGGTAGTCCACATATTCCTCGGTAATCCACATAGTCCACATACTCCACGGTAGTCCATGGTAGTCCACGGTAGTCCACATACTCCACGGTAGTCCACGGTAGTCCACATAGTCCACATATTCATCGGTAGTCCTCGGTAGTCCACATAGTCCACATACTCCACGGTAGTCCACATAGTCCACATACTCCACGGTAGTCCACGGTAGTCCACATAGTTCACATACTCCACGGTAGTCCACATAGTCCACATATCCTCGGTAGTCCACATAGTCCACACACTCCACGGTAGTCCACATAGTCCACACACTCCACGGTAGTCCACATAGTCCACGGTAGTCCACGGTAGTCCACATAGTCCACATATTCCTTGGTAGTCCACGGTAGTCCACATAGTCCACATACTCCACGGTAGTCCACATAGTCCACATATTCCTCGGTAGTCCACATAGTCCACATACTCCACGCTAGTCCACATACTCCTCGGTAGTCCACGGTAGTCCACATACTCCTCGGTAGTCCACAGTTGTCCACATAGTCCACATACTCCACGGTAGTCCACATAGTCCACATACTCTATGGTAGTCCACAGTAATCCACATAATCTACATAGCCACGGTAGTCCACACAATCCTCATAGTCCACATAGTCCACGGTAGTCATTGGTAATCCATATAGTCCACATGCCATACCTGGCGTGCTAACCCCGTACCTAGGGTGTCGCCGAAATATCTTCATACCCGTAGTGCCGTACCTGGCAAAACTAATCTGATGTCTCCATACCCGGAGTGCCGTACCTTGCAAAACTGATCTGATGTTTTGTAGGCCTCACACCCAGAATTTCATACCCGGCAGAACTGATACCGAACCAATGTGGGCCTCGCCCCCAGAATTCCATACCCGGCAAGCCTGCTATTGATGCTGATGATAATGTGGGCCTCGCCCCCAGAGTGCCATACCCGGCAAAACTGATGCTGATAATAATTTGGGCCTTGCCTTATGATTTATTCATGGATTCATTCCAAAACTCTGACAGCGTGGGCCTCGGCCCTAGGATTCATTCTCGGATTCTTTCCAAATTTTGACGACGTGGGCCTCAGCTCTCGGATTCATTCCCTAGGTTCATTTCAAATTCTGACAACGTGGGCCTCGGCCCTAAGATTCATTCCCGATGCTGCTGACAATGTGGGCTCGACCCTGGGATTCATTCCCGGATTCTACTGATGGGCCTCGACCCTGGGATTCATTCCAAAACTCTGCTGATGTGGGCCTCGACCCTGGGATTCATTCCAAAACTCTGTTGATGTGGGCCTCGACCCCGGGACTCATCTCCCAACTGAAACTGATATGGGCCTCAACCCTGGGATTCATCCCCAAAACCGAAACTGATATGGGCTTCAACCTTGGGACTCATCCCCAAAAATGAAACTGATATGGGCTTCGACCCTGGGACTCATCCCCAAAACTGAAATTGATATGGGCTTCAACCCTGCGACTCATCCCCAAAACTATTACTCATATGTTGCTGATTCTGTTTGGCTTGTCTTTGCCGCTTTCTCTTTTCTTCTTTGAAACCTGTGATTACAAAACAAAACAAACACAAAAAAGAATGCAAAATATGTTACGTGTATGCGTGCATGAATGAATTTCCTATTCCGTTGGGTTAGGTCTTCCGCTAGTTCTTCAGGTGATTGCTCAGTCTTCTCTCTAGTCTCATGACTCAATATCTTATTATGTCCCTTATTCACGATGTGGTAGACTGGTCGCCCCCAGTCTTGGTTTAGCAAACTGCTCTCCGCTGTTTGCACTTGGTCAAGATGAACCACATGGTGGGGCCTTCTATATCATCATACTATGCTACGAAATAGTCTCAATAGTTATACATATCATTGTCCTCAAAGAATGCCTAGTAATGAAACCAGAGAACCTTCAAAACATTCAATGCGACTCAAATCTAAGTCTTTGAATAAATGATCTAAGCTAGACTCAAAGTGTGTGTGTGCAAAGGTTCCTTTGCAGCTTGATCCTTAAGTAAGCCAACTCAATGATTTTGTTTCAAAAATCGGGATCGATGGGTCAAACCAACCTAGATGTCTCAATTATGCCTGCAGCTGCTTTTATGTGCTCAATGTGGTATGGTTTTCTTTCCATTTTGTCTCTTTTTTTTTTCTTTTCATTTTGAACTTCTTTTTTCTTTTTCTTTTTCTTTTTCTCTCTCCTTTTTTTTTCTTTCTCTTTTTTTTTTCAACACACCTACCATTTAAGGTAGCATTTCTCCTCATGGTGGTCCTAATACTCGCCCATGGGTTAGCTTCACGCTTATCGGTTATAGGCGGTGTTCAATTATTTTCTTTAGAGATTTTTCTTTCATTTTCAACCATACCACACATCATAACATAAGCAAATCAAGATAGATCTAAGCAAACGGTCATTCACCGACCTATAATTTCTTCAACTAGTCACCTTGCCAGTTACTCAGGTTTTCACCGCTAAGAACCTATAGTGGAGTGTTTACGAGTCTAACATAGATCAACCACTCAAAGTATCAGATTAAAAGCACATCAAGGGTTTATCGTTTCTAAGATTCATCCTAAAGCAAACGATTTCATCATTGGACTTATGTCTAACTATCAAGGATTAAAAAAAACAAAATTTTTTTTTTCTTTTTTTTTCTCTTTTTTTTTTTCTTTTTCTTTTTTTTCTCTTTTTTTTTTTCTTTTTTTTTGGGCCCACCATGGTCTTTCTATCAATGCCATAAGATTTTCTGTTCCTCAGTTTCCTTTTCCCCGTTATCCATGTTTTCTAAACTCTTCTTTGACAAGTCTTCTTTTATCCCTAACCCAACGGATATCTATGATGGCTTTTAAGACACAAGAGTAACATGATGCATGTATGCATGAGATGCATGTGATGTATGAGACACAATATGCATGGGGTATCAAAAGCATAAAGGGTGGCCCTTATAGGTCATACAACTATGGTTCACATGTGGTTTACAGGAGTGTGGACAAAGGCTCTCGTTTGACGAAGGATTACCCACAACTAGGACTCCTCACTGAAGGGTTCAAGCGACCAAGTGAGTGCACCTTTTTTATACCTTACGGTACGTGCCAACGAGTTACGGTGTGTGACTAACTGTCGAATGGATTTCCCGTTGTAGATTCCCCAGAGGGAGGGTGGAGCGAGGCTCTCTTAAGTTCCCAAGCCCCTTAGGCTCTTATCGCTTGGTGTCAGGAATAAACAACGAGTCCTCCAAACTAGTCTGTCACAACGAGCTACAAGTAATGATTATCTCGGTGTCTTCACAGCTTTTCCTTATGAAAAGGTAGTGAGTGAAGGAAGACACCCAACCATCACCTAGCTCCAACAAAGCCTTTGATTAACCCCTTTCAACCTACCATAGAAACGATTAATTGAAGCACAAATCATAAACATCACAAGACATGATTTCGGGGCCGATTCAAAATATCCCAGTGGAGTCGCCAGACTGTAGGACACAGAAACTGGACGACGCAGTTCTAGGCTCACGGCCTAGTTGGGAAGTACGAAATAACATGGAGTCGCCACCCGGTGTGAACCGGGACAAAGATTTAAGGCCGCACTCACCCCTCGCAAGGGAAGACCTCAAACCGTTGGGTTCAGAATGGTCCCTTACTTATGTCACTTGTGATGATATAATTTGTGCAATAAATTAACCGAATCTATTCAACATTCATGCTCAAGGGTACTTAGATCTAACATGCTTTCATCCAAATAATTCCACGCAATGTAACACAACAAGCATATTGAACCATTAAATCAACATGTATAAATCATTACCCAAACGCATCATAAACTAAGAACATGCATAATGAACAACCTAAACATGCTTTAACAAATAAATAACAAACTAAATTAAACCATGCTTAAATAATAAAAAAAATAACCTAAAGACTATAACATGCTCAAATACAAGTTAGGATGAGACGAGATACGTGTATCTTAAGTGGTACGTGGCATTGTATCCCGAGTGCAGACCATACTACCGTCCATTCGGAATCGGCTATGGAATTTACGTCCGGGTTTCCATCCGATATACCACAAAAGAGAACACATATCCCGCTCATCCAACAATCACATCATGCTTCAAACGACTCTCATGCAATTATATATCAAAATAAATAAAACAAAATAAAGAAGATAAGTAAAAAGGTACCCTCAGGTCTAACCTCTTTTGTCGTCTAAGAAAGGGCGTTACACGTCCGTTGGAAGGGAGATTGATCCGATGCTTTTCCAATTCGTCTACTCAACGTTTTCCCTCGTTGTTTTGATGCTTGGGCTGCTGTTTTAAGTCCGTTTCGCTGCTGTTTCGCTGCTCTGTTTCAGGTCACTGTTTTGGTCGTTTAGTGGACTGTTTTGAGTGATTTTGAAGGCTTAGGGGGGTGCGTTTGTAAGGCTTTTTTAGGGAAACTTTATGGAGTTTTTTGGATGGTGTTTAGGTGATTTTAGGACTGTTTTATAGGCCAAAGTCGCAACAAAAACTGACCAGAACAGCAAGCTAAACTCGGCAGTTCACTGGTGCAGTGGGGTGTTTTCAGGGACTGTTTTAGGGCTGCGAATGGGGCTGTGTTTGGAGGGTGTTTAGTGCGACTTTAGGGCTTTATTTGAGGCTTATTTTGGTGTGTTTTAGGGCTGTGAATGGTGGCTAAAATTCGGCAATGGAGGGCAGTGAAAGGGGCTTAGGCGTGAAGGGTGTTGGTGAAGGATGAAAGATGCGGCAATGGAGGGTGCTTAGGTTTAATGATTCGGCAATGGAGGCTTCAAGGAGGTTTTTGGACGTGCAAGGAGGCTTGAGAAAGTGTTTGGGACGTGCTTGGGGAAGTATAAAGCTTGGTTTTGAATGGGGGGTGAAGGCCTCTTTTTATAGGCAAAGAGAGAAGACTTTCCTAATTTGAATAGGAAAGAATCTCCTAATTGGTTTCTAATAAGGAATAGATCTCCTAATTTGGATTTGTGATTGGATTTGATTTGGTAGGGATTGATTTGATTTCTTTTATTTAGGTAAGGATTTTATTTGATTTAAACATGTGATAAATGTGCATATACCTAAATAAAGGCACTATGGGCGTGAATTCCCCTCCTTGGGCATGGGCTTGGTTTGACTTGGTTGACTTGGGTATTTTGGGTTGGGTTTGGGTTTGGTTTGGGTTTTAGGTAAGCTTTGAAACGGAAGTCCAACAAACAACCGGAGCCAAACAACGAGGTTAAATCCAACAAAAATTCCATTTTCCAACTTTACTCTTCCAACGTCTGTTTCCCGCGACTTTCATTACTAAAGAGGTAGTTGCCTCCATACGAGACTCATCATTGGGCTAATGTGTAAAAATGCAATGCCTACACTGCCCAGGTCAACCCCAATAGTGTCAAGGCAGCACATGGGCTGCCCGAACAGTGACGAACTCACTGTTTGGACAGCCGTCATCCAGTTAACTTAAAAGTCACCAGGTAACGCCTTTTTGTCCGTTTTCGCTTGTTTCAACTCGGAAACACTTTCTGGCGATTATTCCAACTCCCAAAAGACATCCATTACATTCATAAGACATCAAATACATCACCAAAATTCCATTTATACCGGATCTGATCCAAAAAACGAAATTGCCCAATTTCATGCTTTAAATCCAATTTTCAAGATTAATCTAATTAATCAACAACACCAAATAAAAGTCACCAAATATGAACAACCCAAGAACAATTCTAGGTGCCATAAGAGTGGTCATAACACTCTAGAATAGCAACTCATCAACAATTGATTAAATTGGAAACTAATTACACTAATTACTTCCAAAATACACTTCACACGTGCCAACACTTCCAATTTCATCCACCACAACCAAAAACCCCAAATTCTACAAGCAAAGAAACCCTAGAACCATTCTAAGAAATCAAGAAACAAGAAACTAATTTCAAGCTTAAGGGTTTTGAAGATTACCTTTAATACTCCAATTTTCCTTAAGCCATTTCCTTGATTTTTCTTCACTTTTCATGGATTTATCAAATAAATTTTTGGAACCCATTTTTCTCTCTAGGTTTCAGAAATGGTGGAAGTAAATGAGGAAGAGACAATTTTTTTTTTATTTAGGGACTTTTTTTTATCCTTTTGATAAATTAATCAAATCATATTCTAATCAACTTTATGTAAACCAATCAAATTGGCACACATAAAGTATAATTAAGTCATGTCATATGGTCCAATAATAATTGGACAAATTCCATAACATTTATGGAAAAAAATTTATTAATTAATAATTCAAATATTTAACAATTAAATATCCAAATAATTAATTAATGTAATTATTATTATATATGTATTTTTATTTACAATAAATAACAATTACATATATTTATGGCATGTGTCAAAATCTCATTTGACGAATAATTAATGTGTATCTAATTGTATTATGTATCAAATACAAATACACAATAATTATTATCGGACAAAATCCCCTAATGCATGTGTTATCGTTTAACCGATTAAACGATCCAAATTAACTCACTTAATCCAATAAAGTATTATGAATAATCTGTATTATTCATATCGAGTTGCCCAAGTGCTCAACGAGTACACTTCATATTGTGGGACTCTCTAAGTTTAAGCTTATCTGTCACGAAATCCAATTTCGTGTCCATAATCCACCAACTCATGGATTATGACGACCACAGATAATCAAGCTAAACTATGCAAGTCGAGGTCATTGCATACGTATAATCCCTCTGTCACAAGCTATCCGTATTATACTTGGGATATAGATGAGAACGTCAAATCTGTTCGGTATAAAACAGTTGACTTTCTATTTGCGATCTCTAAATAACACTCGGAACAAGTTTATGAAGTTATACCACATCCATTGATTTACTTGATCGTAAACACGTGAGGATGCTTATGCCCTGTACACAGGACTGACGGATCCTATCTTGATATGCACTGGATATCATGAGCATCAGTCCACATCCAACGAACAAGCGGAGGTCTGATCATGAATAGATCATTGACGTGACTGCCATCAAAGTGTGGAGGATAACTCATATATCCCACTGTGGTATCTCAATTTAAAGGACCAATATGCTCACTCAACTCGAGAAATTTCCTATTGACGTTGGTGTACCATCTATTAGGAAACCTTCAGGGAGTCGTTCAGTGTTTTATCAAATAAACACCTACATGTTTATACGAGTCTCCCGAGACTCATTGTTCACTGGGATAAACCATCGGACCAAGTCAAGATATACAACATGTACTATTCTCATTGGATTTTACTAACCGACCCGTGTTAGTAAATCTTGACCAGGAACTTTATTTAAGGATATGCATCTTATAGTGCGCTTCCCAATGTCAATTACAAACTACGTTGTAATTGCGCACTACATTATAAATCCTAGGGTCTTTGTCTAATATACACATATCACTGAACCAGATTCAGTTTCGATCTAATCGTAATCAGATATCTAATCGTAATTAGATCGAATAAGTGTATAAAAGACAAGAGTGCTACCATTAAATTATTAATATTATGGAAAATAGAATTGCTCGTATTTATGAATTGTACATAAATACGATCCGGATTGGCACTCTGAGCACCAACCTTAACATCCACAACTCTAAGGGAGTCTTAGAAACAGACTTAGAAGGAACTACATTCAGGATATATATTACAGTTTGCAATGCATACCCTCAGAATGAACTAGGTAGAGTGCTATAACTAAACATTGATCTCATCATGTCTAGTAGGGTCTGATTTCTCCTTTATGCAACACCATTTTGTTTTGGTGTTCCAGGTGTTGTGAGCTGTGAAACAATTCCATGCTCAACTAAGAATTCCTCGAAATCTCTATCAAGTTATTCTCCTCCACGATCTGATCGTAGAATTTTGATGCTTTTACCTAACTGGTTCTCAACCTCAGCACGATACTCTTTGAACTTTTCAAATATATCTTACTTGTGCTGCATTAGGTAAACATACCCATATCTAAAATAATTGGCAATGAAAGCCTTTAAATTCAATGTTTAATTATGTTATTACTTTATACATGCTTGTATTTATTTAATTTGATTAAATTAAATACGCATCATCTTTGCAGAAATATCCCTAATTAATAAGGTTTTAATAGTAATATGTATTGGATGCATATTTCTTGGTCTGTCTTGGCAATACGGTTTGTGGATATCTGTTCTATGGCTGCATCTGAGATCGTGCCAAAGCAGTGAGGGTGTAGTTGATAGTAATTTATCCATACCGGATGTATATGTGATACTTGATAAGTTCAAGCGAAAGCGGAAATCCTGAACGTGCCAAAACTGTCAGGACTACGGAAGTATCTTGAATTTTCATTGACAAGTTTAACCTTGGTACGCCTCCTTGTGAACATGCCAAAGCTGTCACAACGAGAAACGACCAAGACCAGAACCCAGGAGTCACTATTGAGTGATTGACAATGAGTTGTCTACCTAATGAATATACGTAGGCGAGATCGTGTCAAAACTGTGAGCTGAAATATATTCATGGGATCCATCTTTCGCTATTAAATTTAATTTGATTAATTGTTTGTTTGCATTATGTTTGGGGATTACAGTATTGCATGCAATAGTGGGAGGGGTATTTTTAGATTAAAAATCCATGATCTATTTATGCTTTGTTTATTTTTATAATATGTGAAATTGTTTAGTCTCCTAACCATTTTTCGCTATCCATATGATATATTTACGATGACGGCACCTACTTCTAATCCTTTTGCTCGTATACTTGATACGAACAAGCTTAAAGGCACCGAAAACTTTACCGATTGGGACTTGGATCTGATAATTGTTCTTGGGTCTGAGCAAATAGAATATGTGTTAGAAGGTCTGTTGCCACTTGCCATAGCACTTGATGCTACACAATAGGAACATGAGACTCTCCAAAAATGGAGAGATGATGATAGAAGAGTCAAATCATATATTCTCAATTCCTTGGCAGTGGAGCTTAAGAGGTAATATTTTGGATTGCCCGATGCATATACTATGATGATGCAGCTGAGAGAGTCTTTTATGAACCAAGAACAGGTCTCGGTTCATAAAATTGCTATGGAACTGTTCCATGAAAAACTTGACGAGGGACAGGCTGTGAGCCCTCATGTGCTACATCTGATTGATTTGATCGAACAGTTGAGGCGCTATAATTTCCCTCTGAATGACACTTTAGGACGAAGTGTCATACTTGGATCTCTCTCACCATCATATCGCCAGTTTGTGATGTATTTCAATATGAATGGGATTAGTTGTTCTTACCAGGAGCTGCATAGGATGATGTAAACTGCGAAGGAAGATCTGAGGAAGGAAGTATCGACTCGCCCTCCTAAACCCACTGCTCTTCATGCTTCCTCCATATCTAAACGAAAAGGGAAGAATAAGAAAGGGAAGAAAAAGAAGGGTACAAATCTTCCACCATTGGGTAAGATAGCTAAACCCAAGAGAGCTGCCAAAGATAAATGCCACCACTGCAGCAAGATCGGTCATTGGAAGAGGAACTGTCCTGATTACCTAGCCCATATTAGAAAGGAAATAGCATATATTTCAGGTACTTTTATTTTTCCCATTATTGATATCTCATTAGCTTGTGAAGCTATGTCGTCTAGTTGGATTTTAGATTCTGCTTGTCCAATTCACATTTGCAATTCATTGCAGGTGCTGAAGGAAAGTAGACGGCTAAAATTTGGGGAGATACAATTACGATTTGGGAGTGGTGACTTTTTGGATGCAGTTGTTGTGGGCTTATGCGAGATTCCCCTACCCAATGAGAGTCTTTTGTTGCATGGCTGATTTTTTATACCAGGATGTGTTGCGAACATTGTATCACTTTTTGTATTAAATACTGAATGATATAATGTAAATATTAAGAATTGTTCTTTATATTTATACGATAGATATAATGTTCAAATCCTTGTTTTTCCAAACGAGCATGGTCATTACATTTTGCATACCTCACAAGATATCTTTAATGCTGTAATTAATAAACGTAAAGTATCTGATATAAATAATACTAAATTGTGGCATATGAGGTTGGGTCATATATGCGTGAAACGCCTAACCCAGTTGGTTAGGAATAGTTTGATACATGATCTTACCATTGAACCTTATCCAACTTGTGAATCTTGCATTCAGGGTAAAATGACCAAAGCCCCATTTTCGGGTGTAGGACACCGAGCCACTGACTTATTGGAACTAATACATTCTGATGTATGTGGTCCCATGAGTCACACTGCTCACAGTGGTTTTTCCTACTTCATTACCTTTACCAATGAACTGTCATGGTATGGTTATGTTTATTTGATGAAACAGAAATCGGAAACCTTTGAAAAGTTCAAGGAATTCCGAAATGAAGTAGAAAAACAGACTGGTAAATATATTAAATGTCTTTGATCTGATCGAGGCGGTGAATATATGAGTGGTGATTTCACCGATGATTTAAAGGAGAATGGGACTCTCGCTCAATATACTCCTTCGGATACTCCACAGCACAATAGAGTGTCCGAAATGAGAAATCGAACTTTATTATATATGGTTCGATCGATGTTGAGTTTTATAGATTTGCCCTATTACTTATGGGGATATGCTCTTTTAACTGCTGCTCATCTTTTGAATGAGATTCCTTCCAAGGCTGTTCCTACAACTCCGTATGAGATATAGACTAATAGGAAACCGAATCCTAATTATGTTAAGATTTGGGGCTGTCCTGCCTATGTCAGGATGGCTCAGCCAGATAAGTTTTCGCCTCGAGGGCAAAAGTTTAAGTTTGTTGGGTATCCTTCAAATACGAAAGGATATTTGTTCTATGATACCGAGCATCGAAATGTGTTCGTAGCTCGCTTCCAAAATTTCTAGAGGTAGAATTTTTGTCTGAAGGAGGTAATCATAGACAGGTTGAACTTGATGAAGTACAACCTGGAACCAACCAACCAACCTGAAGTTCAAATAGATGAAGAGCCTTCAACATACACACTCCGTAGGTCCCAAAGGGTGTCTAGACCTCTTGAACGCTTGTATTTGATACAAGAAAAGAGTCTAGATGTTCTCTTAATTGAAGAGATTGGCCCTTACACCTATAGAGAAGTGATGTTGGACATCGACTCCGTGAAGTGGCAAGAGGCCATGAAATCAGAGTTAGACTCTATGCATCAGAATCGAGTTTGGGACTTGGTTCCGTTTCCTGAAGGAATTATTCCTATTGGTAGTAAATGGATTTACAAAAGGAAGTGTGGGCCTGATGGAAAGGTTGAAACCTTTAAAACTAGACTGGTAGCTAAAGGTTACACGCAGCGACCTGGCACTACAAGAAAAAAGGCTTTTACTGATACTAAATTAGTGTCAGTAAAGGGTTTTACTGACACTATATAAATGTGTCAGTGTTGCCGCAGCCAGAAATCACTGACACTAGTTTCTAGTGTCAGTGATTCTTAGTGTCAGTAAACGTTAATACTGTAGTATCAGAAAATTATTGACACTATGGTATCAGTAATCTCTCACACTATTTTAGTGTCAGTAAATTATTGACACTATAACATCAGTATTTAGTGATACTATAGTGTCAGTAAATTTTGTTACTGCAGTATCAGTATATCGCATATATTTGATTTTTAGTGTCAGTAATTATTGTTACTATAGTATCAATATCCGACAATATCTTTTAAAATTTAAAAATCGTATTATTTCACAATTATATTTCTTATTTTTTGTAATTAAATTAATCATAATATATATATATATATATAGATATATATATAGATATATATATATATATATCAACTCAATGAAATAAAAAACTAAAAAATTACATTTATATAAAATTCGCAATATAATAGATTAATCGTATTAATCAATTCAACAGTATCACATGATGAATACAAAAACTCCATAGACAATCTTTAAATTAACATATATATATTTCAAAAACTACTCTTAAAGTCCCACCAAAATGTCATGCCCCCACCAAAATTCATGATACTTGTTGAGAAGCCTGCAACAATCCCCCAACAATATGATATCTGGCACAAAATCTGAAATTATAAACCAAATGTTAAGAATTAGATGGACTTCCAAAAAAAATCGATATCTTCATAAATAAAAACATTAAATACATCCAAATAAAAATACAAAATATAAATACAAAATATAACCCTAATCTAATTTTTGTCACATAAAGCACTTATTGACAATAACCATACCAACAACCTAAGAGCATGCATATAAAAAACCAAATGGCATCCATAATAACAAGTTGTATCTTTCATACCGCTACATAATCACCAAAACAAACAAATCAATAACATACAATAAAAAGCATGGAAACAAAGAGAAACATCTAGGGCACAGGCTAGTATTGCCCAAAATCCTACATTTGAATTCATTAATTTACACACTTTTACAAGCAATCATGTCGGCTTCATTCCTCAGAATATACTCGAACGCATTGTCCAAAAACCTAAGAATATGATATGAGAATATTGCACGTTCAATAATTCATTTTCCAATCAATACCTAGTCTGTCTCTTCTTCTGGAGTGTTATTCCCATTCTGCTCTTCCTGCAAAGGCAGATCTGCTGCAGCATGGGCTACTTCTGCTTGTACAAATTGGCATGCAAAAGTAGAGTCAGCCAGACTAGAATCAGATGGAGACATGGAAAATAGTGATTATATAATATCAAGCTTGCCTTCGAAGAAATTAATAAAAACAAAGACACGTCCATAACTATTTAAAATAAAACAGAACCTACAAGCCCCTTCATGGATCCGCAAAAGAAATTTTGAAGAGCATGAAATCTTCTCTACAAACCACTAATAAATGACTTAATATCCATGTCATGCGATGGTTAGAGAAATACTACGTCAGGCCAAGACTAGCAAGGAACGGTCAGAACTAACCTTTATCAGCAAATGCGGAATCAAAAATGACCTCAGTAAGATGCTGCTTCAAGAAAACCTGGACACAACAATGCAGTTTATTAACGTGTAATTCCAATTACAAAATCAACTGCTTTTCAAAGAGGCAAATAAATCAGAAACCCTTACATATCAACAAAATGACAAATAATCATTACTTTTGCCTCAAATGTATAGTACTAAGATTTTATTCCATCAGGAACAAAAATGCAGTGATAACAAACAACAGTAATCAAAAATAATTTTATAATGCTGTTCTAGATAGTTGCCCAAATACAAATTGTACTGTTACAAGCAACATCATGAATTATAATTCAGGAACGTACCGCAGAAAGAAGTTGCCGTGTCTTCACATCCCAAAAGCGCAAATAGCTATCCAGCCCTAAAACAATTCAAGTTGTTACTCCAGTTGAATATAAAAAGAAATAATCTTGGTTCCAAAACTGTGAAACCAAAAGGGATAGTGTAGTTTAAATGTAGAGGACTTGCAATATACTCACCACATGATGCTATAATTGGAAGTGTGGGATGCCTCGCTATGGATCTGATACTTCCAGAACACTTCCCAATAAAACATCCTAGCAATTTTCCTGCAAAGATGACTTCAGTTTAGAACAATTACCGGTACAAAGCATTTTATATCATCGAAAGAAACTTGTTAATCAATGCTAGGTAATACAAGTATTTGAAATACAGAACCAACATTATGAAGTATATAAGCTGCACCAATTACGTCATTCCAAAACTTAAAATTCTCACTGGATATCAACATTAAGACAAATTCTCACTTTTTTCACAGCCGACACATCGTCTTTAGTCCCAACATTAATAGTTTGTCCCTTGGGCAGGGTGGCTGGGTCATCTCTCCACATTCTCAAATGTAACATGCCGAGTGACATCATAGACAAGCAATGCACCTACAGCTCCTCGGTAGTACGCACTTGTGATTGCACGGTAACTGAATCAAAAATACATAAAATGATACCATAAGTACGATCTACCCTATTATTCTTTAAATGTAAAAATAAATCCAATAAACTTAATATAATTACAAATATACTTAAACATGAAAAGACCCAACCCCAAACAAGGTCAAATTTGCACGTGAAACTGAAACATGATTTTTATCATCTCCCTTTACATGGCAAAACTCACTTTAAGGGCAATTTTGATTTGCTGATTATAAATTAGATCTGAAACAAGATTTTATTTATTTTATATATAACTAAATTCAGACAGTCAATAAATCAAACATGTGGCGTGCAAGCCATTAACAAATAAAGGCTTCTTCATATCTAGATAATCCAAGACTGTGCAGAAATTCAACGAAAGGTGAAACATCAACAACTTTATGAGGGGACGGACCCAAACCAACACCAATTGTTGTTCTAATCGAGTTCCCCTTTCATCCTTATGAAAAAAACCTAGAGCAAATATTGTATAATCAGTACTCACTTCAAAATAACAAATTTATTATAAAAGACTAAAAGAAAAAAAAACGTAAGCTTGTGTGCTTGATGAAATTTTGAAGCTTACATCTTGAGCTTGGTTCTCGCATTTGTCGAGACAATTATTTGTATGAACTTGTCTCAGTTCCTCATTCAGATCCGAAATGTCAATTCCGCACAGCGGACACTGAACAGGCTCATATACTTTGTTACAATTAACATCATTTTCCTCGCATAACTTGAGTAACACATCAAGCTCCGTATCTTCTTCTTCCTCCTCCTCCTCAGATTCCTCATTCAAGACACAATCCGCTGCTTTCAATCTCAACAACCTAGACTCCACAGAATTACGTAAATACCCTTCGTTTACCTTCAAACTTTGCCTTTTCTCCTCAAGCTCAGGCAAGAGGTTGCTATCGTCACAAACAACTTGACGAGTACAGTCAATGGTCGACGAAATTGATTCCAAGCTGCAAGTTTCATCTGTGTTAAAACAAAACCCCTCGATAATGTTCTCCTTTCCGGGATTGAGAACAGGCTTGGGTTTCTTTGATGGACGGCTAGGATTGTTCGAGGGTTTAAGGGGAACTTTTTGTTTTTTTGAGGCGGAAGTTGTAAATTTAGGAGTTTGGCTGAGCGGAACTTGGAAATCATCGTCGTCGTCGTCATAGGAGGTGGAGATCGGTTGAGATACGGTGCGTTTTGTGGCCATTGTTTCGGATTTGAATCTGTGAGGAATTCAGAGTGTTTTTATTTTCGTTTTATTTTTTCCCAGATTCTAATGGGGCGAGCAACTGAAGGGAAAATAGGGGCAAATTTTCCTGAATTTTTCAAATTCGACGGGCCGTTTGTGCAAGGCCTCTCTCTCACTTGCTCTGTCGTAGAAGGAGATACGATTTGAGAAGAGAAATGAAAAGAAACCCAAGTGAAAGAAACTGAAATTATTAGGGTTTTCACTTTGTTTTAATTTTGTGTTTAAAATTTATTTAGTACTTTAAAGAATCTTTTTATTTAAGGAACAAAAGTCACGATTTGGCCTAGTGGTAAAGCCTTACACTAGAAAAAAATTTATATTAATGGTTACAATTTCGAGTCCCAGCAGACTTAAGGAAATAATTTTTTTTTAATTTTTTTTACTGATACTAAGGTATCATTAATTACTGACACTAAATTTACTCATACTCTAGTGTCAGTAATATATGCGAAAAACGTCACTTCCGCGAGGTGTTTGTTCGACTCCAGACGACTACACGTTTTTTTTTTTTTTATTTCTTACTGATACTATGGTAATAGTAATTACTGACACTAAAATCGCTGATACCATAGTGTCAGTAATTACTGATATTTAAGTGAAAAACACGGAAATAGGCGCATTTACACGTCGTTTCTGACACTTTTAGCCTAGTGTCACTAACCTTAGTGTTAGTAAAGGCCTTTTTTCTTGTAGTGTGGTGTCGACTACGATGAAACTTTTTTGCCAGTTGCGATACTAAAGTCTATAAGGATTTTATTGTCTATTGCTGCTTACCATGATTATGAGATTTGGCAAATGGATGTCAAAACGGCTTTCCTAAATGGGTTTCTTGATGAAGAAATCTATATGGAACAGCCATAGGGTTTTATATCTAGCGAAACCTCAGGCATGGTTTGTAAGCTTAAGAAGTCCATTTATAGACTTAAGCAAGCTTCGTGAAGTTGGAATCTTCGATTCCACGAGATTATTAGATTGTCTGGTTTTCTCAAGAATACGGGAGAATCCTGTGTGTACCAAAAGGCTAGTGGGAGTATAATAGTATTTTTGGTTCTCTATATCGATGACATCCTATTCATTGGGAATGATATAGGAATGATGCAAGGCGTCAAAGCTTAACTCTGTAAGAATTTCTCTATGAAAGACCTGGGTGAAGCTTATTATATCTTGTGTATAAAGCTCTATAGGGATAAAGAAATGAAGCTTATTGGGTTATCCCAATCCAGATACATAGATAAGATCTTAGAACGGTACAATTTTGCTAACTGTAAGACAACAAATATATCGTTCAGATATGACATTCATCTTACGAAGAAGATGTGTTCGCAAACAGAAGATGAGAATATTAGAATGTCTAATCAACCTTATGCTTTATGTTTGGGTAGCATAATGTATGCCATGTTATGTACGAGGCCTGATATTAGCTACGCGGTTAGTGAAACCAGTAGATATCAGTCCAATCCAGGAAACGACCATTGGATGGCTGTTAAACATATCCTGGATTATCTTAAAGGTACTAAGGATAAGTTTATCATTTATGGAGGAAAAGAACTACTGGTTAATGGGTATACAGATTCTGATTTCCAATCGGATCCCGATGATAGAAAGTCTACATCAGGATTCGTATGTACCCTTAACAGAGGTGGAGTTTGTTGGAAAAGTTCCAAACAGGGGTCTACAGCTGATTCCACCACAGAGGAGGAATATATTGCTGCTTCTGAAGCTGCAAAAGAAGCTGTTTGGCTTAAGAAGTTTATCACAGAACTGGGATTTATCATGAGTATTGAGAATTCGATTCCGTTATACTGTGATAATACTGGTGCTATTGCTCAAGCAAAAGAGCCGAGGGCGCATCAGAAATCGAAGTATATGGAACTAAAGTACCACATCATTCGAGAGATTATGTCGCGAGGTGACACTGTCGTGTGCAAAGTTCCCAGTGAAGATAATGTAGCAGACACACTCATGAAAGCCATACCTACGAAGTTATTTGATATGCATATGGAGTCGATGGGTATTAGATACAATCGATATTGGCACTAGAGCAAGTGGGAGATTTTTTTAGGGTTGGTGCTCTAAGCACCAATTTCTTATGTATTTCCTTGTAAATACTATTATATATATTTTATTTAATGAATAAAATAAATAGTTTCTGTAATATAAATTCTTTTATTATATGGTAAAGACGTAAATGACCATAGAGTGATTGGTTATGATACAGTTGCAAAAGTGTCACAACTGACATTGAGTAGTATCATAATAATACCATTATTTAACTTTTACTGATCAAGGTTTACAATTACTTGGTCAGTAAGTAAACCCGCTGAGACCGGTACGTTTCGTATATTGGAATGTTGGATTATAATGGTTTCTCAATGAACCATAAGTCTTAGGAGACTCATATAGACACGTAGGTGTTTATATCGGATAAATAATGAACGACTCACTGAAGATTCTTAATATATGGTACACCAACGTCAATAAGAATATTCTCGGGTTGAGTGAGCATAGTGATCCTTCGACTTGAGTTACCACCATGGATGTATGAGCTATCCTCCACACTTTGATGGCAGTCACGTCACCGATCTATGTAAATCATACCTCCGCCTGTTCGTTGGGTGTGGACTTATCCTCAGGATATCCTATGCGTATTAAGATATAATCTGTCAGTTCTGTGTGCAGAGCATAGGTATCCGTTATGGAAATAGCAATCTGTTAAATCCATGGGCCCGTGGTACACTGTAGAAATCAGTTCTAAGTGTTATTTAAGAGATTGCTAATAGAATCGTCGACGGGATTATACCTAAAGTGTTTTTGACATTTATATCTATATCTCTGGGATAATCCGGATACCTGTGACGGAATGATTATACGTATGCAATGACCTCAACCTGTATGGTTCAAAGATTTTATCCATGTTCGTCATCATTTACGGGTGGGTAGATTATGGACACAAAATTGGATTTTGTGACGGATATGCCTGAACCTAGAGAGTCTCACTAATGAGATATACTCGTAGGGCACTAGGGAAACTTTTATAAATAATACTGATTATTTATAAGTCGTTTAACAGTTAAACGAAAATACATGCGTTTGAGATCTTTCGGCCATTTATTAAATGTCGAATTGTGATATTTGACATTTATTATTAATATATATATTTTTATTATTTACTGTAAATATAATACATATATTTGAGATATTTGTATTTAATTATTCAATTATTCAAATGTTGAATAATTGAATTAATTAAATATTTAATATATTGTTTACTTAATAATGTAAGATAAATGGCATTTTTTATTGGATAAAGTGGCCAATTTTGATTGGTTTTAAATGGCATGATTTAATTGGATATTTTGTGATAAATATTAATTTGATTAATGATTTTACACCACAAATATTTATTAAATCATTTTCCAATTTATGAAATAAAAATAAAATACTTGGCATACATTTTTTTTGCAATTTTCGGTGATTTAAGAAAAAATATATAAGGCCATTTTTTATTTTTGGTTTCACAATTCAAGAACCCTAAAAAATCAAATACAAAAGAGAAAGAGATAAAAAGGAGAAAGAAAGAAAGAAAGCTTGGAAAATCAATATTTTAGTAAGTGTTTTCTTACTTTTCCTTCATGAAAATTATTTATTTCTTACTAAGCCTCAACATGTGTAGCTTAGTTTTTTCTCTACTCTTTTATGGATGTGATTTGATGATTGAGAATTTGGATGAAAGATGGAAGCATGTAAATTGATTTAGATTGCTTTAAATTGTTTATTAAGCATTCTTTTAAACCATTTGATGGAAGTTGCCATTCTAGAGTTACTTAGCCACTCATTATTGACCTAGAATTGTTCTTGAGCTATTTCATGATGGTGAGGCTTGATTGGTGTTGTGAGAATTGAATTAAAGTATTGAATTTAATTAATTTGATGTTAATTTTGTTAATTTGTGAAAATATAAAATTAGGGTTTTTAACCTTCACCAAATTTGAGACTTTTCATATATGTGATGAGATTTGATGTATATATGATGTATATTAAATTTGGGAATTTTTGGATTTGATCTTGGTATGTTTTGAACAAAAAGGACCAAATTGTAAATTCTTGAAAGTTTAGGGACCATTCGGAAAATTCTGGAAATTCAGTTTCTTTAAATTGTAAAATGTATTTTCATGTATAAGACATGTATAAATCATTTTAGGATTGATTCGGAATCAATTAGAATTGTATTTGACAATTTTGGACTAAAATGATTAAAATACAAAGTTTTGGGGTAAAGCAGTAATTACTGAAAAATCTGATTTTTGGGTAAAAATTTGAGTTTTTAAGTATTGAGTAATTAAGATAAATTAGTTTATTTTAATTACCCAATAAAAATTATTGAAATCGGAAAATTTTGATTTTCCGCGTTCCACTGCGTTTTCCTGAATTACTGCCCAAAACCCCAACAATTATGTCAACAATTTCAACAGACAGGGGAACAATCCATATTTCAACACCTATAATCCAGGGTGGAGGAATCATCCCAATTTCGTATGGAGCAATAATTCAGGGCAAAGGAAGAATCCACCACCAGGATTCCAACAACAGAACAAAGGCTAGGAGTATGAAAAAGAACCAGGAATAACAGAAGTGTTAGCCCAGTTGAAAAAGTAAGAAGCAAAATACGACGCTTTAGCAGCTATGGTTTAAAATCAAGTTGCGTTGAATCAAAGCCATTCAGATTCTATTAAAGCACTGGAGAATCAAATGGGACAATTAGCTAATGCTCAGAGTTACAGACTGCAAGGAAACCTTCCTAGCAACACAGAACAAAATCCAAGGAACATAGGGAATGAGCAATGTCAAGCCATTACTTTAAAAAGCGGTACTGAAATCAACAAAGATGTTGGAGTCAAGGCATCCACTGAGGATATTCCAAAAGAAAGCAGTGAAACAGACCACAGATGGAGGAAAAAGAGACAAAAGCAAATGATAGAGAAAGATTCACTCCACCTCCACCATTTCCACAGCGTCTCCAGAAACACAAACTGGACAAGCAGTTTGCTTGATTCTTGGAGATCTTTAAAAAGCTGCATATCAACATTCCATTTGCAGAAGTATTGGAACAAATGCTCAACTATGTCAAATTCATGAAAGATCTGTCACAAAAATGAAGATTGGGAGATTACGAGACAGTAGCATTGACAGAAGAATGCAACGCCATCATTCAGAGGAAGCTTCCCCCAAGGTTGAAAGATCTTTACTTCGGTAAGGCTTTATTTGACTTAGGTGCGAGCATTAACTTGATGCCTTTATCTATTTATAGGAAACTGCAGATTGAAGAAGCAATGTACACCTCAGTTACTCTATAGCTTGCTGACAGATCGCTAATATTTCCGAGAGGTGTAGTGGAAGATGTATTGGTTAAAGTCGACAAATTCATTTTCCCTACATATTTCATTATCCTTGACAGGGAAGAAGACAAAGATGTACCTATCATCATTGGGAGACCATTCTTGGCTACATGTCGAACTGTTATTGATGTAAAAAAAGGAGAACTAACCATGAAAGTGCAGGACCAAGAAGTTATATTCAATGTTTTCAAAGCCATGAAATTCCCGAATGATGAAAATGATGAGGAATGTTTCAGAATTGATGTTTTAGATAGTATCATCCAAGATACTGATGCAATGCAACTTTCCACGGACAAACTTGAAGCTTGCATCACCAACATGACTGACAGTGCGTTAGATGATGAAATTCTGGAATGTATCAACTATCTTGATAGACAATTTCGCTTCAAATCGACACCACAGGTGGAAAGTTTGGAAGTACCAAAAAATAAATGAATGAAGCCCTCGATTGATGAACCACCGCAGCTGAAATTAAAACCACTTCTGAGCCATCTCAGGTATGTATTCTTAGAAAACTCTTCTGATTTACCTGTGATTATTTCTTCATCGCTAACATTGGAGCATGAAGATAAGTTGTTGAGAGTGCTACGCGAGCAAAAGAAAGCAATTGGCTGAACTATAACAGACATTTGAGGCATTAGTCCATTATTTTGCATGCATAAAATTCTGATGAACGACGAGTACAAAGCCACAGTGGAACATCAACGGAGACTAAATCCAATCATGAAGGAGGTCGTGAAGAAAAAAATTATCAAATAGTTGGACACCGACATCATCTACCCTATCTCTCACAACACATGGGTGAGTCATATGCAATGTGTGCCCAAGAAAGAAGGAATTAGTGTAGTCACCAATGAAAAGAACGAGCTGATTCCAACAAGAATAGTAACTGGATTGAGAGTGTGCATGGACTATAGTAAGCTGAACAAAGAAACAAGGAAAGATCATTTTCCGCTACTATTCATTGATCAGATGCTAGACAGACTGGCGGGACATGAATTCTATTATTTTCTAGATGGATATTCGGGGTACAATCAGATTTCCATTGCCCTATAAGATCAGGAGAAAACCACTTTTACATGTATGTATGGTACTTTTGCTTTCCGTAGGATGCTATTTGGATTATGTAATTCTCCTGCCACATTTCAATGTTGCATGATGGCCATCTTCTCAGACATGCTGGAATAAAGTATAGAAGTTTTCATGGATGATTTCTCTGTGTCTGGAGACTCGTTCGACCACTTCTTGTAAAATATGGAAAAGGTGTTACAAAGATGCGAATAAACCAACCTGGTACTCAACTGGGAGAAATGCCACTTCATGGTTCAGGAAGGCATTGTCCTGGGACATATGATCTCACAAAAAGGAATCGAGGTATATAAAGCAAGGATCGAAATAATAGAGAAATTACCTCCACCATTATCCATCAAAGGGATTCGAAGTTTTCTCAGACATGCAGGCTTTTACAGGAGATTTATCAAAGATTTCTCCAAAATTGCTAAACCTCTATGCAATTTGTTGGAGAAAGATATGTCTTTCAACTTCACCAAAGAATGCCACAAATCTTTTGAGATCTTGAAATAGAAGTTGATCTCTACCCCCATTATTGTAGCACCAGACTGGGCACTTCCATTTGAGGTCATGTGCGATGCTGGTGATTTTATTGTAGGTGCAGTTTTAGGACAACACAAAGCAAAAATATTCCACATGATTTACTACTCCAGCATAACTCTGAATGAAGCACAACTCAACAACACAACCACTGAAAAGGAGCTGCTCACAGTTGTATTTGCTTTTGATAAATTTAGCTCTTATCTGCTGGGTCCCAAAGTGGTGGTCTACACAGATCATTCAGCAATCAAATACTTGATCGCTAAGAAAAATGCTAAGCCCAGATTGATTCGTTGGGTACTTCTGCTGCAAGAATTTGATGTGGAGATCTGATATAGGAAAGGGATAGAAAACCAAGTGGCAAATCACTTATTGAGGCTCAAGAATGGAGAAACAATTGGTAATGAACTGACAATTAAAGAAACTTTTCCAGATAAATAGTTGTTTTTCCATGAAACAATAGGATGTCCCTTCGTATACTGACTATGTAAATTACATAGTATCGGGAAAATGGCCATTGGAATGGACACATCAGCAGCGAAAAAAGTTCTTCAAAGAAGCCAAGCACTATGTCTACGATGAGCCGTACATGTTCAAACATTGTGCTGATCAATTACTGAGACATTATGTTCCATATGAGGAGGTCAATAGTGTCCTACAATATTGTCATTCATCACCATATGGCAGACACTTCAGCGGAGATAAAACTGCAGCCAAAGTCCTATAATCAGGTTTGTTCTGGCCCACTCTATTTAAAGATGCTTACTTATTTGCTCTTCAATATGACAGGTGCCAGAGAACGGGAAATATTTCAAGGAGAAATGAAGGACCTCTGTAAAATATTCTTGAAGTTGAGATATTCGATGTATGGGGGATTGATTTTATGAGACCCTTTGTTCCATCATTCAGAAACCTGTACATACTAGTTGCAGTAGACTACGTCTCTAAATAGGTTGAAGCAACAACACTGCCATCAAATGATTCAAAAGTGGTGATAAAATTCCTTAAAAAGAATATTTACTCGCTTCGGAACACCTCGGGCAATTATCAGTGATGGTGGCACACACTTCTGTAACAGATACTTCGATGCACTCCTATCCAATACGGAGTTACTCATAAAGTTGCCACTACCTACCATCCACAGTCAAATGGACAAGTTGAAGTTTCAAGCAGGGAGATCAAAAGAATCTTGCAGAGAACCGTTGGATAAACAAGGAGGGATTGGTCTATAAAATTGGATGACATATTATGGGCCTATCGGATAGCTAACAAGACACCCATTGTTATGTCCCCATATCGAATGATGTTTGGGAAAGCGTGCCATCTGCCAGTGGAGCTTGAACATAAAACATATTGGGCAGTGAAGAAGTTAAATCTTGATCTACAAGCAGTAGGAGAGAAAAGGCTCCACCAGCTCAACGAATTGGAGGAATTTCGCCTACAAGCTTATGAGAATGCCAGATTGTACAAAGAAAAGACCAAGAAATGGCATGATCGAAAAATAGTATGCAGAAAACTGGAACCAGGGCAGCAGATGTTGTTATACAATTCAAGATTGAAACTTTTCCCTGGAAAGTTGAAATCACGGTGGTCGGGTCCATTTTTAATCACCCAAGTTTTACCATATGGTGCCGTTGAGTTGCTTCATCCCAACTCCAATGATACATTCAAAGTAAACAGTCAGTGTGTCAAGCACTACTGGTGAGAATCATTTGAGCGACAAAAAGTAAGTGTCACAGTTTCAGATCCAGCCTAACGTTCGGGCAGTCATGTCTAGCTGACGACATTAAACTTAGCGCTAGCAGGGAGGCAACCCATGAAATTTGTGTATATATGAAGATTTGGTGTGTTTTATATTTGTGTGTTTAATTTTTGTAGGTAAAGTCACATTTCAGGATGAAAGACATTCTCGTAAATCTTCACAAGCAATTTCCTTCTCTCCCTCAAAACTCTCTGATGAAAGTCTATAAAGCTCGCATCAAACGAATGAGATTTCTGATGATAAAAGATATTCCTAATGACATTTGTTGGTTAATTGAAGCACGAGTCTGATTGGAAGGTGAGTCTTCTAAATCTTTTATTTCATATCTACATGGTTTAGGAAGAAGTATATATGCTAAGAAAAGAAAAGCTAAAAGATTAGGTGTTTGTTATAAATATGCACGCATGACATGTAATACTCGTTGTCGTTCGTTATGAATGGTGTCTGATAACCGCGAAGATAAAATTAAATTCATTAGGGATGGCATGAGTAAGGAGTTTTTGGATGTCACATTCAATTACTTTTGAGACGCATCCTAGTGGATATGTGTATCACGCGGTTCGCATGATACATACACAATTTCGAAAAGAAATGCAATAATTAAGTCTCGGGAATCTGACTTTAAAATACCATATTTGCCAATTTATAAGAAAATTTGATGGGAAGCTTATCCCTGACGCATAGATGTCAATCAAGCCGTCACATCTTGTAAATATTATTATCTCTTTGTCTTTAACTAATAATTGTGATTTGTTTTGTTATTTTCTTTTATTTTCTACGATAGGATCCAGAATTTTTGACTTTCACGATTTATTTTACTGTTTAACTTGGCAGGTACTAGTGCTATTATTACTTACCCTTTTTCAGGTTCTATAAATTTAGCTCATCATTGCACTCTTGAAGACATCTAGATTTGAAAAATAAAATACATAAAAAAAATGGAAGCAACTTCAAGAAGATGAGTTGTAAACATCTGTGTGTTTTGCGGTATTAGTGTTGGTTCTAAGCCAGAGTTCGTTGAGGCAGCACAAGAATTAGGTAGTGTCCTAGGTGAAAGGAATATGAACTTAGTAGATGGCAGTGGCGATCTTGGACTAATGGGGTGCGTTTCAAGGTCAGTACAGGAAAGAGGTAGTCAGGTTCTGGAAATCATCCCAAAACCTTTGGCAGAGGCAAATCTTATAGGACTATCAAACTGCATCGTGTTGGGTATGTCCGAATGACTTGTTGAAATGATTAATCGTGCTGATGCTTTTATTACTTTGCCATGTGGCTTGGGCACGATGGATGAAATTTTTACAGTACTATCTTGGGCGAACTTGAACATACACCAGAAACCGATTGGACTGTATAATGCTGACAGATTTTATTATTTTCTTTGTGTGTTTCTTGATGATGCCCAGAGAAATGGGTTCGTGTCAAAACCTGTAAAAGATATCATATTCACTGCTAGAACTGCCCATGATTTAATTGACCAACTCTTAGCATTTGAACCACAAATTGACCCTATCATTTCCAAGATAAACTGGTCTGATAATGATCATGGTAAGAAGCGTCAGATAAATCTGGATCTTAACCTTAATTTTCTTTTTAGATGTAGAATTTCAGCTAACCATGTACTGTCTTATAAACTCTTCTTCTACTTTTTAGACATTGGGGACAATGTCTTAATTAGGTTTGGGGAAGGGGAATAGTTGATTATTATCTTATTTGTATTTTTCATTGTGTTGTTTTTTCTTGATTTTTAGTCAAAATTTTTCAAAAATAAAATATAAAAAATAAAAAACAATATTTTGTTTTTGTGTATTTAACTTGACTAATCAGGTGGAATGGTGTTTGAGATAGTTGTGTAAGGAATTTCCACTCCTGAGACGTATCTTAACCTCTTTCGTAAAAAGTTAATTTTTGTTTGTTTCCTTTAGAATTATTTAATTTGTGAATTCTCCATAATACTGACTAAATTGGATCTTAATATGCTCAGTTGACAAGTATAATCAACATGCATGGTAACATACAGCCATGAGTTGTAATTGAAAAGTTTGTAATATTCAGTGCTCTAGTTTAATTGGATGAAGCATCTAAAAAGAAATTGAATAATTAAAAAATATTAAACATCTGAGATCCGAGTAATTAAGTCCGTAGGGGTGTTTTAACACCTAGTGCTTGAATCAACGGCGTGTCGTGACATGCAAGGGTTTTGCGTCGCGACGCGTGGACCAAAAATTTACCTTTAAATTAGGCCGAAATCATTTGAAATTTTCATACCTTTTTTCTGGGGATTTCCTTAAGATTACTAAGAAGATTGTATTTTGTTTGTTTATTTACAGCTTTCTTGTATTTAATTTTTATTTTATGCAATAGTTCTTTCTTTATTTTACTTTTCAGTATGAGGAGGTAACTCTCATCTGTTGGGGTGAAAGGTAAAACTTTTATTACAAATATTTAGATTAATCTCCCTTAATTATAATATATAAACTATTTTAAAATCAGATTTAATGGGATACCGCCTTTATGGTCGGTTGGACTTAATTAAATTGATTTTAACCTGATTAAATTGGATACCGCCTTTATGGTCGGTCGGAATTAATCATAAATCTGACTTAATCAGGATACCGTCTATAGGATCGGTGGGTAATGTCATTCAAAGTTTATATATTATAATAAGGGAGATATCTAAATTAAAAGTAATAAAAGTGGATCTTCTAATCCCATCATTTTCTTTATTGCTTTATTTATCTTTTTAATTTCCAAGCTTTACTTCATCTCATTTACTTTATTTATGTCTTTACTAGTCCTAAATATGTGTGGTAACTAAACCCTTTATTTAGGGTTGTGATGAATTCCAATATCACCGGTTTATAAGTGGTTATTTTATGTTTTGGGATAATAAAAAGGTATATTTATTGAGCCTTAGTCTTAATGCTTCTTGTTAACTAGCCATTAATAAGATTGATCTGGTAAACTTAAAATAATATTGATGAAGGAATTTTAGGTTTCAGCCTTAGACTCAATAGCTCACGATCTCACTTGGGGCATGGTGATCCTTAGGTAGATTTCCTTACAGGATAGATATATACCTGTCGGGAGGAGGTAGCCACAATTGGAACTTAATCTTAATGAATTCAGGTAATTTGGTTAATATAGATATATGATTAATTGGATTACTTCGGGTGCTTTCATCTGACCATCGACAGAGGCTTTTGCATAATTTCGTGTTCCAGGTTAATAAACCGATATATTGCACAAACATGAGATAACCACTTCATCTTTAAAAGATATTGGAAGGATTCACAACCCTTGATAGTTTCATAATATTGATTTTACTTTTAATTCACTATCACACTATTTTAATTACTTGTTTTAGTTTAAAATCACGATCCAATCAACAATCAAATCTATTAGATACTTGTAAACAATTTAACTTCATAAATTGATAGTTAAGGTATTAAGTCCTTGTGGGATCGATACATTTTATACTACTTGAGCGATATGTGCACTTGCGTAACGTAAGTGATTTAACCGATCAATTAGTATATTGAACAGGAGCATTCGGTAGAATCCGAGTGAAAACGGAACGAGTTTGATTGATCCGATAGAATATGCAAGTTTCCTATAAAAATGAATTTTTGTGTATAATGATGTGTTTTTATTTTAACGATAGTCATGAGTTCTATATATGATATTACGAATATGTTTGGATAAATCTGGGTAGATTCGGAGGGTTTGAGACCATTCCGTAGCATTTATGGTAACTTTTTCAGAAGATTTTCCAAAAACACGTAAGCCGAGAAAACCAGTTAATTGACCACTTGGGTTAGTTTATAATTATGTTTTTGTTGGACAATTATGTTAGTGCCCTATACATGCCAAGGATCTCTAAACAATGATTTGTGTGTGAATAAATCAAGTGAAAGTAGCGGAAATACTTACATTAATCGGATTGGAGTTCAAAACTTTTTCCTTGGATGTAGAAGCTCCAAGCCCTCTTATTGAGTTCCAAACTCTTGGGTGAGTTTCCCTATCACCCTACTTTGACTCCTTTAAGTGCTAGCTAGAATAAAAAAATGAAAGAAAATTTTATCCTCCAATGAGATGAAGTTTCGACCAAATGAGGGAGTGAAGAAAGAATGAATCGTTCATTTGTGATTTCCAAAAACATATATTAAAGTTGGTGTGTGTTGACTTGGTAGGTATGTTATCAAAAAATCCAATTAATTGATCCCAACCACTTCCATCAAATGTCTAACAACTGATGTAAGTGAAGTGGGTCCCACCACTTTAAATTCCAAATTCAAGTTGGCGTGTACAACACACTTTGGGCCCGGGTTCGTTTAATCCAATTAATCGAATTTTCCGTTGTGACTTAATTAAATCCAATTTAATTAAATAATAATGCCTAGCAAAATTATTACGAAAGTCGCTTGCGAATTAATTCCAAATTAACTTGTTCGCTTGAATTAAAATCCAATTTCAATTCCGCATTGAAATCCAATTTCAATTAATATATCCAATATACTATTTTAGCCCAATTAAATAAATTAAATAGTAAAATCCAATTTAACTATAATCCAATGAAATTTACTTTGCCGATTAATTCCAAATTAATCACGTTATCTCTTCTAGACGAATTTAATCCTAGATAAATTCTTGCAGTAATTAATCCCAGATTAATTTTCTCTCTCATAGTTAATCCCAGATTAATTCTGTTCGAGTCAAATGTCATCGGTGAATCTTTGGGAAGCGACCCAAGAGATCCCTGGATATGTTGGCAGTAAATACGGTCATCGGACCATCCGAACACGTGCGTACCCCGTACCACGTTCTCACCGATTTACAAGACATGGTTGGCTTCTAGCAAAGCATCGTGCCCATCCAATTCTCCAGAAATATTCAACATGGAATATATAATCTGTACATGCATAATATATTATGTATTGCGTAATACGATCCAGTATCGGATGTCACATGCTAGTCCTTGGGCTGGAATTGTGTCTGCCCCGTACGAAGCATATATCGGATCATCAGCAACTAGTCTCTGTAATCGGATAATCATGATCTAGTAATACTATCATGATAGCTGCAGCATTTAATAGTACTAGTTCTGTATCCTGCGTGATCATCATCTCCATATGACTGAAGTGATACTTCCATCTTGACATCACACCCAATACACTACGATTCTCAGTATACCCAGTGTTGGGGTTCTCTAAGAACTAGCCAATGATCAATTAAGCATAAAACATGTGTGAATAAACAAATCAAGAGAGTGGAAAGTACTCACTTTGATCGGCAATGAGGATGTAGGATTTCAAAAATTTACTCCTTTGTGTAGTGCTCCAAGCTCTTCCTTTTATTGTATGTTGAGCTCCAAGCTTTGGTGAATGAATTCCAAACTCATGGGAGTAGTTTCCCTATCACCTTTGTTGACCCTTTTGTGTGCAAGTACTAGAGATTTTTGAAGCAAAAATCAAGAACATGAAGCCAAGTTTCACGCCAATTTGAGAGAAAAATAGGGAAAAAGTTTCGGCCAACCCATGGTGGGAGAGAAAAAGAAATGTTTTTTGTGATGTGTTATGTAAAATGATTTCCAAAAGTCAATTACATAATACCAAAATCAAATCTTTGGTATATGTCTTTCACAAATCAAGTTTGTGTGTAAGACAAGTTATCAAAATTCCACCAACTTCTATCAACCAAAAATTGATAAAGTTGACTAGGTGATGTGACTTGTGTGGGCCCCACTTTAATTCAAAATCCGAGTGGGCCAGCAAACACATTCCGGCTCGGGTTCGTTAATTTCGAATTAACGAATTTTCCGTTGCGACTTAATTAAATCAAAGTTAATTAAATAATAATGCCTAGCAAAATTATTATTTAAAGTCGCTCGCGAATTAATTCTAAATTAATTCGTTCACCCGAATTAAAATCCAATTTTAATTCCGTTATGAAATCTAATTTCATTTAATATATCGAATATATTATTTTATCGATTAATTCCGAATTAATCGTTCTCTCTCTATTAATCGAATTTTATCCCAGATAAAATCTTTCCGCAATTAATCCTAGATTAATTTTCTCTCTCTTATAATTAATCCCAGATTAATTATGTTTGAGTCTTACATCATCGGTGAATCTTCGGAAAGCGACCCATGAGATTCCTGGATATGTTGGCAGCAAATCCGGTTATCGGACTATCCGAATACGTGCGTACAACGTACCACGTTTTTACCGATTTACAAGACATGGTTGGCTTCTAGCAAAGCATCGTGCCTACCCAATTCTCCAGAAATATCCTTTTAATGAATATGTAATCTTTGTCAGACGTAGTATATGTAGTATTGCATATTACGATCCAGTATCGATATCACATGCTAGGCCTAGGGCTGGAATTGTGTCTGCCCCGTACGAAGATATATCAGATCTCTGGTAACTAGTCTCTATAATCGGATAATCATGACATAGTCATATTATCCCGATGACTGCAGTACTTAAGAGTACTAGTTCCGTATCCTGCGTGATCATCATCTCCATATGACTGGATTAATACTTCCATCTTGACATTACACCCAATACACTACGATTCTCATTATACCCAGAAGAGGCGTACACAGAACCTGTTAAAGCCTCTGACGACCAAAACCAAAGTATACTGATTGTCGCAAGTATTAGCGATGCAAGTCTCAGGTTAAGACCAAATACACCTACCCTGATTTGGATTCCCATAGATACATAGTCATACTACCAATGGGATTCCGATGGGTCTATCCAGAGCGAAGCTGTTCCCGTACCATCGGTAAACACAACCTCCTATCACACTTGCATAAGTATCAAATACTTAAATATATGAGAACTATGTCGTTATGCTCCCACAACGCGTACAAGTCCAATACTAGTCTATTCTGCATTATCGATGTCCAGTATCGATACTACTACGACTAGGGATATTTAATGATTAAACCTTAGTGGATTAATATTGTCTCATATCTTATTAATCTGGTATTAATCATATGGACTTTTATCATTTATATATCTTGGTAATCTAATTACAAATGATAAAAAGATTAATTTCTTTTGTCACATAGTTTATTTGTACAACAACATCATGTTCTGTACAAATAGTGATGCTATGGGTCATAATTGTCCAACAATCTCCCACTTGGCCTATAGTCAATCACTCAAGTGTCCTACACCTGAACTATGTACGAGTCGCTCAAACTTCTGCAGAGAAACAGCTTTCGTCAGCGGATTTGCATTGTTATCATCTAATGCGTTTTATTCGATCATCACATCGCTACGATGCATGATCTTACGAATCAGATGAAATGGTTGAATTACATACTTGGATCGTTGATGAGACCATAATTCCTTAGCATGTGCTGTAGCCTAGCTCAGCTGCTAACAGAACTACTCTTAATCCAATTAGGATTATATAGATCCAAAATGCTTCTTTTGCTGCCTCAGCTGCTGCAATGTTCCCTTTTTTGTTATTTATTCGGCAATAGTATCTTGCTTGGAAGATTTCCAGCTCACTGTTCCATTATTCAAACTATGTAGTACCCTTATTGCGACTTACAATCGTTTTTGTCGGTTTGGAAACTTGCAACGGTAAACCCAGTCACTTCAAGTTCTCCTTCTCCATAACTTAAAAAAGCATCCTTAGTTCGTCTAAGATACTTAAGGATGTTCTTAACATCAATCCAGTGACCATCACCTGGATTGGCCTGATTGTGACTCCATATGCTCAAAGCATATGAGACACCAGGTCGCGTACATATTTTTCAATGTATGAGTTCTCGGAGAGTGTCAACAACTTTTAGAATTATCCCATTAGATCCTTATTCCTAGAATAAAGGTTGCATCTCCCAAGTATTCCATGGAGAATTTTAATGAAAGCCAAGCTTTCACCGATTGTATTATGGGAATGTCATTTCCAAGAAATGATATGTCATCATTATATAGGACAATCATTGTCAGTGCGCTCCCACTAACCTTCTTATATACACAAGAATCTTTACCATTTTGAATGAAACCATATACCATTATGATCTTATCAAAACGTTAGTTCCAGGAACACAATGCTTGCTTTAATCCATAAATGGATGGATTTAACTTGCAAACCTTATTTGCTTGTTTTGGTATGAAAAAACCGTCAGGATGTTGTAAACATCCTCCAAAACGTTTTCGTTAAGGAAATCGGTTTTGACGTCCATATGTCATATTTCATAAATTAAATATGCAACATTAGCAAGCATTATCCAAATGGATTTAATCATGGCAATAGATAAAATGTTTCGTCGTAGTCGACACTATGTCGTTGACGATACCCTTTCTGTACAAGCCTACCTATGTACATTTATATGTTGCCATCCATGTATGTCTTCCTTGAAGACTCATATAGTACCAATAGGCACAATGCCTTCTGGTACATTAACCAGTGTCCAAACTTAGTTGTATACTTAGAATCCATTTCGGACTTCATGGCACTTTGCCATAAAAGGAGTCGATACCTTGTATCACTTCCTCATACGTAGCCGGTTCGTCTTCCTCAATAAGATTGACATCTACATGAGGTGAGATCAGAAACCCATACCTCCCAGGTTGTTTTCTGACTCTCTCTGACCTACACGGTTCTTGTGTATTCAAAGATGATTAGTATAGTTTCATCCCTGATGAACTGTTGATGTTCCGTGAGGACTCGGTGCCTGGAACAGTATTACTCCGATTTTCATCGAGTTTTACTTTCCTCCCACTTACCACTGCATTAGGCATTCCTCTTAGGAAAACCGCATGGAGAGCAACAATTAAATTATTCTCTTGTGAGTTGTATAAGTACTATACTTTGGTTTCCCTAGGACAACCTACAAATAGGCACTTATCTGATTTGGGTTCTAGTTTGGTATCATCCAAACATTTAGCGTATGCCCAGCATTCCCAAATCTTCAGGAATAAGAAACCCGGTTTCTTTCATGTTCATATCTAATATGAAGTCTGTCTAACAGATTTACATGGAACCTTATTCAAAATAAGTATTGCACTTCTTAATGCATATCCTGTGAAGGAAATTGGTAGCTCAGAGCGACTCATCATTAACCTTACTATGTCCAAAAAAGTTCAATTTCTCTGTTCAGACACACCGTCAAATTGAGGTGTTCTGGGAGGTGTCCACTATGAAAGAATACCATACTCTTTCGTGTAATCTTGAAACTCATATGTTTAAGTATTTTACACTATGGTCAGAACGTAATGTTTTTAATACTTTTACCGATCTGTTTTTCTTACTTCGTGTTGAAACTCTTTGAATTACTCAAAAGTTTCTGATTTATGTTTCACAAGAAACACATAACCGTAACACGATGCCACATCCGTAAAGGTTACGAAGTATTCATATTCATCTCAAGCCTAGCTAGACATCGGCCCACTTACGTCACAATGAACGAGGGCTAACAGATCGGTGACACTTGCACTTTTACCAAGTAAAAGGTGTTTTAGGCACTTTGCCTAATAAACGAGATTCGTAGACATCATTTGAATTAAAATCAAATCTGTCCTAGTACCCACTCTTCGAAAGTGTGGATATATGATTCTTGTTAATGTGTCCCAGACAACAATGCCACTTTTAAGTCTCAACAGATTTTCAGTTTGAGCATTTGTTTGTCATATTATATGTTTGAGATTCATTTATATTCTAAATATAAATACTGTTATTCACATCTAATGTGCTTATCTCAATATCATCTTTATAAACAAAACATTTAGTGTTCTAGAATATAAAGGTATGCCCGCAACGGGTTAAACTAGATACATAGATAATGTTCATAGTCAAACTAGATACATTATAACAGTTTCCTAATTCAAGTACTTGCCCAAAGGCAGTTCCAAAACTTAGGTTCCCACAGCCAAAACAACGACTCTCGTCCCGTTTCTGACTCATAGTTTGATCTCAACTAAAGCCAGTCTCCTGCTAATTCGTAGATTCCGCACATCAGTACATATATTTATGTACCACATCCGGTATCTAAAATCTAATTTTAAAACCAGCAGTGGACATGTTTATAACAAATATACCTGAAGCCGGACCCTTGTCCGTCTTCACTTCCTTCATGTCTGCCTTGTCCATACGGCAGTCACGCTTCCAGTGACCCCGTTTGCCACAGTTTAGGCAGACATCTTGGGATATATCCTTTGTCTTCCTAGAAGACTGTGACAATTTTGCCTTTGCCCGTTTTAGAAGCTCTGGCTCTGCCTCCTTGAGCATAGCCATAAACTCTCCAAGATTTTTCTCTTGGTTCCTAATGAACCTGCACCAGCTTTCAGGCAGAAACTGTAAGATCAAATCGTTGGAAGTCTCGACCACGTAGGTAATCCCCAGCTAACCTTGCGGTTGATGTTAGCAATCATCTGCGATACCTAGTGCTCGACAGATGTACCCTCTGACATACGCAAGCGAAAGAGCTTCTTTTCCAATTCGTACTTCTAAGATCTAAGAATAGATCTATGAAGATCCTTCCATTTCAATATCATACTATAATGATCTAATCCTTAGTTCAGACGAAGAAATTAAGGAGTCATTGCGGCAAGCATAGCGGATTGAGCACTAAAGTTATCATCACCATGAGTCTTCCAAAGCTCAACTTCGGGCTCAGGCCCCAGATGCCACTCTATCAAATAAAGTAACTTCTTGGCTCCTAGGACTATCCTGAGGTTCTCTTCCCAATTTGAAAATTGAAGCCGTAAAAGACATTTTTCACCTAGGATTATGTCCTTTGACGCTAATCTTTCAAGTCATCTTGATTGCTATAGTCCAACTATCCAATCAACGATTTCGGGCACATATAATATAATGATTTCTATAGTCTAACTATATAATCAAATACTATTGATTGGTTACTTTCAAATTATTGATTACTATAATCCAATTATATAACCAACTACAAATGAAGTAGTTTGAATATAGTCAACTGTTTAATTAAAACGACAATTGAATATTAGTCCAACTAATATATATAAATTTTTTAATGACGAAAAATTGAAATGAGCGCGTATTGGCAAGTATCTAAACGAAATTACAAATTTAATACTTGCCTCCCACTATTTTTCGGCGAGCCTCTAACCCTCGATGGAGTACTCGGGAAACCTAGTTTCCTAGTGGGCTAGGATCCCGTTAAATAACACACAACCTTGACTTTGGCCAACAAGTTGTATGAAACTTAACTAAGTAGATCTCTAAGATCAATTGGATCCCATCCAATTCATAGATCCAGTAGGTGGACCTCCAAGTCCGAAACATATATCCAATATATGCCAACATATCCAATATATTGCCTAACATTTTCCTCTGAATCAACTAAGCCTTGGCTTTGGCTCAACAAGCTTAATGAAACCAGTTAAGTGTGACCCATTGACAGTGGGAAAGCTTCGTAATCGAGGCCGATGAACAAGAAGTGACCTTGAATTTGGCCAACTAATCACAACTTGCCCAAGGCGTACGATATGGAACAAAGCTTTCATGATTCAAACACATCCGCGATGGACATTGATCTTGACTTTGGCCAACAAACCAATGCCAATCTTGGATCTTGAGAGAGAATCACTCAATGGAAGGAAATCGCTTAATATTTGTTGAGGGTTTTTGTCGCGATTTGGCAACCAATTTATTATCTTTTATTAGGTCTCATCATACACCCTTAAGCATGCATTCTAAAAGCATAATAAGACGCGAATAAAATAATAATGATATGCGGATGGATATTTAACAAATTTTTCCTAGAACAAATCTCTCCATTTCCTCTCCCCGGCTAGCACTATTCTTATTTCTACCCAATTACATAATACTTCTAAAGAAACCTCATTTACTTTGAGGGGAATTGGTGAGAAGAGAATTACAAAGAGTCAAGAGATAAAGGTTGGACACGCAGGTCCAATTTAATAAATTCTAAATTTATTACAATAATTTTCAAAATTGCCATCACCCATCTAATATCCATCTGATATACATTATTCATACAATACATCTATGTATTCACAGAAAGCATGTTATTCAATCAATCTAATCCAATTAATTAATCTTTGAATTAAGTGATCATCCAATGTTCAAACAACGATTTGATTTGCGCGAGTCCAACTAGTTTGAGAATAAGTACTCAAAGTACGAATTCTTGAATTATATCGAACTACAATTTTAAATCCGATTTAATTTGTATTCAATACTAATTCATAATTAATTCAAAATTAAATAATTACACTTTATTAATGTGCCTTTTAGACGTAGATTCTAAATCCAATCTTTATGGGTCTCAAAGGACCAATTAGTATCCAATACTATTCAATTAAAGTCCAATGGACTTTTAATTAATTCTTTAGGCATGGGCTTTGGTAATTATGGGTCAAACCCAAGATGCCAAGGCTCAATTAGGAATCACCCTATGCAAAAAATCAATTTAGGCCCATTAGGCCCAATTAAAATTTTAAAAGGCCCATTAATTATATTTGGACTTTATGGAATGGTTTTAGGCCCAATTTGGACCCAATCTAATTGTCCTAAACCAACTTGGCCCAACCAAGCCCATAAGGCCCAAATATAACATCAATAGGCCAATTCCAAATTGAAGTCTAATTAATTAAATTCCAATATTCCAAATATCACAATTTATTTAATTAAATTGTATATCCATAATTAATTATTTAAATTAACATTTCCAAAATACCAATTTACATAATTAATCATGCTTTATTATTTTTAATGCATGTCCAACATTATTGAAGCAAAATCAACCTCATAACATGCTTTTGAGCTCTCGGCATTATGACATTTTTTTCCATCAATTTTGATTTCAATCCAATTAAATCACAAATCAATTTATCCATGCATTTTAAACACATCCAATGGTCTAAAAAACAAAATCACCATGAGCTACAAAGGGTCAATGCATTCGGCCAAGCCCTCAAATTTGGGGAAAATTAATCCAATCAATTTTTCATAAAATTAATCATGCATAACTCTTAGTTATCATTATCTAAGCATACTTAAACACTCAATTTGATTAAATCATGCTCCAAGCAAAAATATCCAAATTCAAGTATATAAACCCTAATCCATTTCATGCTTAAATTGGGCTCTAATACCATTGTTGGGGCTCTCTAAGAACTAGCCAAGGATCAATTAAGCATAAAACATGTGTGAATAAACAAAGCAAGATAGCGGAAAGTACTCACTTTGATCGGCAATGAGGATGTAGGATTTCAAAAATTTGCTCCTTTGTGTAGTGCTCCAAGCTCCTCATTTTATTATATGTTGAGCTCCAAGCTTTGGTGAATGAATTAGTTTCCCTATCACCTTTGTTGACCCTTTTGTGTGCTAGCACTAGAGATTTTTGAAGCAAAAATCAAGAACATGAAGCAAAGTTTCACCCCAATTTGAGAGAAAAATGGGGAAAAAGTTTCAGCCAACCCATGGTGGGAGAGAAAAAAAATGTGTTTTGTGATGTGTTATGTAAAATGATTTCCAAAAGTCAATTACATAATACCAAAATCAAATCTTTGGGATATGTCTTTCATAAATCAAGTTTGTGTGTAAGACAAGTTACAAAAATTCCACCAACTTCTATCCACCAAAAGTTGATAAAGTTGACTAGGTGATGTGACTTGTGTGGGCCCCATTTTAATTCAAAATCTGAGTGGGCCCGCAATCACATTCCGGGCTCGGGTTCGTTAATTCCGAATTAACGAATTTTTCGTTGCGACTTAATTAAATCAAATTTAATTAAATAATAATGCCTAGCAAAATTATTATTTAAAGTCGCTCGTGAATTAATTCTAAATTTATTCGTTCGCCCGAATTAAAATCCAATTTTAATTCCGTTATGAAATCTAATTTCATTTAATATATCGAATATATTATTTTATCGATTAATTCCGAATTAATCGTTCTCTCTCTATTAATTGAATTTTATCCCAGATAAAATCTTTCCGCAATTAATCCTAGATTAATTTTTCTCTTATAATTAATCCTAGATTAATTATGTTTGAGTCTTACGTCATCGGTGAATTTTCGGGAAGCGACCCATGAGATTCCTGGATATGTTGGCAGTAAATCCGGTTCTCGGACTATCCGAATACATGCGTACCCCGTACCACGTTTTTATCGATTTACAAGACATGATTGGCTTCTAGCAAAGCACCGTGCCTACCCAATTCTCCAGAAATATTCTTTTAAGGAATATGTAATCTTTGTCAGGCGTAATATACGTAGTATTGCGTATTACGATCCAATATCGATATCACATGTTAGGCCTAAGGCTGGAATTATGTCTGCCCCGTACGAAGCATATATCGGATCTCTGGTAACTAGTCTATATAATCGGATAATCATGACCTAGTCATATTATCCCGATGACTGCAGTACTTAAGAGTACTAGTCAGTGTCCTGCGTGATCATCATCTCCATATAACTGGAGTGATACTTCCATCTAAACATCACACCCAATACACTACGATTCTCAATATACCCAAAAGAGGCGTACACAGAATCTGTTAAAGCCCCGGACGACCAAAACCAAAGTACATTGATTGTCGCAAGTATTAGCGATGCACTCAGGTTAAGACCAAATACACCTACCCTGATTCAGATTCCCATAGACACATAGTCATACTACCAATGGGATTCCGATGGGTATATCTAGAGCGAAGCTGTTCCCGTACCATCGGTAAACACAACCTCCTTTCACACTTACATAAGTATCCAATACTTAAATTTATGAGAACTATACCGTTATGCTCCCACAACGCGCACAAGTGCAATACTAGTCTATTCCACATTATCGATGTCCAGTCTCGATAATACTACGACTAGGGATATTTAATGATTAAACCTTAGTGGATTAATATTGTCTCATATCTTATTAATCTGGTACTAATCATATGGACTTTTATCATTTATATATCTTGGTAATCTAATTACAAATGATAAAAGAGCAATTTCCTTTGTCACATAGTTTATTTGTACAATAACACCATATTCTGTACAAATAGTGATGCTATGGGTCATAATTGTCCAACACCCAGAAGAGGCGTACACAGAACCTATTAAAGCTCCGGATGACCAAAACCAAAGTATACTGATTGTCGCAAGTATTAGCGATGCAAGTCTCAGGTTAAGACCACATACACCTACCCAGATTCAGATTCCCATAGACACATAGTCATATTACCAATGGGATTCCGAGGGGTCTATCCAGAGTGAAGTTGTTCCCGATCCAACGGCTAATAGAACCTCCTATCACATTTTCATAAGTATCCAATACTTAAATATATGAGAATTATGCTGTTAAGCTTCCATAACGCGCACAAGTGTAATACTAGCTTATTTCGCATTATCGATTTCCATTCTCGATAATACTACGACTAGGGATATTTAATGATTAAACCTTTCATGGATTAACACTGTCTCATATCTTATTAATTCGGTACTAATCATATGGACTTTTTGTTAGAGTTGGTGCTCGGAGTGCCAATCCGGATCGTATTTATGTCTGATTCATAAATGCAAGTAATTATATTTTCCATAATATTACTTAATTTAATGGTAGCACCCTTGTCTTTTATACATATATTCGGTTTAATTACGATTAGATATCTGATTTCGATTAGATCGAAACTAAATCCAGTTTAGTGATATGTGTCTATTAGACAAAGACCCTAGGATTTACGATATAGTGCGCAGTTACAACGTAGTTTGTAATTGACATTGGGAAGCGCACTATATGATGTATATCCTTAAATAAAGTTCCTGGTCAAGATTTGCTAACACGGGTCGGTTGGTAAAATCTTTTGAGACCAGTACATGTCGTATATCGTGACTTGGTCCGACGGTTTATCCCAGTGAACAGTGAGCCTCAGGAGACTCGTATAGACATGTAGGTGTTTATTTGATAAGACACCGAATGACTCACTGAAGGTTTCCTAATAGATGGTACACCAACGTCAATAGGAACCTTCTCGAGTTGAGCGAGCATAGTGGTCCTTTGACTTGAGACACCACAGTGGGATATATGAGTTATCCTCCACACTTTGATGGCAGTCACATCAACGATATATCCATGATCAGACCTCCGCCTGTTCGTTGGGTGTGGACTGATGCTCATGATATCCGATGCGTATCAAGATAGGATTCATCAGTCCTGTGTACAAGGCATAGACATCCTCACATGTTTATGATCTAGTAAATCCATGGCCGTGGTATAACGGTGGAAACTAGTTTCGAGTATTATTTAGAGATCTTAAATTAAAAGTCGATTGTATTATACCGAACGGGTTTCACGTTTTCATCTATATCCCAGGTATAATACGGATGGCCTGTGACGAAGGGATTATACGTATGCTATGACCTCGACTTGCATAGTTTAGCGAGATTAGCCGTGGTTGTCATAATTCATGAGTGGGTGAATTATGGACACGAAATTGGATTTCGTAACGGATAAACCTAAACTTAGAGAGTCCCACAATATGAAGTGTACTCGTTGAGCACTTGGGCAACTTGATATGAATAATACATATTATTCATAATACTTCACTGGATTAAATGAGTTAATTCGGATCGTTTAATCGGTTAAACGATAACACATGCATTAGGGAATTTTTGTCCGATAATAATTATTGTGTATTTGTATTTGATACATAATGCGATTAGATACACATTAATTATTTGTCAAATGAGATTTTGACACATGCCATAAATATATGTATTTATTATTTATTGTAAATACTAATACATATATATAATAATAATAAAATTAATTGATTATTTAATATTTAATTGTTAAATATTAGAATGATTAATTAATTCAACTTTTTTCATTAAATGTTATGAAATCTGGTGAATTATTATTAGTGCATTTTGCATGAGTTTTTTTTCACTTTATAATGTCCTAATTTGATTGGCCAAAAATAAAGTGAAAATGGACATTTAATTTGTTAAATTTGAAAAAGACAAAAATACCCCTCCAAGCCAAATTTCGTTTTTTTTTGTATAAAGGAAAGAGAAATTTTGTTTTCTTAATTTTTGAAGCTCCATCAATGGCCGAATATATGCTCTCAAATGGGTTTGAAAATTTGTTTCAAGAATCCTTGAAGATTTGAAGAAAAATCAAAAGAAAAAGCTTAGGAAACAAAAGATTAAAAGGTAATCTTCTAATCCCCAAGCTTAGAAATTAGATTTCTTGTTTCTTTATGATTTAGAAATGTTCTAGGGTTTATTTAAACCTGAAATTTGGGTCTTTTGGTTTGATGGATGATATTGGAAGGTTGAGCATGTGTGAAGTATGGATTTGGATGAAATTAGTGTAATTTACATCCAATTTTGTTCAAATTGTTGTTGGATAATATTTTGCCATTATAGAGTTATTAATCCACTCTAAATAGTCTAGAATTGTTCTAGAGTTCATCATTTTTGGTGACTTTGGATTGGTGTTTGATTAATTAGATTGATCTTGGTGAAAATTGGAATTAAAGCATGAATTTTGATGAATTTTGGTCTGCAGATCAGATCTGTCAAAACTGGAAATTATGGGGTAATTTTGATGTCCTACGAATGTAATGGATGTGTTTTGGGAGTTGGCACAATTGCCGGAAAGTGTTTCCGACTTGAAATAAGCGAAAACGGCCAAAAACGGCGTTACCGGGTGGATTTTGAGCCAACCGGTTGACGGCGGTGAAAACAGTGATTCCGTCACTGTTGGGCAGCCCATGAACTGTCCCAACACTATTGGATCTGACCTGGTTAGTTTCCATAAGTGTCGGGTAGTCGGTTCGGTCAAAAATACATTTTAGGCCATTTTGCGGAAAAACGATTTTCGTAAAAGTTTCGCGAGTTTTCACCATATTTATGTTGATATTTGATATTGAATAAATAGGTTTAGGTGAAATATTAATAAATTATTCATATTAGATATTGAATAATTTATTTGGTATTTTTGAAAAAGTTTTAAAATATTATTTCGCCCGAACCCGCGCTTCCGCTGCGCCCAATGCCCAAAACCCCAACAATTTTATCATTTATATATCCACGTAATCCAATTACAAAATGATAAAAGAGCAATTTCCTTTGTCACATAGTTATTTTGTACAAAAACACCATTTTTTTTTACAAATAGTGATGTTATGGGTCATAATTGTCAAATAATCTCCCACTTGGCCTATAGCTAATCACTCAAGTGTCCAACACCTGAACTATGTATGGGTCGCTCAAAATTTTGCTGAGATATAGCTTTCATCAACGGATCTGCAAGGTTATCATCTGATGCGATCTTTTCGATCTTCACATCGCCACGATGTGTGATCTCACGAATAAGATGAAATCGTCGAAGTACATACTTGGATCATTGATGAGACCGTGGTTCTTTAGCCTGCGTTGTAGCCCAGCTCAGCTGCTAACATAACTACTCCTAATCTAATTAGGAATTTATAGATCCAAAATGCTTATTTTTCTGCCTCAGTCGCGGCAATATATTCCACTTTTGTTGTTGAATCGACAACAATATCTTGCTTGGAAGATTTCCAGCTCACTGTTCTGTAATTCAAACAAAATATATACCCTGATTATGACTTACAGTCATCTTTATCGGTTTAGAAACTTGCATCGGTGAACCCAGTCACCTCAAGTTCTCCATCTTCATATATTAAGAAAACATCCTAAGTTCGTCTAAGATACTTAAGGATGTTCTTAGCATCAATCCAGTGACCATCACCTGGATCGGCCTGATTGCGACTACATATGCTCAAAGCATATGAGACATCAGGTCGCGTACATATCATGGCGTACATGATCGATCTGACTGTGGAAGCGAACGGGATCCGATTCATTGAATCTCTCTTATCTTGAGTTTTAGGACACATGTCCTTATATAGAGAGATGCCATGTGACACCGGAAGCAGCCCCTTCTAGGACTGATCCATGTTGAATCTCTTCAACACTTTGTCATTGTACGATATCTGGGAGAGTCCAAGTAGCTTTCTGGATCTATCCCAGTAGATCCTTATTCCAAGAATAAAGGGTGCATCTCCCAAGTCTTTCATGGAGTATTTTAATGAAAACCAAGCTTTCACCGATTTTAGTATGGGAATGTCATTGCTAAGAAGCAATACATCATCAACGTGTAGGACAATCAATGTCAGTGCGCTCTCACTAACCTTCTTATATACACAGGTATCATCTTCATTTTTCTTGAAACCATATTCTAATAAGATCTCATCAAAACGTTGGTTCCAAGAACGCAATGCTTGCTTCAATCCATAAATGGATCGATTTAACTTGCAAACCTTGTTTGCATGTTTTGGCACGACAAAACCATCAAGCTGTTACATATAAACATCCTCCAAAAGGTTTCCGTTAATGAAAGTGGTTTTGACGTCCATCTGCCATATTTCATAATCGAAATATGTAGCAATTAGCAAGCATTATCTGAATGGATTTAATCATGGCAACGGGTAAAAGGTTTTGTCATAATCGACACCATATTGATGATGATACCCTTTCGCTACAAACGTAGCTTTGTACGTTTGTTTGTTGCCATCCATGTCTGTCTTCACCATGAAGACTTATTTGCTACCAATAGGCATAATGTCTTCTGGTACATCAACCAGTGTCCAAACTTGGTTGGTATACATGGAATCCATTTCGGACTTCATGGCCTCTTGCCATAAAGCGGAGTCGATACCTTGTATCGTTACCTCATACGTAGCCGGTTCATTATCCTCAATAAGATTAATATCTACATGAGGTGAGATCAGAAACCCATACCTCTTAGGTTGTTTTCTGACTCTCTCCGACCTACGCGGTTCTTATGTATTAGAAGATTGTGGAACAGTCTCATCCCTGATGAACTATTCGTGTTCCGTAAGGGGATCGGTGCCAGGAACAGTATCACTCTGATTTTCATCGAGTTCTACTTTCCTCCCACTTACCACTGCATTTCAGAATTCCTTTTTGAGAAAACCGCATGGAGAGCAACAAATGTTTTGCTCTCTTATGGGTTGTAGAAGTAATATCCTTTGGTTTCCCTAGGATAACCTAAAAATAGTCACTTATCCGATTTAGGTTCTAGTTTGGTACTATCCAAACGTTTAACGTATGCCCATCATCCCCAAATCTTCAGGAATGAGAAACCCGATTTTTTTCCTGTCCATATTTCATATGGAGTCTGTCCAACAGACTTTGACGGAACCTTATTCAAAATAAGTATTTCACTGTTCAATGTATATCCCTAGAAAGAAATTGGTAGCTCAGTGTGACTCATCATTGACCTTACCATGTCCAACAAAGTTCGGTTTCTCTGTTCGAATGCACCGTTCAATTGAGGTGTTTCAGGAGGAGTCCATTGTGAAAGAATACCATATTCTTTCAAGTAATCGATAAACTCATTGCTTAAGTATTCTCCACCACGATCCAACCGCAATGTTTTAATACTTTTACCGGTCTGTTTTTCTACTTCATGTCGAAACTCTTTGAATTTCTCAAAAGTTTCCGACTTGTGTTTCATAAGATACACATAACCATAACGCGATGCAACATCCGTAAAGGTTACGATGTATTCATAACCACATCTAGCCTAGCTAGACATGGGCCCGTATACGTCACCATGATCGAGGGCTAACAACTCGGTGGCACGTACACCTTTACCGCTAAAAGACATTTTAGGCATTTTACCTAATAAACAAGATTCTTAGACGTCATATGAATTAGGATCAAATCCGTCCAAGTATCCACTCTTCGAAAGTGTGGATATACGAGTCTCGTTAATGTGTCCCAGACGACAATGCCACAAATAAGTTTCATTAGATTTACTCAATCTGAGCCTTTTATTTGTCATGTCATATGTTTGAGATTCATTTATATTCAAAATATAAAGACCATTATTAACATCTGTTGTACATATCAAAATGTCATATTTATATACAAAACACCCAGTGTTCCGGAATATAAAGGTATACCCGCATCGGGTTAAACTAGATACATAGATGATGTTCCTAATCAAACTAGGTACAAAATAACAGTCACCTAATATAATTACATGCCCCAAGGGCAGATACAAAACATAGGTCCCAACGGCCAAAACAGTGAATCTCGTCCCGTTTCCGACTCGTAGGTCGATCTCGCCTGAAGCAAGTCTCCTGCTAATCAGCAAATCCTGCACATCAGTACATATGTGAGTACCACATCCAGAATTAAAAATCCAATTTTTAAAACCAGTAGTGGACCTGTTTATAACAAACATACTTGAAGCCGAAGCTTTGCCCGTCTTCACTTCCTTTATGTATGCCTTGTACTCACGGCAGTCACACTTCCAGTGACCCCGTTTGCTATAGTGCAGGCAGACATCTTGGGATATGTCCTTAGTCTTCCCAGAAGACTGTGATGATTTGGCCTTGCCCTTTTTCTTCTTTTTCTTCACACCTCCAGAATCCTTCGGCCAAGCCTTGGCCTTTTGAGATGTCGAAGTAAGATGTGCCTCGAGCTTTTTGCCCTTCAGAAGCTCTGGCTTTGCTTCTTTCAGCATCTCCATTAACTCTCCAATAGTCCTTTCTTGGTTCATCATGTTATAGTTCATGACGAACCCGCCCCAACAGTCGGGTAGAGACTGTAAGATCAAATCTATAGAAGTCTCGGCCTCGAAGGTTATGCCCAGCTGACCTAGCGTTTGATGTCAGCAATAATCTATGACACATAGTGCTCGACAGATGTACCCTTTGACATACGCGAGTGAAAGAGCTTCTTTTGTAATTCATACTTCTGTGATCTAAGGTTAGATCTGTGAAGATCCGTCAATTTCAACATCATACTATAAGGATCCAATCCTTTGTTTTGACGACGAAATTGAGGTGTTATTGCGGCAATCATGATGGATTGAGCACTAACGTTATCATCATGATGAGTCTTCCAAAGCTCATGCTCTACTATTTGCTCAACTTCGGGCTCAGGCCCGAGAGGTTTCTCTATGACATAGAGTAACTTCTCGGCTCCCAGGACTATCCTGAGATTCATCTCCCAATCTGGAAAATTGGAGTCGTTAAAGACATTATCGCCAATGACAATGTCCCTAACGTTAATCTTTCTAGCCATCTCGATTGCAATAGTCTAAATATTCAATCAACGATATCGGGTACACTCAAAATGTAATGGTTACTATAGTCCTACTATATAACTAACTACAAGTGGAGAAGTGTCTTGTACAGTCTAACTGTTCAAAGAAAGCAATAAAAAAATATTAGTCCAACTAATAAATTTATAATGACGATAAATAAAATAAAAGAGCGCGTATCAGCAAGTATTAAACGAAATTGTAAATTTAATACTGGCCTCCCACTATTTTTCAACGAGCCTCTAACCCTCTATTGAGTACTCGGGAAACCCAGTTTCCTAGTGGGCTAGGATCCCGTTAAATAACACACAACCTTGACTTTGGCCAACAAGTTGTATGAAACTTAACTAGGTAGATCTCTAAGATCAATTGGATCTCATCCAATTCCTAGATCCGGTAGGTGGACCTCCAAGTCCAAAATATATATCCAATATATCATCCTAACCTTTTCCTCTGAATCAACTAAGACTTGGCTTTAGCTCAACAAGCTTAATGATTCCAGTTAAGCGTGACCCATTGACAGTGGGAAAGCTTCGTAATCCACGTCGATGTACAGAAGTGACCTTGACTTTGGCCAACAAGTCACAACTGCCCAAGACATGCGATATATAACAAAGCTTTCGTGGTTCAAACACATCCGCGATGGACAATGATCTTGACTTTGGCCAACAAACCAATGCCAATCTTGGATCTTGAGAAAAAACCACCCAATGGAAGGAAAATGCTTAATATTAAAGTGAGGGTTTTTCGCGTAAATTGGCAACCAATTTATTATCTTTGATTAGGTTTCATCATACACCCTTAAACATGCATTCTAAAAGCATAATAAGGCGCAATTAAAATAATAATGATATGAGGATGGATATATAATATAATTTGTTCCTAAAATAAATCTCTCCATTTCCACTCTCCCGCTAGCACATTACACACTTCTACCCAATTACATAACACTAAAAGAAACCTCATTTTTATTGAGGGGAATCGGTGAGAAAAGAAATACAAAGAGATAATGAGGTGAAAGGCTGGACACGCAGGTCCAATTTAAAAAAAAATTCTAAATTTACAACAATTTCCAAAATTGCCCCCACCCAACTAATATCCATCTGATATACATTATTCATACAAATACATCCAAGTATTCACACAAAGCATGATGTCAATCAATCTAATCCAATTAATTAATCTTTGATTAATGACCATCCAATGTTCATACAACGATCTGATTTGCGCGAGTCCAACTCATTTAAGAATAAATACTCAAAGTAAGTATTCTTTGAATTATATCGAACTATAATTTTAAATCCAATTTAAATTGTATCCAATACTAATTCATATTTAATTCCAAATTAAATAATTACACTTTTAATAGTGCCTTTTAGACTTGGATTCCAAATCCAATCCACTTGGGTCTCAAAGGCCCAAATAACATCCAATGTCATTTCAATTAAAGTCCAATGGGCTTTCAATTAATTCTTTAGGCATGAGCTTTGGCCATAGTGGATCAAACCCAAAATGTCAAGGCCCAATTAGGAATCACCCTATGCCGAAAATCAATTTAGGCCAATTAGGCCCAATTAAATTTTGAAAGGCCCAAAATTCATATTTGGACTTTATGAAAATGGTTTTAGGCCCAATGGGATCCAACCCAATTGTCCAAAACCAAACTTGTCCCAACTAAGCCCATTAGCCCAAATATAACAAATTAGCCCAATCCAATTTTAAAGACTAATTTATATTAACATAATATTCCAAATATCACATTAATTTCAATTAAAGTGTAATTAACACAATTAATCTATTAATCTAATATTTCCAAAACATTAATTAATCAAAGTAATCATGCTTAATATTTCAATTCATGTCCAACACAAATTGAAGCAAAATCAATTCTTCCAACATGCTCACACTCACGGCAACCACATGAAATTAACATCCAATTTTGATTTCAATCCAATTAAATCAACAATTAACATTCAATTTCATGTCATTTAACACATCCAATTGTCAAATTCAAAAAATCATCATGAGCCTTTCTAGGGTACCATTTGGCCATGCTAAAAGAATTGGGGATTTTTGATCCAATCAAATTTTCACAAATCCAATGATGCACAAATCCAATTCATCATCATATTAACACAACCAAACAATCAATTTAGACATTTAAAAGCTCCAAACAAAATCCCCAAATTAAAGTTAAGAACCCTAAAATTCAAATCATGCTTAGATTGGCTCTGATACCATTGTTAGTGTCCTAGACATGCCAAGGATCTCTAAACAATGATTTGTGTGTGAATAAATCAAGTGAAAGTAGTGGAAATACTCACATTGATCGGATTGGAGTTCAAAATTTTTTCCTTGGATGTAGAAGCTCCAAGCCCTCTTATTGAGTTCCAAACTCTTGGGTGAGTTTCCCTATCACCTTTCTTTGACTCCTTTAAGTGCTAGCTAGAACAAAAAAAATGAAAGAAAATTTTCTCCTCCAAGGAGATGAAGTTTCGGCCAAAGAAGGGAGTGAATAGAGAATGAATAGTTCCATTTGTGATTTCCAAAGACATATATTAAAGTTGGTGTGTGTTGACTTGGTAGGTGTGTTATCAAAAAATCCAATTAATTATTCCATCAAATGTCTAACAATTGATGTAAATGTAGTGGGTCCCACCACTTTAAATTCCAAATTCAAGTTGGCTTGTACAACACACTTTGGGCCCGGGTTCGTTTAATCCAATTAAACTAATTTTCTGTTGCGACGTAATTAAATCCAATTTAATTAAATAATAATGCCTAGCAAAATTATTATGAAAGTCGCTTGCGAATTAATTCCAAATTAATTTGTTCGCTTGAATTAAAATCCAATTTCAATTCTGCATTGAAATCCAATTTCAATTAATATATCCAATATATATTTTTAGCCCAATTAAATAAATTAAATAGTAAAATCCAATTTAATTATTAAATTTACTTTGCCGATTAATTCCAAATTAATCGCGTTCTCTCTTCTAGACGAATTTAATCCCAGATAAATTCTTGCAGTAATTAATCCCAGATTAAATTTCTCTCTCATAATTAATCCCAGATTAATTTTGTTCGATTCAAATGTCATCGGTGAATCTTTGGGAAACAACCCAAGAGATCCATGGATATGTTGGCAGTAAATACGGTCATCGGACCATCCGAACACGTGCGTACCTCGTACCACGTTCTCACCGATTTACAAGACATGGTTGGCTTCTAGCAAAGCATTGTGCCTACCCAATTCTCCAGAAATATTCAACATGGAATATATAATATATATCAGGCATAGTATACTATGTATTGCGTAATACGATCCAGTATCGGATGTCACATGCTAGGCCTAAGGCTGGAATTGTGTCTACCCCATACGAAGCATATATCGAATCATCAGCAACTAGTCTCTATAATCGGATAATCATGACCTAGTCATACTATCCTGATAGCTGCAGCATTTAAGAGTACTAGTTATGTATCCTGCGTGATCATCATCTCCATATGACTGAAGTGATACTTCCATCTTGACATCACACCCAATACAATATGATTCTCAATATACCCAGAAGAGGCGTACACAGAACCTGTTAAAGTTCTGGATGACCAAAACCAAAGTATATTGATTGTCGCATGTATTAGCAATGCAAGTCTCAGGTTAAGACCACATACACCTACCCTGATTCAGATTCCCATAGACACATAGTCATACTACCAATGGGATTCTGAGGGGTCTATCCATAGCAAAGTTGTTCCCGATCCAACGGTTAACAGAACCTCCTATCACACTTTCATAAGTATCCAATACTTAAATATATGAGAACTATACTGTTAAGCTTCCATAACGCGCACAAATGTAATACTAGCCTATTCCGCATTATCGATGTCCATTCTCGATAATATTACGACTAAGGAAATTTAATGATTAAACCTTTCGTGGATTAACACTGTCTCTTATCTTATTAATCTGGCAATAATCATATGGACTTTTATCATTTATATATCCAAGTAATCCAATTATAAAATGATAAAAGAGCAATTTCCTTTCTCACATAGTTAATTTGTATAAAAATACCATGTCTTTTACAAATAGTGATGCTATGTGTCATAATTGTCCAACAAATTATGACCCATATCATCACTGTTTGTAAAAAGATATTGTGTTTTTTTACAAATTAACTATGTGACAAAAGGAAATTGCTATTTTATCATTATGTAATTGGATTACTTGTATTATTAATGATAAAAGTCCATATGGTTAAATCAGATTAATAAGATATGAGACAGTATTAATCCATGAATGGTTTAATCATTAAATATCCCTAGTCGTAGTATTATCGAGAATGGACATCGATAATGTGAAATAGACTAGTATTACACTTGTGCGCGTTATGGAAGCTTAACGGCATAGTTCTCATATATTTAAGTATTGGATACTTAAATATATGTGATAAGAGGTTCTGTTAGCCGTTGGACCGGGAATAGCTTCGCTCTGGATAGACCCATTAGAGTCCCATTTGTATTATGACTATGTGTCTATGGGAATCCGAATCAGGGTAGGTGTATGTGATCTTTAACCTTAGACTTGCATCGCTATTACTTGCGACAATTAGTTTACTTTGGTATTGGTCGTCTGGAGCTTTAACAGGTGCTGTGTATGCCTCTGCTGGGTTTACTGAGAATCGTAGTGTATTGGGTATGATGTCAAGATGGGAGTATCACTTCAGTCATATGGAGATGATGGTCACACAGGATACGATACTAGTACTCTTAAATAATGCAGCTATCGGGATAGTATGACTAGGTCATGATTATCCGATTACATAGACTAGTTACGCAGGATCCGATATATGCTTCGTACGGGGCAGACACAGAGCCATCCCTAGGCCTAGCATGTGACATCCAATACTAGATCGTATTATGTAATATTTTCTATACTACGCCTGATGCAGATTATATATTCCTCATTGAATATTTCTGGAGAATTGGGTAGGCACGGTGCTTTTCTAGAAGCCAGTCATATCTTGTAAATCGGTGAGAACGTGGTACGAGGTACGCACGTGTTTGGATAGTCCGATGACCGCATTTACTGTCACCATATCCAGGAATCTCTTGGTCGCTTCCCAAAGATTCACCAATGACATTTGACTTGAATAGAATTAATTTGGGATTAATTATGAGAGAGCAAATTAATTTGGGATTAATTGCGGCAAGAATTAATCTGGGATTAATTCGTCTAGAAGAGAGAACGCGATTAATTTGGAATTAATCGATAAAATAAATTTAATAGTTAAATTGGATTTTTATATTTAATTTATTTATTTGGGCTAAAATAATATATCAGATATATTAATTGAAATTGGATTTCAATACGAGATTAAAATTTGATTTTAATTCGGGCAAACGAATTAATTTGGAATTAATTCGTAAGTGACTTTCGTAATAATTTTCCGAGGCATAATTATTTAATTAAATTGGATTTAATTATCAAGCGACGGGAAATTCTTTTAATTGTATGAAACGAACCCGGGCCCAAAGTCAATTTGTGTGTTATGTAAGCCAACTTAAATTTTGAATTTAAAGTGGTGGGACCCACTTTACTTACATCACTTGTCACAAAGTTGATGGAAGTGGTTGGGCTTATTAATTGGATGCATTTATCAAACACACCAACCAAGTCAATGACTATTCACTCATCTCTCTCATTTCTCACTACATGACCGAATTTCTCTCTACTTGGTAGGAAAAATTTTGCTACAAAAATTCATACTTGCTAGCACTTGGAGAGTCCAATAAGTTGATAGGGAAACTCACCCAAGGGTTTGGAACTCATCATAAAACTTGGAGCTTCATCCATTCAAAGGATTTTTGAAAATTCTCAACCGATCAATGTATGTTTTTCCGCAACTTATCTTGATAATTCACACACAAATCATTGTTTAGAGATCTTGTGGCATGTGTAGGACACTAACAATGGTATCACAGCCATCTAAACTTGATTTGGAATTCTAGGGTTCATAACTTTAATTTGGGGATTTTGTGCTTGGAACATGTAAATTCGAAATTGATAGTTTGGTTATGATTAGATGATGATAACTAAGAGTTATCCATCATTGGATTGTGAAAAATTGATTTGATCAAAATTTCCCCAAATCCCTTAGCATGGCCGAAACTATGGACCTAGATTTACTCATGGTAATTTTTGAAATTTGACAATTGGATGTGTTATTGGCATGAAATGAATGTTAATTGTTGATTTAATTAGATTGAAATCAAAATTGTATGTTATTTCTTGCCTATTGCCATGAGTATGAAGCATGTTGGATGAATTGATTTTACTTCAATTTGTGTTGGACATGAATTGGAATATTTAAGCATGATTAATTAGATTAATTAATATTTTGGAAATATTAGATTAATTAATTAATTGTGTTAATTACACTTAATTAGATTAATGTGATATTTAGAATAATGTATTAATCTAATTTGTTGTATTTGGGCTAATGGGTTTGGTTGGGCCAAGTATGGTTTTGGACAATTGGGTTGGATCCAATTGGGCCTAAACCATTTCCATAAAGTCCAAAATATGACTTTGGGCCTTTAATAATTTAATTGGGCCTAATGGGCCAAAATTGATTTTTGGCATATGGTGATTCCTAAATGGGCCATGGCATTTTGGGTTTGATTCATAATGGCCAAAGTCCATGCCTAAAAATTAATTAAAGCCCATTGGACTTAATTGAATTGGCATTGGATGCTAATTGGGCCTTTGAGACCCATTTGGATTGGATTTGGAATTCAAGTCTAAAAAAGCACTATAATAGGTGTAATTGTTTAATTTGGAATTAAATATGAATTAGTATTGGATACAATTTAAATTGGATTTAAAATTATAGTTCGATATAATTCAAGAATACTTACTTTGAGTATTTATTCTTAAACGAGTTGGACTCGCGCAAATCAAATCGTTGTATGAACATTGGATGGTCATTAATCAAATATTAATTAATATGATTAGATTGATTGACAACATGCTATGTGTGAATACTTGGATGTATTTGTTGAATAATGTATATCATATGGATATTAGATGGGTGGGGGCAATTTTGGAAATTGTTGTAAATATGGTATTTATTTGAAATTGAACCTGCGTGTCCAGCCTATCACCTCCTTATCTCATTGTATTTCTCTTCTCACCAACTCCCCTCAATGTAAATGAGGTTTCTTATAGTGTTATGTAATTGGATAGAAGAATGTAAAGTGCTAGCGGGAGAGAGGAAAATGAGAGATTTGTTCTAGGAACAAATTGTCTTATATATCTATCTGCATATCATTATTAATTTTATCGCGCCTTATTATGCTTTTAGAATGCATGTTTAAGGGTGTATAATGAGACCTAATCAAAGATAATAAATTGGTTGCCAATTTATTAAAAACACCCTCAATTTAATATTAAGCGTTTTCCTTCCATTAAGTGGTTCTCTCTCAAGATCCAAGATTGGCTTTGATTTATTGGCAAAAATCAAGATCATTGTCCATTGCGGATGTGTTTGAACCATGAAAGCTTTGTTATATATCGCATGTCTTGGGCATTTGTGACTTATTGGCCAAAGTCAAGGTCACTTCTGTACATCGACGTGGATTACGAAGCTTTCCCACTGTCAATGGGTCGCGCTTAACTGGAATCATTAAGCTTGTTGAGCAAAAGCCAAGGCTTAGTTGATTCAGAGGAAAATGTTAGGAAATATATTGGATATATGTTTTGGACTTGGAGGTCCACCTACCGGATCTAGGAATTGGATGGGATCCAATTGATCTTAGAGATCTACCTAGTTAAGTTTTATACAGCTTGTTGGCCAAAGTCAAGGTTGTGTATTATTTAACGGGATCCTAGCCCACTAGCAAACTAGGTTTCCTGAGTACTCAACAGAGGGTTAGAGGCTCGCCGAAAAATAGTGGGAGGCTAGTATTAAATTTTCAATTTCGTTTAATACTCGCTAATACGCACTCTTTTATTATATCTCGTTATATATATATATATTAGTTGGACTAATATCATTTATTGCTTTCTTTGAACAGTTAGACTGTACAAGACACCACTCCACTTGTAGTTGGTTATATAGTTGGACTATAGTGACCATTACATTTTGAGTGTACCCGAAATCGTTGATTGGATAGTTGGACTATAGCAATCATGATGGCTGGAAAGATTAGCGTTAGGGACATAATCATGGGCGAGAATGTCTTTAATGGCTCCAATTTTCCAGACTGGGAAATGAATCTCAGGATAGTCCTGGGATCTGAAAAGTTACTCTATATTATAGAGAGACCTCTCGGGTCTGAGCCCGGACATGAGCAGGTAGTAGATCATGAGCTTTGGAAGACTCATCGAGATGATAACTTTACTGCTCAGTCTGTTATACTTGTTACAATGACTCCTCAATTTCGTCGTCAGAATAAAGGATTGGATCCTTATAACATGATGTTGAAATTGAAGGATCTTCATAGATCTAATCTTAGATCTCAAAGTATGAATTACAAAAGAAGCTCTTTCGCTCGCGTATGTCAAAGGATACATCTGTCGAACACTACGTGTCGCAGATGATTGCTGACATTAAATAGCTAGGTCAGTTGGGCATTACCTCTGAGGCCGAGACTTCTACAGATTTGATCTTACAGTCTCTGCCCGATTGCTGGGGCGGGTTCATCATGAACTACAATAAGATGAACCAAGAGAAGACTCTTGGAGAGTTAATGGCTGTGCTGAAAGAGGCAGAGCTAGAGCTTCTGAAGGGCAAGAAGCGCGAGGCGCATCTTACTTCGACATCCCAGAAGGCCAAGGCTTGGCCGAAGGCTTCTGGGGGTGTGAAGAAGAAAAATAAAAAGGGCAAGGCTAAATCGTCAAAGTATTCTGGGAAGAAAAAGGAAAAATCCCAAGATGTCTGCCTACACTGTGGCAAACGGGGTCACTGGAAGCGTGACTGCCGTGAGTACAAGGCGAACTTGAAGGAAGCGAGGGCGGGCAAGGCTCCGGCCTCATGTATGTTTGTTATTGAAATAAACATGTCCACTCTGGTTTTAAAAATTATATTTTTGATTCTGGATGTGGTACTCACATATGTACTGTTGTGCAGGATCTGCAGATTAGCAGGAGACTAGCTTAAGGTGAGATCGACCTATGAGTTGGAAACGGGACGAGAGTCGCTGTTTTGGCCGTTGGCACATATGTTTTGAATCTGCCATCGGGGCTTGTAATTACATTAGGTGACTATTATTTTATACCTAGTTTGACTAGAAACATCATCTCTGTATCTAGTTTAACCTGATGCAGGTATACCTTTGAATTCAGGAACACTGAGTGTTTTGTATATAAATATGATATTTTGATATGTACAGCAGATGTTAATAGTAGTCTTTATATTTTGAATATAAACGAATCTCAAACATATAACATGACAAAAAAATGCTCAAATTGAGTAAATCAGATGAGACTTATTTGTGGCATTGTCGTCTGTGACACATTAACAAGACTCGTATATCCACTCTTTCAAAGAATGGATACTTAGACGGATTTCATCCGAATTCATATGATGTCTGCGAATCTTGTTTGTTAGGCAAAATGCCTAAAACACCTTTTAGTGGTAAATGTGTATGTGCCACCAAGCTGTTAGCCCTTGTTCATAGTGATGTATGCGGGCCCATGTCTAACCAGGCTAGAGGTGGATATGAATACTTCATAACCTTTATAGATGATGCATTGCGCTATGGTTATGTGTATCTTATGAAACACAAGTCGGAGACTTTTTAGAAATTCAAAGAGTTTCGACACGAAATAGAAAAATAGACTGGCAAAAGTATTAAAACATTACGGTCGAACCGTGGTGGAGAATACTTAAGCAATGAGTTTATCGATTACTTGAAAGAATATGGTATTATTTCGCAGTGGACTCCTCTCGGAACACCTCAATTGAACGGTGCGTCCGAACGGAGAAACCGAACTTTGTTAGACATGGTAAGGTCAATGATGAGTCGCACTGAGCTACCAATTTCTTTCTGGGGATATGCATTGAACAATGCAATACTTATTTTGAATAAGATTCCGTCAAAGTCTGTTGGAAAGACTCCATATGAAATATGGACAGAAAAGAAACCGGGTTTCTCATTCTTGATGTTTTGGGGATGCTGGGCATATGTTAAACGTTTGGATGGTACCAAACTAGAACCCAAATCGGATAAGTGCCTATTTGTAGGTTATTATAGGGAAACCAAAGGATATTACTTCTACAACCCACAAGAGAACAAGATATTTGTTTCTCTTCATGCAGTTTTCCTCGAAAAGAAATTCATAGATGCAGTTATAAGTGGGAGGAAAGTAGAACTCGATGAAAATCAGAGTGATATTATTCCTGGCACCGACCCCCTCACGGAACACGAACAGTTCATCAGGGATGAGACTATTCCATAATCTTCTAATACACAAGAACAACATAGGTCGGAGAGAGTCAGAAAAAAAACTGAGAGGTATAGGTTTCTGATCTCACCTCATGTAAATATTAATCTTATTGAGGAAGATGAACCGGCTATGTATGAGGAAGCGATACAAGGTATCGATTCCTCTTTATGGTAAGATGCCATGAAATCCGAAATGGATTCCATGTATACCAACCAAGTTTAGACACTGGTTGATGCACCAGAAGGCATTAAGCCTATTGGTTGTAAATGGGTCTTCAAGAGGAAGACCGACATGGAAGACAACATACAAACGTACAAAGCTAGGATTGTAATGAAAGGGTATCATCAACAACATGGTGTCGATTACGATGAAATATTTTCACCTATTGCCATGATGAAATCCATTCGGATAATGCTTGTTATTACTACATATTTCGATTATGAAATATGGCAATGGACTTCAAAATCGCTTTCCTTAATGGAAACCTTTTGGAGGATGTTTATATGCAATAGCCTGACGGTTTTGTCGTGCCAAAACATGCAAACAAGGTTTGCAAGTTAAACCGATCCATTTATGGATTGAAGCAAGAATCGCGTTCTTGGAACCAACGTTTTGATGAGATCATAAAAGAATATGGTTTCATTCAAAATGAAGATGATTCTTGTGTATATAAGAAGGTTAGTGGGAGCGCACTGACATTCATTGTCCTATACGTTGATGATGTATTACTTCTTGGCAATGACATTCCCATGCTACAATCGGTGAAAGCTTGGCTTTCATGAAAATTCTCCATGAAATACCTGGGAGAAGTAGCCTTTATTCTGGGAATAAGGATCTATCGGGATAGATCTAGAAAGCTGTTTGGACTCTCCCAGAACTCGTACATTGAAAAAGTATTGAAATAATTCAACATGGATCAGTCCAAGAGGGGGCTGCTTCCGGTGTCACATGGCGTCTCTCTATCTAAAGATATGTGTCCTAAAAATCAAGATGAGAGAGATACAATGAGTCGGATCTGTATGCTTCCGTAGTCGGATCGATCATGTACGCCATGATATGTATGCGACCTGATGTCTCATATGCTTTGAGCATGTGTAGTCGCTATTAGGCCGATCCATGTGATGGTCACTGGATTGCTGTAAAGAACATCTTTAAGTATCTTAGACGAACAAAGGATGCTTTCTTAGTCTATAGGGAAGAAGAACTTTAGGAAACTGGGTATGCCGATGCAAGTTTTCAAACCGATAAAGATGACTGTAAGTCACAATCAGGGTACATATTTTGTTTGAACAATGGAGCAGTGAGCTGGAAATCTTCCAAGCAAGAGACTGTTGCCGATTCAACAAGAGAAGCGAAATATATTGGTGCAGCTGAGGCAGTAAAAGAAGCAGTTTGGATCCGTAAATTCCTAATTAGATTAGGAGTAGTTCCGTTAGCAGTTGAGCCCGTACCTTTGTATTGTGACAATAACGGGGCTATAACACATGCTAAGGAACCACGGTCTCATCAACGATCCAAGCATGTACTTAGATGGTTTCATCTGATTCGTGAGATCATACATCGTGGCGATGTGAAGATAGAGAAGATCGCATCAGATGACAACATTGCAGACCGCTGACGAATATTTCTCAGCAAAAGTTTGAGCGAAATGTACATAGTTCAGGTGTTAGATACTTGAGTGATTGCCTATGAGCCAAGTGGGAGATTGTTGGACAATTATGACCCATAGCATCACTATTTGTAAAGGACATTGTGTTTTTGTATAAATTAACTATGTGACAAAAGAAAATTTCTATTTTATCATTATGTAATTGGATTACTTGGATTATTAATGATAAAAGTCCACATGGTTAAATCAGATTAATAAGATATGAGACAGTATTAATCCACGAACGGTTTAATCATTAAATATCCCTAGTCATAGTATTATTGAGAATGGACATCGATAATGTGGAATAGACAAGTATTACACTTGTGCGCGTTATGGAAGCTTAATGGCATAGTTCTCATATATTTAAGTATTGGATACTTATGCAAGTGTGATAAGAGGTTCTGTTAGACGTTGGACCGGGAATAGCTTTGCTCTGGATAGACCACTTGGAGTCATATTGGTATTATGACTATGTGTCTATGGGAATCCGAATCAGGGTAGGTGTATGTGAACTTTAACCTGAGACTTACATCGCTATTACTTGCGACAATCAGTTTACTTTGGTATTGGTCGTCTGGAGCTTTAACAGGTTCTGTGTATGCCTCTGTTGGGTTTACTGAGAATCGTAGTGTATTGGGTATGATGTCAAGATGGGAGTATCACTTCAGTCATATGGAGATGATGGTCACGCATGATACGGTACTAGTACTATTAAATGATGCAGCTATCGGGATAGTATGACTAGGTCATGATTATCTGATTACAGAGACTAGTTACGCAGGATCCGATATATGCTTCGTACGGGGCAGACACAGAGCCAGCCCTAGGCCTAGCATGTGACATCTGATACTAGATCGTATTACGCAATACTTTCTATACTACATCTGATACAGATTATATATTCCTCGTTGAATATTTCTGGATAATTGGGTAGGCACAGTGCTTTTCTAAAAGCCAGCCATGTATTGTAAATCGGTGAGAATGTGGTACGGGGTACGCACATGTTTGGAAAGTCCGATGACCGTATTTACTGCCAACATATCCATGAATCTCTTGGGTCGCTTCCCAAAGATTCACCAATGAAATTTGACTCGAATAGAATTAATCTAGGATTAATTATGAGAGAGAAAATTAATTTAGGATTAATTGCGGTAAGAATTAATCTGGGATTAATTCGTCTAGAAGAGAGAATGCGATTAATTTGGAATTAATCGATAAAATAAATTTAATAGTTAAATTGGATTTTTCTATTTAATTTATTTATTTGGGCTAAAATAATATTTCGAATATATTAATTGAAATTGGATTTCAATACGAGATTAAAATTGGATTTTAATTCAGGAAAACAAATTAATTTGGAATTAATTCGTAAGCGACTTTCGTAATACTTTTACGAGGCATAATTATTTAATTAAATTGGATTTAATTATCAAGCGACGGGAAATTCTTTTAATCATATTAAACGAACCCGAGCCCAAAGTCAATTTGTGTGTTATGTAAGCCAACTTAAATTTTGAATTTAAAGTGGTGGAACCCACTTTACTTACATCACTTTTCACAAAGTTGATGGAAGTGGTTGGGCTTACTAATTGGATGCATTTATCAAACGCACCAACCAAGTCAAAGACTATTCACTCATCTCTGTCATTTCTCTCTACATGGCCGAATTTCTCTCTACTTGGTAGGAAAAATTTTGCTTCAAAAATTCAGAATTACTAGCACTTGGAGAGTCCAACAAGGTGATTAGGAAACTCACCCAAGGGTTTGGAACTCATCATAAAGCTTGGAGCTTCATCCATTCAAAGGATTTTTGAAAATTCTCAACCGATCAATGTAAGTTTTTCCGCAACTTATCTTGATAATTCACACACAAATCATTGTTTAGAGATCTTGTGGCATGTGTAGGACACTAGTAGTTTTAAGATTAATGAAACTAAGGTCATTGAAATCGTACTTGATTTGGTTGTTTCGGAACGATCTATAATTTTATCGTAGTTAAGTCAAGAAACTTGTAAAGTTGCGATTCTGACGATATTTCGCCATTTTTTTTGGTAGATTTCATTAGGACCTGGTGTGCTCGCGAAGCCAGGTAAGTAACTCATGCAATGAGTGCTTGAATAATTGATTAGTGTTTTAAATATATATGATTGAAGTGTTTAGGTTAAGACGAGAATAGATAAGAGATATTCTTTAAAATATAGTTCGAGGTTACACATGGTAAGGATAAATGACCACCATGGGTATGCAACTTTATTACTGATATGATATGAAATAAGGTATGAAATGAGCTCAATGTCTGTGTTGATGTATGGATGTATGAAAGTGTAAGAATTGACAACGATATGTATAAGCATGTATAAGTATATGAATATGTATACGTATATGCATATGATGTTAAGATATGTATAGGTTGGGTATATGGAATCGGTAAATGGAACAAATCATGTTTTCTAAATTGGTATAAGATAGCTCTTTAAATATAGAAAGTACGTGTGTGCGAATGGATATGTTTATAATGAATGTTTCTGATAAGAATTCTAGAGATAGAGTGCATTTGATTGAAAAGTAAAAGACATGAAGATTGTTAAAGGCTACGGTATCGAAATTCGAAGTGATAAGTATGTTCATATGTTTGATGTATATACGTATCTATACCGGATGACAAATAATATTTGACATGTATATGTTGTGTATTTGGGATTGTGTCACGTGATATGTATGCACGTGTGTATGTCAATTGGTTGATAATCTCGTGTTGTAGTAGTCGGGCTGGTTAGGAATTCGTTTGACGGAATTCATCTCATACATATTCTAAAATAGGTCCCGCACGAGCATTGTATGCATAAGCCAGCCTTATATGTGTGTTGTTTGATTATGTGATTTGTGATGAATGTGTGTGTGTGTGCTGTGTTGTTGTTTGTTATTATATGTTGTGGAGTATGTGTATTATTATTCGTGTGTGTATGTTTGTACGATGTGTATGTATCTTTGAGTGTATGTACGTGTATGATAGAACTCGTAACATATACGGATAGTGTATACTTATGTGAAATGAATGAATGATTTGAAAACTAATTTGAATATCGGATGTTTTAAAGCGTGTTTGATAAGTTTTATTGGTACGAATGTATGTGTAAGAATTATGAAAGTAAGTTTGCATGAATATAAGAGAAATGTGTTATGGTATGTGTAAATGCATATGAATCCCAAAAGTAAAGCTATTGTAAAATTATCGTGATAAAGTAAGTTAAAGAAAGTTTTTTTTGGTATAGAAGATAATTTGTAATCGAATAGAATGAAGTTTATTGGATTTTCCGATTTGATAATATTTCAAAGATGAATATTTTGGATAAAAGTATTGTGGGACACAGGAACTGGGTGATGCATGATGTTCTAGGCTCGCGGCCTAGTCGAGAGTACGCAGTAGCCACGGGGGACTAAATCAGAGAATAATGGAGTCGCCACCCGGTGTGAACCGGGAAAATGAGATTTAAGGCCGCACTCACCCCTCGCAAGGGAAGACCTCAAACCGTTGGGTTCGGAATGGTCCTTTACTTATGTCACTTGTAATGAAAGGATTTGTGTAATAATTTAATCAAGCTTAAGTAACACTTATTTCCAAGAGTATCATGCTTCTAAGTTCATATGCGTAAAAAATAAAACTTACACCTAAATTTGCATATATCTTACATTTAAGATTGCATGCTTGAAAGTAAATCAAAGTAGCAACGAACATACAACTTCATTGGCATATTGTATTCATGGAAACACAAGCACACACTAACCACACAAACACACATAAAAGCGAATCAAATAATAGCGAACATGTGATTTCATAGACATATCATACTTATACGTGCGGAAGCATAAACAAATAGCCATTACATGTCCATGCGTAAGTAAAAGAGTCAACTAAGTACATAATGAAAAAAGACACTAATGATGCAATTAGGCATTAAAGTAAGCATGCTATGATGTGGTGCAAAAGAAGATAACTAATATGGACACAAACACACATGTGAGCATTTTTCCAAGTGGTACGTGGGAATTGTATCCAAGTACAGACCGCACTACCGTCCATTCGGAATCGGCTACGGAATTTATGTTTGGGTTTCCATCCGATATACCACAAGAAATAATACTCAAATGCTATCATGACATGGATATATGAATTGTAATACGTTAAGCCAAGACTAAGGTAGGTGATGCATCCAATAATGAAATATATGAAGGACACGGCAAATATCGTGGTAAAGGTAGCCTTTTAGGCTTTTTCCCCCAAATGGAGAACCTTTTTAGTCCAACACAATAAGCCCATGCGCTTTTCATTACAATGCGTACAAAGATAAAGATGACCATATGGGATTTCGTATACCCAATTGAACATATCTTACATTCAACCGAATATACATCAACCGGCGCGGCAAAGCATCATGGTAAAGGATTTTAACCCCTCAGAATAGGGGACCTTTTAATCCAACTTACTAAGCCCATGCGCTCGATCACATAATGCATATGAAAAATAAAGACAATAATATCAAACTTAGTGTACCCGATTGAACACATCTACATTCAACCGAACACACATCAATCGGCGCGGCAAAGTATCGTGGTAAAGGGTTTTAAACCCCTCCAAATAGGGGACCTTTATCTGATTACTAAGCCCATGCGCTCGATCGCATCATGCATACAAGAATAAGATAATAATATCAAACTTAGTATACCCGATTGAACACATCTTACATTCAACCGAGCACACATCAACCGGCGCGGCAAAGCATCGTGGTAAAGGGTTTTAACCCCTCAAAATAGGGGACCTTTAATCCGACTTACTAAGCCCATGCGCTCGATCACATAATTACATAAACAAGTAACATGTGGAATTTAAATGACGAATAATAAATAAATCAAAGCAACATAAAACAAAAGAAGGTGCCGTTTACTCAAGCGGTACGTGAAGTTGTATCCCGAGTACAGATCATACTACCGTCCATTCGGAATCGGCTATGAAATTTATGTCCGGGTTTCCATCCGATATACCGCGAGAGTTGACACATCTTTCATCTTATTCCAAGGCCACAACATACAATATTTCGTAATACATGCATATTTATCTACTCAAGGGCCACAACATGCATTTTAACATAATAATCATGCGAACAATACTCAATAAATAATAAAAATAAAACTGAAAACGAGTGTGAAAAATACCCTCAGGTCTAACCTTTTTTGCCAACTTTCGGACTTGCGTTTCATGGCCGTCGGAAGGGCTATCACTCCGCAACTCTTCCGGTTCACTGGATTAACGTCTTAGCTTGCTATTTTGCTGTTTTGCTTGCTGTTTGACCTCCGTTTTGCTGTTGTTTTTCTTGTATTCTCTGCTTACTGTTTCAGGTATGTTAATGGACTGTTTTGGGGAGTTACGGGGTACAGTTTTCTGGGCAGTTTTAGGGTAGTTTGGACTGTTTTCGGTACAGTTTTGGGGCTGTTTGGGGGGCGTTTTCAGGAGTAAAATATGCGGAAAACTGGGCAGTGTAGTGAGTGTTATTTGCGTGCAGTGCAGTGGGCAGTTTCTCGGCAGTTTAGGCGTGCAGTGAAGGGTGTTGTGCGGCTGTTTTGGGTGTATAATGCAGTGTGATGTGCGGCTATATGGAAGGGTTTTTGTGCGGCAATAGAGGGCAGTAAGGGGATTTGTGTGTTCGGCTATTTGGCAGTGATGGAGCGGCTATGTACGTGAGGGCAAATTGCATGAGTGGAGTGCCTGTTACGTGTTGGAAGGAATGGAAAGGGCTATGAGTTAGTGGGGCAGATGGCTTATGGGTGATTTGTGTAGCGTGATGAGTGGGTTGGCGTGAAGGCTACGAATTGGGTGATGCAATGTGAGGGCGTGAGGCAATTTGTTTGCGTTGATCAATTGAGGGGCTATGGCGTGGTTTATTGAGGGCCGGCGTCAGGGGCGTGTGTCTTTGAGAGTTTATGTGTGCGTTTAGGTGAATGACGTGTGCTGGACGTCAGTGACTTTTTGTAATTAGTGATGGTGTTAAGATTGGGCAGTGTATGGTTTTTGGTTTTCCGTGAATTGTGAGAGATTGGAGAGGGGGTTGGCTTTGGTTTTGGGTTGTTTATATAGAGAAGGGCTAGGGTTTCTCCTTGTCTCACAAGGAATGGATTTTGGCATTAAAGAGAGGATTTGATTTGGTGTTGGATAAGGAAATCAATGGATTGAGGGGGGGACAAAATTTGGACAATTAGGAAGGTTGAATATTTGATTAGTGTTAATTAGGCATAATATTTCTTTAATTTAGTATATAATATTTTAAGTTAGGAAGTTACAATATTTTAATTTGGTATATCAACTAATTAATATTCTATTTAGTTAATGTTTAATTTAATTAATATTTGATTTAATTTGGATGTAATTTAGGGGCTATGGGCGTGTGGGCCTCTCTTGGTGGGCTAGGTGTTGTGTTGGTTTGGTGAGTGGGCTTAGGTGGGTGGCAAGGGTTTTGGGCCAAGGTTACAAGGTTTGCGGGTTTTTCTGGGCCAAAGGTGCTCTAAACGGAGGTCCAACAAGTGAGCTTGACGCTAAACAAGTGAATAAGGATCTAACGAAATACCGATTCCCTTCCGACGACCATTTCCCGCAATATCCTCAACTAAAAAGGTAGTGCCTCCAACTGAGACTCATCATCGGGTTTCACATGTAAAAATGCAATGCCTACAAGTATATATGTGTGATTTCATGTTTCATGTGATTGAAGTGAATTTGATATTAAACGATATACTCTATGTTATTCGAGTTTTGCTTTGCATGCTTAGGATCTTTTTGGCTTTTAGATTGGCACATATATACATAAATGGATATGAGGATTTTCATATGTAATAGATAAAGGGTTAGTTAAATGTTAATAAAGCTGAATTTGTAACTTGGTAATGTTGAAAAATTTCTAGTATGTTTGACTTTATATTTTGTTGGTTGCATGAGCATGGTTACTTACTGAGTCTTTAAAACATACACCAAACCAAATTGTTAGTTTTGCAGGTTGGCTACCAGATGGGTCGGCTACTTTAGCTTTGGAAGTCATACTCAAGACGTGGATCACCCAAGCGGCAGTGTAGGAGAGAAACGAGGTTTACCACTATGCCTATGATGCTCAGCGACCACGACACTGTTGGGCTCACAGCCCGTAGAGAGTACGGAGGCCCGCGGGGGACTAAACCGGAGAATAAATGAGTCAAGATTTAAGGCCGCACTCACCCATCGCAATGAAAGACCTCAAATCGTTGGGTTCAGAATGGTCCCTTACTTATGCCAGTATAATGGACGGGTTCACACAATGGTATAGCCAAGTCTTAATGCAGTTCATACATAAAAGAGAATAAAAAATGTAATAACATACCCAAGCAAATAATAAGCACAATAACATGATTCCAAAAGCATGTTAAATTAAGAAGTACGGCATACAATAACGAAAATCAATCAAAAGCGGGAAAGCGTCAATAAATAAATAATAAACAAAAAGGGGGGTTAATCATACATATACGAGTATTTCCCGAGTGGTACGTGGAGTTATATCCCAAGTACAGACCGCACTACCGTCCATTCGGATTCGACTACGGAATTTATGTATGGGTTTCCATCCGATATACCGCAAGGGATAATAACATACATAACATTAATGCAATGTAAAAAAATAGGCATGAAAAAAATATAATAATGCATATGCGGATAATCACCAACATGAACAAATAAAAAAAAGGAAAAATAAAAAAGATAAATAACAAACTAAATGCGAAATAATAAAATAACGATGAATAAATAAATAAAAAAGATAAATAACGGAATGCCAAAGAAAGAAAAATAATTTGACCAGAAATTTGGTCGTCTTTAATGTAGGACTTGGCATACCCGGCTGGACGTATTTCACGTCCATCCAGGCATGCAGCGTCTGGAACTATAAAATAAATATGGTAAATGGTGCCCTCAGGTCTTACCTTTTAAGTTGCTTACTTGGAAGTGTGTTAAGCCGTCGCCGGAAGGATCGCTGGTTCACTATTTCCGGTTTGCTGTTTGCTATTTTCTGGTTGTTGTTTTGCTCTTTCTAGTTGCTGTTTTTTTGCTTGTTGTTTTGGTTTCTGCTCACTATTTTTTGGATGTTGTTTTGGTTATTTTTGGCTGCTATTTTGGCTGCTTTTAGGCTACTATTTTTGCTATTTTTGGCTGCTATTTTGGTTTTTTTTGGGCTGTTGTTTTACGGTGGTTGGCTTGCTATTTTGGTCTCATTTGTTTTTACTGTTTTAGGGCTATTTTTTCGTTTTTTTTTTGGGCTGTTTCGGTGATGTTGGACACTGTTTTTCTTTTGTTTTTTTCGGTGATTAGTGATGGTTGTTCCTTCTGGTTTTTTCGGTGATTGGTGAAGGTTGTTTTTGTTATTTTTCGGTGATTGGTGATGGTTGTTTATGGTGGTTTCGATGGCTTTGAGTTGGTTGTTCTTCTGTGTGTGTTTGGTTCATGTCAAATAAGAAGAAGAAAAAGAAAAAGAAAAAGAAGTAGGGTTGTCGCCCAAGGGTTAAGAAATAGAGCCCCTTCATTGTGATGATTTGGTGTCCATTTTATAATGTTTTGAAAGGAGTTCCAAATAAGGAAATAAATCACATTGATTTGGGGAATATATTATTTTGGGATACAATCTCATATATTTGGTGATGAGAATATCCCAAATCTTGTTAAATTGGATGGGATCCCAAAATCTCACTAAATTGGAAAGTGTTGATTGAGGGGATTTTGGCATGTGAATTTCATGGGATTTCAAATCTTGTTAAATTGGAAAGTGATGATGAGGGGATTTTAGCATGTGGAATGCATGAGATTTTGTCTATTTGGGAAGCTTTGGGCGTGCATGGGAGGTTTGCATGGGTTCATGGGCGTGTGCATGGGTCCATGAGCCTTGGGTGTGTATGGTGGGTTGTATGGGCTTTGGGCCGTGTGGATCGGCCAAAGTTGAAGGGTGCAAGGGTGTGTCTGAGGCTAAGGTTTGAAGCAAAAACTGACTAAACGAATCCGAGGCTGGCTAGTGAGTCCGAATCCAATGAGGTGCTAATTTTGGAGGTTTTATTTCCTTCCGGCATTCATTTTTTTCCAACTTCTGCAAATTTTCAGGTAATGCCTCCATACGAGGCTCATCATCGGGCTTATGCAAAAATACAATGTCTACAGGCAGTCACCCTTGCAAATGTACTGGGAGAAGTTTTATAAGTTTATGATATTTGATTTATTATTTTGTTTGTCGTGCTAAGAATGCCATTTATATTAAGTAAATATTTTGATTGTTTATGATGTGGTGGGCACACTGCCATTGTGTGTTGATTGATGATGTGGGCGGAGCCCTTAGGATATGATTTTGATGAGATTTTTATGGACCTGAGGTCCTTTTATTTGTTTGATGTCTTCTTAAATTCCCTTTGGTGCTGGACTGTGATCCAGGTTGTCCAGTTTTATGCGATGACCTCGACCTGTATGGTTCAATGAGTTTATCTGTGGTCGTCATAATTTACCGGTGGGTAAATTATGGACACAAAAATTGGATTTTGTGAAGGATATGCCTGAACTTAGAGAGTCTTACTAATGAAATATACTCATAGAGTACTATGGCAACTTTTATTAATAATACTGATTATTCATAAATCGGTTAACTGTTAAACGAAAGATATATACAAATGGATATTTTGGTCATTTCTTAATTAATGTGTATTTGTATTTAATATTTGATTTTATTAAATACACATTAATTAAATGTCAAATTGTGATATTTGACATATATCATTAATATATGTATTTGAGATATTTAAAGTAAATATTATACATATATTTGAGATATTTATATTCATTTAATTATTTAATTATTAAATGATTAAAGTAATTAAAATATAAATATTTACCATTGTGATAAAGTTAGGTCATGATTAATAAGTGTAAATTGTTGAATTTACATTAAAGAAAAATGAAGTCAACTGTCATTTGGCTTGTTAGATATTTGTTTGAAAAATTAACAAAATATCTAATCTTTTTTCTACACCAATTTCAGCCAACATGACCTAGTATTTAAAGTTTTATTTTTCATTTTTCTTCACACTTGTTGAAGCCACCAAAAACATAAACAAAGGAAATTTGAGAGAAAAATAGAAGAAATCAAGAAGTAATGCAAGAAAGCTTGGATTTAAGTAAGTTTTTCCAACTTTCTATAAGAATGAAACTTTTTCCTTTTGTTCTTGGCTACAACATATGTTGTTCTTAAGTTTTTCTATTCTCTTGTGTTTGTGCTATGATGGTTGGAAGCATGAATGAAAGATGTATGAAAGTGTGTTTAACAAAATATGCTTATAAATGGTGTATAAGCACACTTTTGATCATTTGATGATCTTGTTACCATTCTAGAGTTGTTAGGCCACTCATTGATGACCTAGAATTGTTCTTGAGTTGTTTCAAAATGGTGAGACTTGTTTGGTGTGTTAAAGAATTGATTAAAGTGTTGAATTTATTCAATTTATTGTAAATTGATCAATTGGAGTAATTTGAGATATTAGGATTTTTAACCTATTCCAATTTTGGGGTTTTTCATATATGTGATGTATTATAATGTATATATGATGTATATTAAATTTGAGATGTATTGGATTTCATCTTGACTTGTTTTGAACAAGATTGGACTAAATTATAAAATTTGGAAACCTTTAGGGTGTTCTCGGTAATTTTGGAATTTAGTGGGGTTTCTGTTGCAATTTATATTTTGATGTGTTGGACATGTTAAAAATCATTTTAGAACTAATTTGGAATCATCCAAATTTGTATTTTACAAATTATGACTAAAATGATCAAAATGAAAAGTATTGGGGTCTCACGGTAATTAGGAGAAAAATATGATTTTTGTGATAAAAATCTGTTTTTTAGTATTCTGTAGTTTATTTTAATTTCCCAAGAAAAATAATTATCGGAAATTGTTTCGGAGTGAAATTACGTGAATACGGTGAAAAATAGCGTTACCGGATAACGACTGCCCAAAAAGTAAACTGGTCACTGTTCAGGTAGTCCACGAACTGTCCAAATATTTTTGGGGCTGACCTGGGCAGTCTCCATGTGCATTGGTCGGTTCGGTCGAAAATACGTTTTATGCTAATTTACGGAAAAATATTTTCGTAAAAGTTTCGCGGAGTTTCTATATTATTTATATCGTTATATGATATCGAATAAATATGTTTAGGTGAAATATGAATGAATTATTAATATTGGATATTGAATAATTTATTCGTAAGTTTAAAAAATTTAAACTACGATTTTGCCCGAACCACGCTTCTTCCGCTGCGTCGCCCTGATTGATTAAAAACCCCCAACAAAATGGTATCAGAGCGAGTCTGATTCTGAACCCATGATATGATTAGCCCTTTAAATTTGATATTTAATCTAATCTTTACTTTTTACGTGCATGTATTTATTTAATTTGATTAAATAAAGTGAATTATATCTTTTAGGAAAATCTCCGTTAAATAAGGTTTTATAAAGTGACTAGTATTATGAATACTTGTTTCTTCATTCACCTTGTCAATACAGATGTGAATGTTTTCATGATGCTATAGTTGTATCGTCCCAAAGCTGTGCAGTTAAGGTTGAAGATAGTTCATTTGCGCCAGTAGAACTTATATGATAAGAGACAAATTCAAGTGAAAGTGGAAATCATAAACGTGCCAAAGCTGTCAGGACTACATCGGTAGCTTGAATTTGTCATTGACAAGTGAAGCCTTGATATGCCTCCTGTGAACGTGCCAAAACTGTCACAACGAGAAATGGTCAGGACAAAATCATGAGTCACAATGAGTGTGATTGACAATGAGTTGTCTACCCGTGAATATACGTAGGCGAGAACGTGGCAAAGCTGTGAGTCGAAATATATTCATGGGGTCCACTTTCGATTATGAAATTCGATTTAATTATTGAATTCTCATTTTCTATTGGGGATTACGGTATTACGTAAAGTAGTGGGAGGCACTGCTAGTTAAAAATCCATGACTAATGCAGTGTGTAGTATTATGAAAATTATCGCTTATGTATTTTTCCTTATTCTATTATTTAAATAGATTTAAACTTTTATCCATTGCATGCATATTTTATATATGTTTTCTGACTTCACTTATGGTTGCAGATTTCTAGACTAGGTTCTCGATTAGAATAGGCTATGACATAATCATTCTAGATAGAATAGTTTCTTATGCAGTAAAGATTGACATGAATTGGTTCTGTCTCTAGATTCTTCACTAGCATTAAGAAAACCCCATTAGGTATTTATTTATCTGATAATGACATTTCTTGGCTTTAGTGACATTTAAAGGTCACATGTCAGACACTATTTACTTTTAAATTATTTACAAATGTTGAAAATAGTTGAAGGCAAATTATAAAGCTAAAGAAAGGAGATGTGTATAGTTGTGTGTAGAAAATATTGGTTATCACAACACGAAAACTATAAATATTGGATACTAGATTTCCCGTCTAGTTATTTAAAATATTGTTGGATGATTATTTTGATGTTTAGTATCAGAACTTGCAACTATTAGATAGTTACTTGTTCTACATAAATAATTATTACATATTTTAATACAACTAGTAGTGTCATTGATGAATAGATAAACATAAAGAAAAATATTCGGTTAAGTAAATAACTTAGAACAATATTTTATGAGATTTTATCACTTAAGTATTAGATATTTTTTCCATATAGTAAAGTATGGTCCGATACTAGATCACACCACATATACTTATCCATTTAATGAATATTACATTCAGAAAGGTGATTAAATCTCAATTAACCAATGATTGTCATTGGACCAGAAAATTTATTAAACTGATACATTTGATGTATGTACTTTAATGAGTTGTAAATTGCTTAAGGTAGTTTTTGTTTATTTCATAACTTAGTCGATGAATCGTCATGACTTAGTTACGTGTTTCTAATGAAACACGGATAGAATATTTTGACTGGTTCAAAGATATTCGATCTGAAGTTTTGAAAACTGTATCTTTAAAATTCATTGTGAGTCTTTAAATTGTTCAAAGAAGTTTGATATGATCAAACATATGAATTTAAGGCAATTAGTTCTAAGGTTATTAAATGAATATTATTCTTACTCAATATTATTCTTCTACGATTCCATCGTAATGGAATTGGTAAGTGGGAGAAATAAAATCTTATACGATTTGATTTGCTTGATATTGAGTGTTACCGAATTAGTTTCAATATTCTTAGGGATATGCTCCAGAAACACTTATTCATCCATTTAATTAAGGTTCCATTAGTTTCTACAGTTACGTATATGATATGTACAAGTAGAGTATTCGAATCTTGAAATGTTTAAGATTTGAATCTTTCTTTTGTATAATGGTTATATAATTGAAAGTACTTACGCCTAGGAGGTACGAGTAGAAGTTTATCATTTGTTCTATTTAATAGAATATTGTATTCTATTTTATAAAATATCTTTCTACAATCCCAAGTAATAAAATTATTTTATTACTTAGTGTATAACTGATAAGCGGTAAATATATCAGTATTTACCATCCCTTTTACTTGATATTTTGTTCAGTTTTTCAAGTATTATGGAATATTTTTATGTGTTTTGTGTTATTTTGCAGATAAATAAAGTTTCGGAACTCACTGAAATTAAATCGGGCTAAAACGATGAAATTCGGATAAAAAATGGGCAAATTAAGAAGCTTTATGTTCACGCGTCGCGATGTGCAATATCATTTGTGTCGCGATGCGCCACAATTATGCAGCCTGCCGACACACGTAATCGCTGATGTCATCACGGTATCCCGCATCGCGACATAGAACCCTCAACGCGTCGCGACTCCAAGCCAATAACTCTGCCGACAGCCATGTGTCATCATCTCGTCGAATCAACGGCGCGTCGCGACGCGCGGGGTAGAATTTTGTGTATAAATTGAAACTGAAATCAGAAGGAAAATTCATACCTTCTTTTGGGGATTTCCCTAAGAATACTAAGAAGGTTGTATCTTATTTGTTTATTTAATGCTTTCTTGTATTTAATTTTTATTTTATGCATTAGTTCTTTCTTTATTTTACTTTTCAGTATGAGGAGGCAACTCCCCTCTGCTGGGGTGAAGGTAAAGCTTTTATTACTAATATTTAGATTAATCTCCCTTAATTATAATAAATAAATTATTTTAAAACCTGACTTAATGGGATACCGCCTTTATGGTCGGTTGGACTTAATTAAATTGATTTTAACCTGACTAATTGGATGCCGCCATTATGGTTGGTTGGAATTAATCTTAAATTTGACTTAATCAGGATATCGTATTTATAATGGGTTGGTAATCTTTATTGCTTTATTTACCTTTTTAATTTCAAGTTTTATTTTATGTCATTTTCTTTATTTATGTTTTTAAGTGTCCTAGATATATGTTGTAACTAAATACCATATCCGGGGTTGTGATGAAATACAATATCACCGGTTTATAAGTGGTAATTTTATGTTTTGGGTAGTATAAAGGTTTATTTATTAAGCCTTAGTCTTAATGCTTCTTGTTAACTAACCATTAATAAGATTGATTTGGTAAATTTAAAATGAACTTGGAAAATGGATTTTAGGTTTAGCCTTAGGTTCAATAGCCCACGATCTCACCTCGGGCAAAATGACTCTTAGGTTGATTTCCTTACAGGATAAGAATATACCTATTAGGCGGGGGTAGCCATAATTGGAACTTAATCTTAATGAATTCAGGTAACTTGGTTAACATAGGAATATAGTTATCTGGATTACTTTAGGTATTTGCATCTGATCATCGGAAGAGGCTTTTGTATAATTTCGTATTCCAATTTAGTAAACCAATATATTGCACAAATATGAGATAACCACTTCATCTATAAAAAGATATTGGAAGGATTCACAACCCTATATAGTTTCATAATATTGATTTTACCTTCAATTCACTTTCGCATTATTTTATTTACTTGTTTTAGATAAAATCACCATCCAATCAACAACCAATCTATTAGATAAACATTTAACTTCATAAATTGATAGCCTAGGTATTAAATCCTCATAGGATCGATACATTTTATACTACTTGAGCGATACATGTCTTGCGTTATGTGTGTGTTTACCACCGATCAAGTTTTTTGCGCCGTTGTCGGGGACTTATTTATCTTTCACTATTAATTTTGGGGTTAAATACGTTACTTGTATCTAATTTCTTTTTATTTATTATTTTTGTTTTCTTGTGTTTCATGTTCTCAGTCACTATATGAGGAGAATCGGAAGCTTTGAAATCTGTCCGCTTAACCCAAAAATTGAAAGAATAATCAGACATTTGAGAAGGGAAAGGCGAGAATGCCAGGGAGCACTGGTCAACATGGAACCTGAAACTTTAAAGATTGCACCACCAATTCCCATTTGAGACAGAACTATTCTAATGTTTGATGGTTCATTTCATGTATTGTACTTCCTCTCTTACCAGTAAATGCGTGTGATATCAAAACATACATTCAGATGATACATCAATCAGTTCAGTTTTGGGGGAATGCAACTGAAGATCTGAATGCCCACATAGCAACTTCCTGAAAGTTTGCGGCACATTCAATTACAACCGAGCAACAGAATAAGCAATGAGACTGCGTGTGTTCCCATATTCTTTGAAAGATAGGGCTAAGGCTTGGCTACATTCACTATCAGCAAGTTCCATCACAACTTGAAACACTCTTGCCACCAAATTTCTTCCAAAGTACTTTCACCCGGCCAGAACTGCAAAGATGAGGAGTGACATTACATCCTTTGTACAACATGATTCAGAACCCCTCTACGAAGTTTAGGAAAGATACAAGGAGTTGCTCAGAAAATATCCTCACCATGAGATTACAAAGTGGCTACAAGTCCAAACCTTCTACAATGGACTTTCTGGACTGATGAGAACCATAATTGATGCTGCTGCTGGAGGAGCTTTAATGGCAAATGGAGAGGATCAGACCTGGGACTTAATTTAAGAGATGGCCAACAATAATTCTTTGTGGCCAACAGAAAGAAACATTATTCAATGAATAGCATGGATCTACGAAGTAGGAGCCAGCATTGAGTGCCAAGTTGGATCAGATTTGCAAAAGTCTGGATACTCTTAACATGAAGGTTAAAGCCAGATCCATAAGTTCACCATATGCAGGAGCACCAGAGGCAGAATCATACAACCAATATGATGAGACGGTGAACTATGTCAGCAATTTCAATAAACAGTGGAATAATCCATATTCCAACACCTACAACCCAGGGTAGAGGAATCATCCCAATTTCGCATGGAGTAATAATTCAGGGCAAAGGAACAATCCATCACCCGGATTTCAACAGCAGAACAAAGGCTAGGAATATGAACAAAAGTCAGGAATAGAAGATTTGCTTGCCCAAATGAAAAATCAAGAAGCAAAAAACGACTCTCAAGCAGCCAAATATGAAGCTAGGTTTCAAGCCCAATCAGTATTGAATCAAAGCCTAACAGCTTCTATTAAAGCACTGGATAACCAAATGGGACAACTGGCCAATGCTCAGAGTTACAGACTGCAAGGTACCCTTCCTAGCAACACAGAACCAAATCCAATGAATAGAGGGAAGGAGCAATGTCAAGCCATCACTTTGAAAAGTGGCACTGAAATCAACAAAGATGTTGGAATCAAGGCATCAACTGAGGATATTCCAAAAGAAAGCAGTGAAACAGAGCCACAGATGGAGGAAAAAGAGACAAAAGCAAATGATAAAGAAAAATTCATTCCACCTCCACCATTTCCAGAGCGTCTCCAGAAACATAAATTGGACAAGTAGTTTGCTCGATTCCTGTAGATCTTTAAAAAGCTTCATATCAACATTCCACTTGCAGAAACGTTGGAACAAATGCCCAGCTATGTCAAATTCATGAAAGACATTCTGTCATGAAAAAAAGATTGTGAGATTACGAGACAGTAGCATTGACAGAAGAATGCAGTGCCATCATTCAGAATAAGCTTCCCCCAAAGTTGAAAGATCCTGGCAGTTTCACCATCCTATGCACCATAGGAGAACATTACTTCGGTAAAGCTTTGTGTGATTTAGGTGCTAGTATTAAATTGATGCGTTTGTCTATTTACAGGAAACTGCAAATTAGAGAAGCAAAGCCCACCTCAGTTACTCTGCAACTTGCTGATAGATCGCTCATATTTTCGAGAGGTGTAGTTGAAGATGTGCTGGTCAAAGTCGACAAATTCATTTTCCCAGCATATTTCATTATCCTTGACATGGAAGAAGACAAAAATGTATCCATCATCCTCGGGAGACCATTCTTGGCTACAGGTAGAACTTTTATTGATGTACAAAAATGAGAAATAACCATGAAAGTGCAAGACCAAGAAGTTACATTCAATGTTTTCAAAGCCATGAAATTCCCGAATGATGAAAATGAGGAGGAATGTTTCAGAATTGATGTTTTAGATAGTATCATCCAGGATACTAATGCAATGCAACTTTCCACGGATAAATTTGAAGCTTGCATCACCAACATGACTGACAGCGAACTAGATGATGAAATTCTTGAATGTATCAACTATCTTGACAGACTCTTTCGATTCAGAACAACACCACGAGTGGAAAGTTTGGAACTACCAAAAAAGGAGCCAATCAAGCCCTCGATTGAAGAACCACCGCAGTTGCAACTAAAGCCACTTCTGAAACATCTTAGGTATTTATTTTTAGAAAAATCTTCTAATTTACCTGTGATTATTTCTTCGTCGCTAACATTGGAACAGGAAGATAAGTTGCTGAGAGTGTTACGAGAACACAAGAAAGCCGTTGGTTGGACTGTAGCAGACATTCGATGCATTAGTCCATCATTTTGCAAACACAAAAAAAAACGAGTACAAAGCCACAATGGAGCATCAACAGAGACTAAATCCAATCATGAAATAGGTCATGAAGAAAGAAATTATCAAATGGTTGGATGTCGGCATCATCTACCCCATCTCTGACAGCACGTGGGTGAGTCTTATGCAATGTGTGCCAAAGAAATAAGGAATGACCGTAGTCACAAATGAAAAGAACGAGCTAATTCTAACAAGAACGGTGACTAGATGGAGAGTATGCATGGACTACAGGAAGCTGAACAAACCAAGAAGGAAAGATCATTTCCCACTGCCATTCATTGATCAAATGCTAGACAGACTGGCGGGACATGAGTTTTATTATTTTCTGGATGGATAGTCGGGGTACAATTAGATTGCTATCGCCCTAGAAGATTATGAGAAACCAACTTTTACATACGTGTAAGGTACTTTTTCTTTCCATAGGATGCCATTTGGACTATGTAATGCTCCTACCACATTTCAACGTTGCATAATGGCCATCTTTTCAGACATGCTAGAACAAAGTATGGAGGTTTTCATGGATGATTTTTTTGTGTTTGCAGACTCTTTCGACCACTGCTTATAAAATCTGGAAAACGTGTTACAAAAACGGTGACTGGATGGAGAGTATGCATGGACTACAGGAAGCTGAACAAACCAAGAAGGAAAGATCATTTCCCGCTGCCATTCATTGATCAAATGCTAGACAGACTGGCGGGACATGAGTTTTATTATTTTCTGGATGGATAGTCGGGGTACAATTAGATTTCTATCGCCCTAGAAGATTATGAGAAACCAACTTTTACATACCTGTAAGGTACTTTTGCTTTCCATAGGATGCCATTTGGACTATGTAATGCTCCTACCACATTTCAACGTTGCATGATGGCCATCTTTTCAGACATGCTAGAACAAAGTATGGAGGTTTTCATGGATGATTTTTTTGTGTTTGGAGACTCTTTCGACCACTGCTTATAAAATCTGGAAAAAGTGTTACAAAAACGGTGACTGGATGGAGAGTATGCATGGACTACAGGAAGCTGAACAAACCAAGAAGGAAAGATCATTTCCCGCTGCCATTCATTGATCAAATGCTAGACAGACTGGCGGGACATGAGTTTTATTATTTTCTGGATGGATAGTCGGGGTACAATTAGATTGCTATCGCCCTAGAAGATTATGAGAAACCAACTTTTACATACCTGTAAGGTACTTTTGCTTTCCATAGGATGCCATTTGGACTATGTAATGCTCCTACCACATTTCAACGTTGCATGATGGCCATCTTTTCAGACATGCTAGAACAAAGTATGGAGGTTTTCATGGATGATTTTTTTGTGTTTGGAGACTCTTTCGACCACTGCTTATAAAATCTGGAAAAAGTGTTACAAAGATGCGAAGATACCAACCTGGTACTCAACTGGGAGAAATGCCACTTCATGGTGCATGAAGGTATTGTCCTGGGACTTCAGATCTCACAAAAGTGAATCGAGGTAGACAAAGCAAAGATCGAGACAATGGAAAAACTACCTCCACCATCATCAGTTAAAGAGATTCGAAGCTTTCTCGGACATGCAGATTTACAGGAGATTTATCAAAGACTTCTACAAGATTACTAAACCTCTATTCAATCTGTTAGAGAAAGACGTACCTTTCAACTTCACCAAAGAATGCATCCATGCCTTTAAGATCTTAAAACAGAAGCTGGTATCTGCCCTCATCATAGTAGCACCAGATTGGACCCTTCCATTTGAGGTGTTGTGCGATGCTAGTGATTTTGTTATAGGTGTAGTTTTAGGATAATGCAAAGCAAAAATTTTCCACACCATTTCCAGCAAAACTATGAATGAAGCACAACTCAACTACACAACAACTGAAAATGAGTTGCGCGCAGTTGTGTTTGCTTTTGATAAATCCCGCTATTATCTGCTGGGTCCCAAGGTGGTGGTCTACACAGATCATTTAGCAATCAAATATATGATCGCGAAGAAAGATGCCAAGCCCAGATTGATCCGTTGGGTGCTTCTGCTGCAAGAATTCGACGTGGAGATCCGAGACAGGAAAATGACAGAAAATCATGTGGCATATCACTTATCGAGGCTTGAGAATGGAGAAACAACTAGCAATAAAATGACAATCAAATAAAATTTTTTAGATGAACACTTGTTTACCATCAAATAGCAGGATGTCCCTTGGTATGCTGCTATGTAAACTACATAGTATCGGAAAAATGGCCGTTGGAATGGACACATCAGCAACGAAAGAAGTTCTTCAAGGAAGTCAAGCATTATGTATGGGATGAGTGGTACCTACTCAAACACTATGCTGATCAATTACTGAGACATTTTGTTCCACATGAAGAGGTCAATAGTGTCCTGAAGCATTGTCATTCATCACCATACGGCAGACGCTTCAGCGGAGAAAAAATTGCAACCAAAGTCCTACAATCAGGTTTGTTCTGGCCCACTATTTAAAGATGTTTACTTATTTGTTCTTCAATGTGGGGAATATTTCGAGGAGAAATGAATGACATCTTCAAAGCATTCTCGAAGTGGAAGTATTTGATGTTTGGGGGATTGATTTTATGGGACCCTTTGTTCCATCATTTGGGAACCTGTACATTCTGGTTGTAGTAGACTACATCTCCAAATGGGTTGAAGAAATAGCACTACCATAAAATGATTCAAAAGTGGTGACAAATTCCTTAAAAAAAATATTTTCACTCGCTTCGGAACACCTCTGGCAATTATCAGTGATGGTGGCATACACTTCTGCAACACAAACTTCGATGCACTCCTATCAAAATATGGAGTTACTCATAAAGTTTCCACAGCTTACCATCCTCAGTCAAATGGACAGGTTGAAGTTTCAAAAAGAGATATCAAAATAATCTTGGAGATAACCGTTGATCAACAAGGAGGGACTGGTCTACAAGACTAGATGACGCACTATGGGCCTACCGAACAGCTTACAAGACACCTATTGGTACGTCCCCATATCAATGTTATTTGGGAAAGTTTTCCATCTGCTAGTGGAGCTTGAACATAAAGCGTACTGGGCACTGAAGAAGTTAAATCTTGATCTATAAACAGCAGGAGAGACACGGCTCCACCAACTCAATGAATTGGAGGAATTTCGCCTACATGCATATGAAAATGCCAAACTATACAAAGAAAATATGAAGAATGGCATGATAAAAAAAATAGTGCGCAGACAACTTGAACCAGGGCAGCAAATGTTGTTATACAATTCACGGTTGAAACTTTTCCTTAGAAAGCTTAAATCAATGTGGTCAGGTCCATTTGTCATTACTCAGGTGTTACCCTACAGAGTGGTTGAGAAATACAACTCTAAATCCAACAATACATTCAAGGTAAACAGCCATCGTGTAAAACACTACTGGGGAGAATCATTTGAGCGAAAAAAAGAAAGTGTCACACTTGAAGATCCGGCCTAACATTCGAGCAGTCATGTCTAGCTGACGACGTTAAACTTAGTGCTAGCAAAGAGGCAACCCATGAAATTTGTGTATATATTGAGATTTGGTGTGTTTTATTTTTGTGTGTTTAATTTTTGTAGGTAAAGTCACAAACATGATGGAAGATGTTCTTGTAAATCTTCACAAGTAATTTCTTTCTCTCCCTCAAAACTCTCTGATGAAGTCTACAAAGCTCGCATGGAATGAATGAGACTTCTGATGATCAAAGGCATTCCTAATGACATTCGTTGGATTATGGAAGCACGAGTCTGATTGGGAGGTGAGTCTTATGATTCTTTTATTTCATATCTGCCTAGTTTAGGAAAAGACACCTATGTAAAGAAAAGAATAGCTAAAAGATTAGGTGTTTGCTATAAATGTGCACGCATGACATGTAATACTCATTGTCGTTCTTTAGGAATGGTGTCTAATAACCGTGAAGATAAAATTAAATCCATTAGGGATGGCCTGGGTAAGGAGTCTTTAGATGACATATCAGTGACTCTTGAGACGCATCCCAATGGATATGTGTATCACGCAATTCACATGTTACATACACAGTTTCAAAAAGAAAGGCAACAATTAAGTCTCGGGAATCTGACTTTAAAAGACCTTGTTTGCCAATTTATAAGAAAATTGGATGGGAAGCTTGTTCCTGACGCATAGATGTCAATCAAGCCGTTAATATCTGTACATATTATTATCTCTTTGTATTTTTCTAATAATTATGATTTGTTTTGTTATTTTCTTTTATTTTCTCCGGCAGGATCCAGACTTTTTGACTTTCACGATTTCTTTTACTGTTTCACTAATAATTGTCATTTGCCAGGTACTAGTGATATTATTACTCACCTTTTTTTCAGGTTCTATAAATTCAGCTCGTCATTGCACTCTTGAAGACATCCAGATTTGAGAAAGAAATACATAAAAAAAAAGTGGAAGCAACTTCAAGAAGACGAGTTGTTAACAGGTGTATGTTTTGCGGTACAAGTGTTGGTTCTAAACCAGAATTCGTTGAGGCAGTACAGGAATTGGGTAGAGTCATAGTTGAAAGGAATATACACTTGGTATATGGCGGTGGAAATCTTGGACTAATGGGGTACGTTTCAAAGGCCGTACATGAAGGAGGTAGTCAAGTTCTGGGAATCATCCCAAAACCCTTGGCAGAGGCGAATCTTATAGGAACATCAAACGGAGATGAATGTATTGTGACAGGTATGTCTGAACGACTTGTTGAAATGATTAACCGTGTTGATGCTTTTATTGCTTTGCCAGGTGGCTTAGGTACAATGGAGGAAATCTTTCCAGTGCTATCTTGGGCGAACTTGAACATACACCAGAAACGAATTGGACTATTTAACGTTGATGGATTTTATGACTTTCTTTGTGTGTTTCGTGATGATGCCCGGAGAAATGGGTTCGTGTCAAAACCTGTAAAAGATATCCTCTTCACTGCCAGAACTGCCATGATTTAACTGACCAACTTTTAGCCTTTGAACCACAAATTGACCCTATCATTTCCAAGATAAACTGGTCCGATAATGATCGTGGAAAGAAACGTCGGATAAATCTGGATCTTAACCTTTAATTTTCTTTTTAGATGTAGAATTTCAGCTAACCAGGTACTGTTTTATAAACTCTTCTTCTACTTTTTAGACATTGGGGACAATGTCTCAATTAGGTTTGGGGGAGGGGAATAGTTAGTATCTTATTTTATTTTTTTCTCATTGTGTTGTTTTTGCTTGGTTTTTAGTCAAAAATTCAAAAAAAAAATCAAAAATTTATAAAAAATGAAAAAAAATATATATTTTGTTTTTGTGTTTTTAATTTGACTAATCAGGTGAAATTGGTGTGAGATATCTGAGTAAGGAATTTCCACTCCTGAGACATATCTCAACCTATTTCGTAACAAGTTAATTTTTGTTTATTTCCTTTTGAATTATTTAATTTGTGAATTCTCCATAATACTGACTAAATTGGTTCTTCATATGCTCAGTTGACAGATATTATCAACATTAATGGTAACATACGGCCATGAGTTGTAATTGAAAAGTTTTTAATATTCAGTGCTATAGTTTAATTGGAGGAAACATCTAAAAAAGTGATTAAAAAAAAAATCTGAGATCCGAGTAATTAAGTCCGTAAGGGTGTTTCAACGCCTAGTGTCGTAAAGCCAACTGGTTTGGGATTCACTGGCCCAAAGCTTGCTACATGGATTGACGATGTTATATAAAAAAAAATATCTGAAATTCGAGTAATTAAGTCTGTAAGGGTGTCTTAACACCTAGTGCCCTAAAGCCAACTGGCTTGGGAGTCATTGGCCCAAAGCTCGTTACATGGATTAAAGATGTTGTAAATAAATAAATAAAATAAAAAATAAAAAAAATCTATTACTAAAAAAATGTGAATTATGATATAACTTTAGGACAAAAATATTACTCTCTTTTTAACTAAACTTATGAATATTGTGGCACAATGATTTGATTGATACCTTGTTGGTTGTGTACATGGAGAATGGTAAAAATAATCAGAGAATTTACTTATTTGATAATTTAGAAAGAAAGAAAACATCAATTAACTTGTATAAGAGTTTCACTTGTTTAGTCACTAACTTGTTTAATCTTTTTGCTTTTGTGTGCATTTGACGTTTGTGGGTATCGTCTCTGTAAGCCCTCACGAGACTACAACTCGTCCACTATGGACACCTAGGGGTTTAAAGGCTTGTTACATACGCTAAATGCAACCTTGATCCCCACGAAAGTGGCTTAGTTTAATTTTATTTTAAAATTGTTTATTGTAATTTATTTTGTTGTTTTGCTCGAGGACTAGCAAAATGTTAGGTTTGGGGTGTGATAAGTGGTAAATATATCAGTATTTAACGTCCTTTTTACTTGATATTTTGTTTAGTTTCTCGAGTATTGTGAATATTTTTATGTGTTTTGTGTTATTTTGCAGATAAATAAAGTTTTGAAACTCACTGGAATTGAATCGGGGCTAAAACGGCAAAATTCGGATAAAAAATGGAAAAATGGGAAATTTTTTGTTCCGTGTCGCGACGGGCCATATCAACAGCGCGTCGCGACGCCCAGGGTAGAATTTTACCTATAAATTGAAGCTGAAATCAGAAGGAAATTTCATACCTTCTTCTGCGGATTTCCTTAAGAATACTAAGAAGATTGTATATTGTTTATTTATTTAAAGCTTTCTTGTATTTAATTTTTATTTTATGCATTAGTTCTTTCTTTATTTTACTTTTCAGTATAAGGAGGTAACTCCCTTCTGCTGGGGTGAAGGGTAAGGCTTTTGTTACTAATATTTAGATTAATCTCCCTTAATTATATTATATAAACTATTTTAAAACCTGACTTAATGGGATACCGCCTTTATGGTCGGTTGGACTTAATTAAATTGATTTTAACCTGACTAAATGATACCGCCTTTATGGTCGGTTGGAATTAATCTTAAATTTGACTTAATCAGGATACCGCCTTTATGGTCGGTTGGTAATTTCACGCAAAGTTTATATATTATAATAAGGGATATATCTAAATTAGAAGTAATAAAAGTGGATCCTCTACCCCCAACATTTTCTTTATTACTTTATTTACCTTTTTAATTTCAAGTTTTACTTTATGTCATTTTCTTTATTTATGTTTTTAATAGTCCTAGATATATATTGTAACTAAATACCATATCTGGAGTTGTGATGAATTCCAATATCACCGGTTTATAAGTGGTAATTTTATGTTTTGGGTAGTATAAAGGTTTATTTATTGAGCCTTAGTCTTAATGCTTTTTGTTAACTGGCCATTAATAGGATTGATTTGGTAAATTTAAAATGAACTTGGAAAAGGGATTTTAAGTTTAGCCTTAGATTCAATAGCCCACGATCTCACCTCGGGGTAAATGACTCTTAGGTAGATTTCCTTACAGGATAAGAATATACATGTCGGGCGGGGGTAGCCATAATTGGAACTTAATCTTAATGAATTCAGGTAACTTGGTTAACATAGGAATATAGTTAACTGGCTTACTTTAGGTGTTTGCATCTGACCATCAGAAGAGGCTTTTGCATAATTTCGTGTTCCAGGTTAATAAACTAATATATTGCACAAACATGAGATAACCACTTCATCTTTAAAAGATATTGGAAGGATTCACAACCCTAGGTAGTTTCATAATATTGATTTTACCTTCAATTTTCTTTCGCATTACTTTATTTACTTGTTTTAGATAAAAATCACCATTCAATCAACAACCAATCTATTAGATACTCGTAAAAATTTAACTTCATAAATTGATAGCCTAGGTATTAAGTCCTCTAGGGATCGATACATTTTATACTACTTGAGTGATATGTGCGCTTACGTTATGTGTGTGTTTACCACCGATCAGTAACATCAGATGTTGATCATTGTAGAGAATACTTGACTTATTGAAGTCAAATGTGAGAGTGATAAACTGTAAATGGAACTACATAATTAATAAGATGAAAATACCATTTAATTACTTCCATATAAGTTTAATAGGATGTCAGAATCATTTGCAAAGTATTTGATACTTAATGGTTCTGTTGTTTTCATATAGAAGAAAGTTATCCTATAACTTATAGTGGGAATGATAGTTGATATCGATCTGGAAATAAGCATTAAACCATAGATCTAAGATTGTCCATAGCTTACTACGATCAAGTTTGGAACTTGATTAAGCTTTTGTTATGATCGTTCATAAAGTGTACAAAAGGTTTGCGCAGTAAAAGCAAAGTGAGCTTGTTAAAGGTTTGACTTTTATATTATGACAGTGAGAAAATCTATACTCAGTAATCTATTGTAGATTCTAAGGAAACTTGTCTCTAGTCGCACTAATTGAACAATTAAGGATATGTTGGTTAATGTTGATATTAAACTGTGTATTTTAGCAAGGAATGCAAAGTGGCATTTTTTGAATGGTTTCTTTAGATAAGAGATCCTTTCTGATCTCTTTGTTTGAAGAGTTCGTTCTGCAATGGCCCTAGAGTTTGTATTTTGCTAAATTACAGTTTGGTATATTAGCTTATAGAGCCTATTGTAGACTCAGATGAGCTTTCTGGAAATTTGTGTTTTCTAATTTTGATATTAGTCAGATTTTCTGATTTTATCAAAGCATAAAGAATATATATGGGATAGAAGGGTTAGTGGGAGCGTATAAATTTCTTTCTAGTGTTTTACATCTTAATGACATTATCATTATTAGGGTAATGATGAGATATTTATTATGTAAAAGGTTTACCTGAGTCTTATTTTCTCCGTGAAAGCAGTGGGAGTGGCCGCTATTATATTCGATATAAAGTTTTATATATGATATAAAACTAATAGACTTGAAAGATTCTCCCATTAGTGGTACATTAGATATGATCTAATAAAGGACACAGCAAGACTATCTGTGTAATAGTTAGTATAACTGTTTGACAGTTAATGTGTCCATAGTATATAATATTGATCTTTCATAAATAATGATTCATTTGTCAAAAGATAAATTGATTAGAATGTCTAGTCAATCTTATGCATCATAGGATGATGGGATAATGAATACTATATTCAGTGCGATTAGAGATATCAATTTAATCGTAACTGATACGAGATATTTTTATATGTTGTAGACCATAGGATGGGTCTTGAAACATGTTCTTTATTATCTTTGAGATATTAAGAACGAGTTTTTTATTTATGGAGAATAAAGTTTGCAACCATTAAGGTCAGATTAGTTTTGAGTCTAATTATGACGTTAGGCGGTATACGTCATAAAGAGTCAGAAAAGATACAGTGGGAATGTCACGGATGATTCCACTGTGAGAGTGGAGTTAATTGCAACTTATGAAGTATTGACTTATGAAGTTGCATAGTGACCTTATAGATTAGAAATTTGATATTAGTGTTGTGTTTGTATTTAATTAATTATTTAATGGTTTAATTATTAAAGTAATTAAAATATAAATATCTACCATTATGATAAAGTTAGGTCATGATTAATTAGTATAAATTGTTGACTTTACATTAAAGAAAAGGGAAGTCAAATGGCATTTGGCTTGTTAGATATTTGTTTGAAAAATTAACAAAATATCTAATCTTTTTTCTACACCAATTTCGGTCAACATGACCTAGTATTTAAAGTTTTGTTTTTCATTTTGCTTCACACTTGTTGAAGCCACCAAAAACATAAACAAATGAGATTTAAGAGAAAAAAGAGAAGAAATCAAGAAGTAATGCAAGAAAACTTGGATTTAAGTAAGTTTTTCCAACTTTTTATTATAAGGAAACTTGTTCCTTTTGTTCTTACATATATTTTTCTTAAGTTTTTCTACTCTCTTGTGTTGTGTTATGAAGGTTGGAAGCATGAATGAAAGATGTATGCATGTGTGTTTAACAAAGTATGCTTATAAATTGTGTATAAGTACATTTTTGATCATTTGATGATCTTGTTGTCATTCTAGAGTTGTTAGGCCACTCATTGATGACCTAGAATTGTTCTTGAGTTGTTTCAAAGTGGTGAGACTTATTTGGTGTGTTGAAGAATTTATTAAAGTGTTGAATTTATTCAATTTATTGTAAATTGATCAATTGGAGTAATTTGAGATATTAGGTTCTTAACCTATTCCAATTTTGGGGCTTTTCATATATATAAGTGATGTATTATGATGTATATTAAATTTTGGATTTATTGGATTTGATATTGACTTGTTTTGAACAAGATTGGACTAAATTGTAAAATTTGGAAACCTTTAGGGTGTTCTCGGTAATTTTGGAATTTAGTGGGGTTTCTGTTGCAATTTATATTTTGATGTGTTGGACATGTTGAAAATTATTTTAGAACTTTTTTGGAATCAACCAAATTTGTATTTGACAAATTATGACTAAAATGATCAAAATGAAAAGTATTGGGGTCTCACGGTAATTATGAGAAAATTCTGATTTTTGTGATAAAAACATGTTTTTGAGTATTTTTAAATAGAGTAAATTAGTTTATTTTAATTTCCCAAGAAAAATAATTACCGGAAATTATTTCGGAGTGAAATTAAGCGAAAACAGTAAAAAACGGTGTTACCTGGTAACGGCTGCCCAAACAGTAAACTGGTCACTGTTCAGGAATTCCACGAACTGTCCAAATATTTTTGGGATTGACCTAGGCAGTCCCCATGTGCATTGATCGGTCGGTTCGATCGAAAATATGTTTTATGCTATTTTACGGAAAAATATTTTCGTAAAAGTTTCGCGGAGTTTCTATTTTATTTATGTCGTTATATGATATCGAATAAATATGTTTAGGTGAAATATGAATGAATTATTAAAATTGGATATTGAATAATTTATTCATAAGTTTAAAAATTTTAAACTACGATTTCGCCTGAACCACACTTCTTCTGATGCGCCACCCTGATTGATTAAAACCCCTAACATTAGCATGTATGAGCGTCACAACACTCCCCTGTGAACAGAAATTCCCTATAATCAATTTTAGTTCATTTCAGTTTCACCCTAGCATGTTATGGGCAACTCTAAGGGTCTCGTATTAGCTCGCAAACATACATTAAATCAAGATATAAGTATGATACGCCTTGTAATTATAACAAGTGCTTGAATATATAAACTTAGCCTAATTCCATACTATATTCCTCAGTCCATTTTCTAATCAACATTATCAATTATAGATCATCGCAGGAACCGTAATCTCCTTCGACAAAGTGGGTAATGCCAGCCAGATTCCAAATCAGTAAGTTGACCATTCTCTTAAACTGTATTTAATTACATGTTTTTGATATCAGACTTACCTTTTTAAGCACATAGGGCGTTAGCCAGATTTATTTCTAGTTATTTTTAGAAAGAGCATGTTTCTGAAAGATAAGTTTTATTACAGTTTTTTTTTATGAATGATGAAGTTTTTAGAAAAGCTATTTTTCAAAGCTTGAGTTCTATGATTTTGGAGGCATGGGGAAAAACCCACCTCAGTATATAACTTGACTCAGATATGGAATTGACTGTTACATATATCATGTGCATACGTAGTTCAGGACTATGGACCGCACCCCGACTCCAGATTCGTGGCTTGGGGGACGGCGAGACGTAACGCCCCAAGACCACCAAATATTTACGCACGTGGGGGGGACGCCCATAAGCGCCAGATATACAGAGTTTTCAGATATAGATTTTTCATAAATTGATTTTCAAAAATTGACTTCCAGAAGCATATTTCTCAAAAGAGATGAGTTTTATAAAAGAGTTTTCAGAAAATCTTTTCAGAAGAGTTGAGTTTTCATATAATAAAGAGATTTCAGAAAATAATATTTTCTGAGAGAATTTTGATTTTTAGAACCATGAATTTTCATAAAGAATCAGTTTTCGTTTTAATTGTCCACTAACTAGATCGTTCAAACGATCTAGCCCCCCCACTCCCAGTTTCTTGTTTTGCAGGTATACTTGGAGGACGAGCTCAAGAGGATGGATACTGATAGCAGTCACTAGAAGGTCCGAGTTAGCCAGGTAGAGTACAGAGTTACTGTCCAGTTACAGTTTAAATAAAAGTTATGTCTTGGATACATGTATAATTGTAAGTATGTGTGTAATAATTTAAGATGTCGAGGAACGGAGTTGTAAAGAGAAGTTTTATTAAGAGTTCAGTTATGAGTTTTGATTTGTATTTCATGTTTATGAGTTAGGCAAGGGTCTCTTTGCATGAGTTTGTAATTCTATATGAGATTAGCAGTATTGATCACAGTCAGAAAGTCAGAGACTCAGGGAAATAGATCAGTGTATTCCCTGTCGGTAGCATCTCCTAAAGTGGGATGTTACAGTTTATACAATACTTATTAGTTCGTGAAATAGTTTAATAAATGTATGTTATAGTAACATAGTTAATGGAATAATCAATAATGTTTAGAAATGGTCAGAGGCTCAGGGTGGTGGTCAAGATCCATTGCCTGTCGGTAATATCTCTGCATTATGGATGTTACACTCATATATCCATGGTGGTATCTCAAGTCAAATGACCGCATATGCTTTTCGACTTGAGAAGATTCATTTTGACATTGGTGTGCCATCTATTAGGAATACTTCTGATAAGTCACTCAGTACTCATCAAATGAACACCTACAAGTCTATATACGAGTATCCTAATACTAATATTCATTGGGATAAACCATCAGATCAAATTTAGATGCAAGATATGTATTGGTCTCAACGAATTTTAATAACCGACCTGTGTAAACAAATCTCGACCAGAAACACTGGAGCCAAATCGGAGTTTGAAAACTCTGGAATGGAGAAAATAAAGTTTCAGCGCTCATGGGCAACAGTTCTCTGCGTGTCGCAACACGTAGGCTTGGGAGTCGCAACGCCCAATCTTGGTATGCTCGGTATCGTGACGCACAAGGGTGAGCGACACGACGTCCATAGCTCTGAAATTCAAGTGTCAGGACGCCATAGATCTGAGTCGCGACACTACTGTTAGGGTTGATGCTTGGAGTGCCAATCTAAATCATATTTATGTTCGATTTATGAATATAAACAATTCATTTTTCCATAATATTACATATTAATGGTCGCATATATACATATTCTATCTAATTACGATTATATTGAAACTAAATCTGATTTATTGATATGTACATATTAGACAAAGGCCCTAGGATTTACAACGTAGTGCGTAGTTACAATGTAGTTTGTAATTGACAATGGGAAGTGTCACTGTAAGTTGTATATTCTCAAATAAAGTTCCTAGTCAAGATGCACTAACAGGATCGGTTAGAAAAATAGAGACTAGTATAGACATGTGGATGTTTATTTGATAAATATTGAACGGCTCACAGAATATTTCCTAATAGATGGTACACCAACGTCAATAGGAATCTTCTCGAGTCGAGTAGTATAGTGGTCCTTCGACTTAAGATACTACTGTGGATATAAGAGAGATCCTACACACTTTGATGGCAGTCACATCACCGATCTATTTAGATCAGACCACCGCCTGCTCGTTGGGTGTGGACCCATGCTCATGATATCCTATGAGTATCAGATAGAATCCATCAGTCATGTGTACAGGGCATAGATATCATTTACGTATTTGCGATCTAGTAAATCCATGGTCGCGGTATACTTCGGAAGTGAATTCTGAGTGTTATTTAGAGATCGTAAATTTGTAAGTCAACTATATTATACCTTAGGGATTTGAAGTTCATATCTATATCCCTGGTATAATATTGATAGCCTGTGACAAAAGAATTATCAGTATGCAATGACCTCGACTTGCATAGTTTATCGAGATTATATGTGGTCGTCATAATTTACGAGTGGGTGAATTATGGACACGAAATTTGATTCGGTGACGGATAAACCTAAAATTAGAGACTCTCATAATATAAAGTGTACTCGTTGAGTACTTGGACAACGCGTTATGAATAATACAAATTATTCTTAATATTTTATCAGATTAAATAAATTAATTTGAAGTGTTTAAGGGTTAAACGAAAAGTACATGCATAAGGGGCATTTTGGTCATTTCCTAATTAATGTGTATTTGTATTTGATATATGATTTTATTAAATACACATTAATTAATTGTCAAATAAGATATTTGACATATAACATAAATATATGTATTTTGATTATTTAAAGTAAATATGATACATATAATTAGATATTTGTATTTAAGTAATAATTTAATTATTTAATTGTTAAATAATTAAAATACAAATATCTAAAGTGATATTTATATTAGGAAATGATTATAGTGTAAATATTTGGCTTATTTACATTTATGATTAAAGGTAATAGTTATCAAATTGGATTTGATAACTTTTACTTGATTTTTATTTTTGGTTAAATAAAAATTTTCCTTTGACAAAAATAGCCCCCAAATTTCGTCCATTACATGATACGTAATGGAAATTTTTTTTCCTTTGCTAAGAATGAAAAACCTAGCCTCCAAATATCATAAAAAGCTCTCCAAGGATTTTAGAGAGGAAGAATACGAACAAGCACAAAGTTAAAGATGATTTTAAAATATTAAGGCAATCTTTAGTTCTCTTTAGCTTAGAAAATTATTATTATTGTTCTTGCTTGTATTCTTTATGTTTTAGAGATTCTTACAAAAATTTTAGAGATTCTTTACACTCTAAAATTTGGGCCTTTTTGATTTGGCTGATGGATTTGGTGGTTAGATGCATTTGAGAAGTAAGATTGAGTAATATTAGTGTAATATTAGTTCAATTTTATCATATGATGATTTGTTGCCATTCTAGAGTGTTATGACCACTCTTGTAATACCTAGAATTGTTTTTGAGTTCTTCATTGATTGTGGATTTGATTGGTGTAATTATTAATATGATTAATATTGAGAAAATTGGATTTAAAGCATGAAAAAATGATGATTTTTGCATCCAAATCAGATATGGAAAATTTGGAAATTTGTTTATGAAAAATATATTAGTTTAATGTATTGGATGTGTATTAGGCATTGGAATAATTTCTGGAAATTATTTCGGAGTGAAAATATATGAAAACGGTGAAAAAAGACATTACCGGGTGAGTTTCGGGCTTATCAGTAATGGCTATCCAAACAGTGAAATTAATCCAATTACATTTGTCATGCTTGATATACGATATTTAATCCAATTTTATTATTTGCACATGCATGTGAAATTAATTTGATTAATTTCGGATTGTTTGACAATAGGAAAATTCCTGTTAAATAATGCATTAAAATTACTAGTATTAAGAATACTTATTTCTTGGTCCGCCTTGTCAATACAGTCAATACGGATGCAAATGATTTCCTAATGTTGTAGCTGTATCGTGCCAGAGTTGTGCAGTTATGGTCGATGGTAGTACATTTGCGCCGGTATGACTTATATGATAAGAGACAAATTCAAGTGAAAGTGGAAATCTTGAACGTCCCAAAGCTGTCAGGACAACATCGGTAGCTTGAGTTTGTCATTGACAAGTGTAGCCTTGATACGCCTCCTGTGAATGTGCCAAAGCTGTCACAATGAGAAACAGTCAGGACCAAAATCAGGAGTCACAGTGAGTGTGATTGACAATAAGTTGTTTACTTATGAATATATGTAGGCGAAAACGTGCCAAAGCTGTGAGTCGAAATATATTCAAGGGGTCTACTTCCCATTATGGAATTTGATTTGATTATTAAATTCTCATTTTCTTTGGGGATTACTGTATTACGTAAAGTAGTGGGAGGCACTGCTGGGTTAAAAATCCACAACTAAGACAGTGTGTAATATTATGAGAATTACCGCTTATGTTTTTCCTTATTCTATTATGTAGATAGAATTAATCTTTTAAACTACTACATGCAATTTTATATATGTTTTCTGACTTCACTTATGGTTGCATATTTCTAGAATAGATTCTAGATTAATATAAGGCTTGGATATTGTTAGATTAGTCTAAACCATCGGGAACTGTTGTTCCGATTTTCTTGAAAAATCAAGATTGTTAGTGACTTACTTACTAAGTCACGATAAAATAGATATCCATTTTAGGATATAATTATATAGAGAGAATTGTTTCTTGTTCGGTAAGGATTGACATGAATTAGTTCATGTCTCGAGATTCTTCACTGACATTAAGAAAATCCCATTAGGTATTTATTTATCTGATAATGATGTTTCGTGGCTTTAGTGACTTTTAGAGGTAATGTGTCTGACATGGTTTGCTAATCAATTATTTACAATTATTGTGAATAGCTGAAGGCAAATTATAAAGCTAAAGAAATGAGATATGTATAGTTGTGTGTAGAGAATGTCGATTCTCACAATATGACAACTATAGGTATTGGATACCAGATCTCCTGTCTAGTTATTTAAAATATTGTTTAATAATTATTTTGATATATGATATCAGAACTTGCGACTATTGGATAGTTACTTGTTCTTTATAAATACTTGTTACATATTTTAGTACGACTAGTAGTGTCATTGTTGAAGTGATAAACATTAAGAAAAATATTATGTTAAGTAACTAACTTCGAACAATGCTTTATGAGATTTTATCACTTAAGCATTATATGCTAATTCCATTTGGTAAAGGATGGTATGATATGAGATCACACCACATATCCTCATCCATTTAATGAATATTATATTCGGGAATGTGATTAAATCTCATTTAACCAACGATTTTCATTAGAGCATAAAATTTATTAAACTGATACATTAGATGTATGTAGTTTAATGAATTGTAAAATGCTTAAGTCAGTTTTCTTTATTTCGTAACTTAGTCAATGAGTTGTCATAACTTAGTTACATGTTTCTGATGAAACGCGGATAGAATATTTTCACTGGTTCAAAGATATTCAATTTGAAGTTTTGAAAGCTGTATCTTTAAAATTCATCATGAGTCTTTGAATTGTTCAGATGTTTGATACGATCAAACATATGAATTTATGGAAATTAGTTCTAAGATTATTCAATGAATATGATTCTTACTCAATATTATTCTTCTACGATTCCATCTTGATGGAATTGGTTAGTGGGAGTAATCGAATCCTATATGATTTGATTCGTTTGATAATGGGTGTTATCGAATTAGTTTCAATACTCTTGGAGATACGCTCTAGTAACATTATTTCATCCTTTTAATTAAGGTTCCATTAGTTTCTACAGTTACATATATGATATGTATAGGTAGAAAATTCGATTCTTGAAAATTTTGAGATTTGAATCTTTCTTTTATATAATGGTTATATAATTTAAGGTACTTGCGTCTCGGAGGTACAAGTAAAAATTTATCATTTTTCTATTTAATAGAATATTACATTCTATTTGATAAAATATCTTTTCTATGATCCCGAGTAATAAAATTATTTTATTACTTAGTGTGTAACATCGGATGTTGACATTTGTATGAAGACTTGACTTATTAAAGTCAAATATGAGAGTGATAAAGTATAAATTGAACTACATAATTAATAAGATGAAAATACCCTTAGACATCTTCCATATAAGTTCAATAGGATGTCAGAATCATTTGTGAAGTATTTGATACTTAATGGTTCTACTATTTTCATATCGAAGAAAATTATTCTATAACTTATAGTGGGAGCAATATTTGATATTGATTTCTGAACTTAGCATGGAATCATAGATTTAAGATTGTTTGTAGCTTACTACGATCAAGTTTTGTACTTGATTGAGCTTTCGTTATGAATCGTTCATAAAATGTACAAATGGTTTCCACAGCAAAAGCAAAGTGAGCTTATTAAAGGTTTGACCTTTATAGTATGACAGTGAGAAAAGTTATACTTAGCAATCTATTGTAGATTCTGAGGAAACTTATCTCTAGTCGTACTAACTGAACAATTAAAGATCTGTTGGTTAATGTTGATATTAAACTATGTATTTTAGCTAGGAATGCAAAGTGGCGTTCCTGAATGGCTACTTCAGAGAAGAGATCCATTGTGATTTCTTTGCTTAAAAAGTTCATTCTAAAATGGCCCGAGATTTTGTATTCTGCTAAGATCGTAGTTTGGTATACTAGCTTATAGAGCCTATTGAAGACTTAGATGCGTTTTCCGAAAATATGTGTTCTCTAATTTTGATAACAGTCAGATTGTCTGGTTTTATCAAAACATAAAGAATACATATATGATAGTAGGGTTAGTGGGAGGGTACAAATTTTTTTCTAGTGTTATATATCATAACGACATTATCATTATTAATGTAATAATGAGATGTTTATAAAGTAAAAGATTTACCTAATTCTTCTTTTCTCCGTGAAAGCAGTGGGAGTAGTCTTTGTTATATTCGATATAAAACTAAGAGACTTGTAAGATACTCATATTAGTCGTGCATTAGATATGATCTAATAAAGGACACAACAAGACTATGTATATGGCAGTTAGTATAACTTTTGACAGTTAGTGTGTCTCTTAGATATAGTATTCATCTTTCTTAAAGGATGATTCCTTTGTCGAAAGAGAAATTGATTAGAATCTCTGGTCAATCTTATGCATCATAAGATTATGGCATAATGAATACTATATTATATGCGATTAAATATATCAATTTAATCGTAATTGATACGAGCTATTTTGATACCCTGTAGACCATAAGATGGTTCTTGAAACATGTTATGTGTTATCTTTGAGATATTAAGAATGAATTTCTTATTCATAGAGAATATAGTCTGCAACGATTATGGTCAGATTAGTTTTGAGTCTAATTATAATGTTAGACGGTCTACGTCATAAAGAGTCAGAAAAGATACAGTGGTAGTGTCACGCATGATTCTACTGTGTGAGTGGAATTAGTTGTAACTTATGAAGTTTCATATAGACCCTATAGATTAGAAGTTTTGATATTAGTGTTGTGCTTGTAATTGTTTGCATAGTATTTGGATTTGATCCCTAAATACTTTGACAAATCAGTAGCCGTAGCACAATATTGATGTCGCATCTGAGTCATATTGATGTAGAATTTAGGTTCTACAAAATATGAATGATGTTGGCTAAGGGAAAAGATTGGGTTTGTTGGACAAACTCAATATGTTATAGCAGACCTACTTGTTGTTGCCTACCTCTTGAGTGCTAGGTAAGCTCTTGAGGGCCATGAGTATGTGATACATATTAAGATGTCTATATGATATCGTGGATTGGCACTAGAACAAGTGGGAGAAATTGTTAGGGTTGATGCTTGGAGTGCCAATCCAGATCATATTTATGTCCGATTCATGAATATGAACAATTCTTTTTTCCATAATATTACTTATTAATGGTTGCACCTCTTGTTTTTATATACATATTCGATTTAATTATGATTAGATTGAAATTAAATCTGATTTAGTGATATGTATATATTAGACAAAGACCCCAAGATTTACAACGTAGTGCGCAGTTACAATGTAGTTTGTAATTGACATTGGGAAGTGTCACTATAAGTTGTATATTCTCAAATAAAGTTCCTGGTCAAGATTTACAAACACGAGTCGGTTAGTAAAATCCGCTGAGACCAGTACATGTCGTATATTAGGACTTGGTCCGATGGTTTATCCCAATGAACCATGAGTCTCGGGAGACTCGTATAGACATGTAGGTGTTTATTTGATAAACACTGAACGGCTCACCGAATATTTCTAATATATGGTACACCAACGTCAATTGGAATATTTTCGATTCGAGTAGCATAGTATTCCTTCGACTTGAGATACCACTGTCGATATATTAGACATCCTTCATACTTTGATGGCAGTCACGTTACCGATCTATTTAAATCAGACCTCCGCTTGCTCATTGGGTGTGGACCCATACTCATGATATCCTTTGAGTATCAGATAAAATCCCTCAGTCCTGTGTACATGACATAGGTATCAAGTATGTATTTGCGATCTAGTAAATCCATGGCCGTGGTATACTTCAAAAGCGAGTTCCGAGTGTTAATTAGAGATGTAAATTTGTAAGTCGACTATATTATACCTTAGGGATTTGACGTTCCTATCTATATCCCATGTATAATATTGATATTCTGTGACAGATGGATTATATTTATGCAATGACCTCGACTTGTATATTTTAACGAGATTATTTGTGGTCGTCATAATTTACGAGTGTGTGAATTATGGACACGAAATTTGATTATGTGACGGATAAACCTAAACTTATAGAGTCCCACATTATGAAGTGTATTCATTGAGCACTTTGGCAACGCGTTATGAATAATACTTTATCGAATTAAATAAGTTAGTTCGAATCGTTTATGGGTTAAATGAAAAATACATGCATAAGGGGCATCATGGTCATTTGTTAATTAATGTGTATTTTATCAAATAAGATATTTGACATATATCATAAATATATATATTTTGGTTATTTAAAGTAAATATGATACATATATTTAGATATTTATATTTAAGTAATTATTTAATTATTAAAATAATTAAAATACAAATATCTAAAGTGATATTTATGTTAGGAAATGATTGTAGTATAAATATTTGACTTATTTATATTTATGGCTAAAGGTAATAGTTATCAAATTGGATTTGATAACTTTTGCTTGATTTTTATTTTTGGTTAAATGAAAATTTTCCTTTGACAAAAATAGCCCCCCTAATTTCGCCCATTACATGATATATAAGGGAAATTTATTTTTCCTTCGCTATGAATGAAAAACCTAGCCTCCAAATATCATATAAAGCTCAACAAAGATTTTAGAGAGGAAGAATACCAACAAGAACAAAGTTAAAGAAGATTTTGAAAGATTAAGGTAATCTTTAGTTCTTTTTAGCTTAGAAAATTATTTTTGTTGTTCTTACTTGTATTCTTTATGTTGTAGAGATTCTTACAAAAGTTTTAGAGATTCTTTACACTGTAAAATTTGGGGCTTTTTGATTTGGTTAATGGATTTGGTAGTTAGATGCATGTGTGAAGTAAAATTGAGTAATATTAGTTCAATTTGATCATATGATGACTTGTTGTCATTCTAGAGTGTTATGACCACTCTTTTAATACCTAGAATTGTTCTTGAGTTCTTCATTGATGGTGGCTTTGATTGGTGTAAATATTAATATGATTAATGTTGAGAAAATTGGATTTAAAGCATGAAAAATGATGATTTTTGAATCTAGATTAGATCTGAAAATTCTGAAAAAAATTGATGAAAAATATATTATTTAAATATATTGGATGTGTCTTGGGCATTGAAATAATTGCTGAAAATTATTTCGGAATGAAAATATACGAAAACAGTGAAAAACGGCGTTACCGGGTGAGTTTCGGGCTTACCGGATAACCGCTATCGAAACAGTGAATTGGCCGCTGTTTGGGAAGCCCATGAACTTCCCAAGTACTATTGGGGTTAACCTGGGCAGCCCCCATGTGTATTGGTTGGTCGGTTCAGGTAAAAATGAATTTTATGCCAATTTGCGTAAAAACATTTTCGTAAAGATTTCGCGATGTTTTCTAAGTTATTTATATCGTTATTTGATAACAAATATAATATGTTTAAGTGAAATATGAATGAATTATTCATATGGTATATTGAATAATTTATTCGGTAAGTTTAAAAATTTTAAATTTACAATTTTTCCCCAACTGCGCCTTTTACTGCGCGTGACCCAATCAGCTGCCTTGTGTAAAATGTTGGAAGAGAGCAAATTGTCCTTGAATGCAATTCAAAACACTTCTAATTTTCTCCAAACACTTCAATACACCTAAAAACAAATTTTAACATCAAAACCAACATCAACACATGTTATGTAACAAACATATATGTATTCTAAATATATATATGTATTTCTTTGAATCAAAACATAAACCAAAATAGAATCCCACAATAAAGTGACTCATGGATCATTCTAGGTCACTCAAAGGTGGTCAAATGATTCTAGAATAGTAGCTACAACTCCAAACTATCATTTAGATTTCCAAACTCTAATTTAATATTCCATGTCCAACATGAACATTTTGACCCAATCACAAGCATATTGTGTTTGTTCTTCTAAAGAATTCATTACCCTAATTCCAACATCAAGTTATGTTATTATGTATCCAATACATAATACATCACTATATGCTTCATTAATGAAAAAAAACTCACTAATGAAAACATAGCTTTAGAGAATATCAAACTTACCTAGTAAGTTTGATTCCAAGATCCAATCTTCTTCTCCTTGTTGAAATATTGTAAAGAACTTCCAAAGTAAGAAAGCTTGACTCCAAAATCCAATCTTGATTCCAATGCTAGCAAGCTTGATTCGAAGATATAATCTTGATTTCTCATTGTTGAAATGTTGTAGAGAACTTCCAAAGCTTCTTTAAACACTTCTTTAACATATGCTAATATTTCTAAATCTTACATGTTTTAGCTGTCACAAGCTTAACTTTCTTAAGCTCAAGCTTAATTAAAAACTTGCTCAAGCTTGCCTTTTATAACAAAACTTATGCAATTTTAATTAATAAAAGTCTTAATCAACTTTTAGGTGGGTTTAATCCAATTTGTCCAAATATGTATAATTAGGTGTGACTAATCACTTTTGTCTACCACTTTGATTTAATCCAATTAAATCCAGATAAAGTTTAACTAAGGGATTAGTTCATTATTTACCACTTTGATTAAATCCAAATAAATCAGGACAAATACACCTATTATTATATATTTATAATTACCAAAATATTCTCCAATGGTAGAGATACTTAAGAAATTACAACAAAGCCGTGGTGTGATTTTGGATTAATCTAATTAATCCAATTAGATCAAAGTAAATAATTAATGTTATCCAATAGCAATTAATTATTTTAATTGATAATTATAATATCAAATATTATTTATTAACAAACATTATCGGCTACCCAAGTACTCAACGAGTACACTTCATATTGTGGGACTCTCTATGTCCTGACACGTTCGTCATATAAGCCTAGTTTATATGTACGTAATTCGGCCACTTCCGAATTCGCGAAGAACACGAACGACTTTTCTGAACTATACAAGTAGGGATGGCAAAATCCGGATCCGGACCCGGGTCCGGATCCGGAAGCATTTTCGTAAGCATGGGTCATGTTCCGAACCCGGATAAATATACACGAGTCCGGACCTGGGTCTACCCGGTCCGGATCCGGATACACGGTTTATTATTTTTTTATTTTTAATTGTATTATTTTATATTTATATTTGGATTTTGTCAATTTTATTAGTTTTATTTCAATTCTTTTATATATATGCATATTATTTTATATTTTTCATTATATTTTAATTTATTATATTTATTTTTTATTATTTTTTTCGGGACCCGGGTCTATCCGAGCCAGACCCGTGTGATCCCGGGTCCGGATCTGAATTTGCCCGGGTCATAATTTTTAAGATCGGGGTCCGGATTTTTTAATCCCGGACCCGGATCGTCTGAGTCCATGCGGATCCGGGCCGGGTCCGGGTCTGCTTGCCATGCCTATATACAAGTCGAGGTCATCACTTATGTTTTGCAATCCCTTCGTCATAGGCTATCCGAGTTGTGCTTAGGAATAGATTACACCGTCAAGTTTCCAAGGGACACATCTCATGTCGACTTGTCCATGATTCTTTAGAACCAACCAGAACACCATTTCTGATATATGCGATCCACTCTACGTGATCGGCTTTGGCCAAATTCTTAAGAATTGTGACTTACTCACATGGATACCTAAACCTCTCATGGTACACATACGGGCCGACAGATCCTATCTTGATACACACTTGATTAACGAGTGCATCGGTCCACACCCAAAGAATATCTAGTGGTCAGACCATGAAAGGTTTCTGACATATATGGCATCAAAGTGTGGAGGATCACACACAAAATCAATGTTATCGTATAGTCAAAGGATTATATATGCTACTCGACTAGAAGAGATTCATATTGACAGTGGTGTGTACTTCCAACTATTAGAAATTAAATATGAGTCATTCAGTATTCGCTCCAATGAATACCCACATGTATATACGAGCTTCCATTGCTCATGGTATATTGAGTTAAACCATTGGAATTCCAATTCCAATAAAAGACATGTGCTAGTATTCTAAGTTATAGAAATTCGACCGTATTCCAAAACCAATGATTATAAATATTTACTTTAAGAATAGTTTATAATAGAAATACTATCCTAATGTCGGACCACTCAATGCCCAGTATTACTACATGACTATTCTAAGGTTGATGTCATTCTTATCATATTTATATATCAATCTAATATGCATAATGACATTAGCATTAATAAGGTTTGAAATGAAAATATAATTATTTCATTAGTAAATAATAAAATATAATGTACAATACATTATTCGGATTAGCGCTCAAAGCACCAACTCCAACAAACTCCCACTTGCTTAGTGACAATTCGGATGGTACCGAAATCTCATTTCTTCAATATTTTTATCGAATAACTTAGGAGGTAAGACCTTAGCAAGCGGGTCTGCTATGTTGTCTTGTCTTTGAACCTTCATGAACACTTTGTCTTTTCGTTCAATGATCTCTCTAATCACGCGATATTTCCTTTCTATGTGTTTAGACTTGGAATACATTGTCGGTGTTGGACAATTATAACCCATAGCGTCACTATTTGTACATATCATGGTGTTGTTGTACAAATTAACTATGTGACAAGGAGATTGCACTCTTATTATTTGTGATTAGATCACCTAGATGTATAAATGATAGGAGGTCCCTATGATTAGTTCCTGGATTGAGATGATATGATACAGTATCAGTCCACGAAGGATTAATCATTAAATAATCCCTAGTCGTATTATTATCGAGATTGGACATCGATAATGCGGAATAGACTAGTATTACACTTATGCGCGTTGTGGGAGCACAACGGTATAGTTCTCATATATTTGGGTATTGGATACTCATGTAAGTGTAATAGGAGGTTGTGTTTTACCGATGGTACGGAAAACAGCTTCGCTCTGGATACACCCCTCGGAATTCCATTGGTAGTATGACTATGTGTCTATGGAAGTCCGAAATCAGGGTAGGTGTATTTGGTCTTAACCTGAGACTCGCACCGCTAATACTTGCGACAATCAATATGCTTTGGTTTTGGTCGTCCAGGGTTTTAACCGGTTCTGTGTACGCCTCTGCTGGGTATATTGAGAATCGTAGTGTATTGGGTGTGATGTCAAGATGGAAGTATCACTCCAGTCATAGTGGAGATGATGTCACGTAGGATACGGAACTAGTACTCTTAAGTACTGTAGTCATCGGGATGATATGACTAGGTCATGTTCATCCGATTATAGAGACTAGTTACCAGACATCCGACATGTGCTTCGTACGGGGCAGACACAATCCAGCCCCAGGCCTAGCACGTGACATCAGATACTGGATCGACATACGCAATACTACGTATACTACACCTGACATAGATTATATATTCCAGTAAGAATATTTTTGGAGAATTGGGTAGACACGGTGTTTTTCTAGAAGCCAACAATGTCTTGTAAATCGGTAAGCACGTGGTACGAGGTACGCACGTATTCGGATATTCCGATGACCGTATTTACTGCCAACATATCCAGGGATCTCTTGGGTCGCTTCCCAAAGATTCACCGATGACAGTTGACTTAAACTAGAATTAATATGGGATTAATTTAGAGAGAGAAAATTAATCTGGGATTAATTGAGACTTTATTTAATCTGGGATTAAATGTGTTCGGAAGAGAGAGAACGCGATTAATTTGGAATTAATCGGTAAAATAAATTTAATAGTTAAATTTGATTTTTCTATTTAATTTATTCGTATGGGCTAAAATTAATATATCGGATATATTAATATGAATTGGATTTCATTACCAAATTAAAGTTGGACTTTAATACGAGCGAACAGATTAATTTAGAATTAATTCGTAAACGGCATTCGTAATATATTTACCAGGCGTCGTCATTTAATTAAATTATATTTAATTATTTAGCGACTGAAATTCGTTTAATCGGATTAAACGAATCTTAGCCGCGGTAAACATTCGTTGAATCCATTTGAATTTTGAATTCAAATGTGGGGCCCACTTCACATGTGGTAGTTGGGAGGGTAGTTGGCATTTATGCCAAGCCACCAACTTTCCAACTACCTTGGAATGGTTTTGGTGAAACCATTTACCCAACCACCTTGTTTAGGTGAAAAGGGTAAATTGCTTTTACCAAAAGACATCTCTCTCTCTCATTACACAACACTTGACACAAGAAAACCCTAGTTTTTTTGAAAATGGGCGTGAGCTTCATCAAGCAAAAGGGGCGTGAGTTTCATCCTCCATGGGCGTGAGCTTCTTGTCTTCCTCTCTTTGATATTGTTGCAAAATCAACAAAGCTAGCACTTGTAGAAGTCTTCTAAGGTGATAGGGAAACCAACTCAAAGCTTGGAATCAACACAAAGGTTCGATCTTGGAGATCTTCATTCAAACAACTCAAAGCTTGGAATCATCAAATGAAGGATCTTGGAAACCAACTCAAAGCTTGGAATCAACAAAGAAAGGATCTTGGAGATCTTCTTCTCAAAAATTTAAAAGCTCAAATCCATTCAATGTAAGTAATTCCGCAACTTATAATGAATTTATGACCTTTTCTTGCTTAATATATCGGATATATAGTTAGACTATAATAATCATTACATTAGATTGTACCCGAAATCGTTGATTGGATAGTTAGACTATTAGAATCAAGATAAATTGAAAGATTAGTGTTTAAAACATAATCCTAGTGAAAATGTGTTTAAACGACTTTAATTTTCAAATTGGGAATAAAATTTCAGGATGGTCCTGGAAACTAATAAGTTACTTTATTTGATAAAATAACATATTAGGCCTAAGTCCAGAGTTAAGCAAATAGTAGAGCATGATCTTTGGAAGATTCATGTGATGATAACTTTAGTGCTTAATCCATTATACTTGTCAAAATGACTCCTTAATTTCCTAATCAGAACTAAGGATTAGATCCTTACAGTATGATGAAGAAATTGAAGGATCTTCATAGGTCTATACTTAGATCTTAGAAGCATTAATTGCAATAGTAAACTCTTGGAGAGTTAATGGCTATGCTCAAGGAGCCAAAGCCAAAGTTTGTAATAGGGCAAGAAGCGCAAGGCGCATCTTACTTCGATATTCTAGAAACCCAAGGCTTGGCCAAAGGCTTCTGGGATATAGAAAAGGGCAAAGGCAAAATCATTACTGTCTTCTAGGAAGACAAATGACATATCCCAAGATGTCTGCTTAAACTGTTGCAAATGGGATCACTGAAGCGTGACTGCTGTATGGACAAAGCAGACATGAAGGAATTGAAGACGAGCAAGGCTCTGACTTCAAATATGTTTGTCATAAATATGTTCACTACTAGTATTAAAATTGGATTTTAAATACTAAGTGTGATACATAAATATGCAATGATGTGCAGAATCTGCTATGAGCATGATACTGACTTCAATTGAGATTAATCTGCGAATCGGAAAGGGACGAAAGTCGCTGTTTTACCGTAGATACCTAAGTTTAGGAACTATCATTCGGGTGTGTACTTAAATTAGGAAACTGTTATAATGTAACTAGTTTGACTAGAAACATTATCTCCATATCATGGTTTAACCCATTGCGGGTATACCATTATATTCTAGAACACTAAAGTGTTTTATTTTATAAAGATGATATTGAGATAAACACATTTGATGTGAGTAACAGTATTTATATTTTGAATATAAATAAATTTCAAACATATAATATGACGAACAAATAGCTCAAACTGATTTGATCAGATAAGACTTATTTGTGGCAGTGTTGTCTGAGACACATTAAACAAGACTCGTATATCCACACTTTTGAAGAGTGGATACTAGGACGAATTTGATTCCATTCAAATGATGTCTACGAATCTAGTTTATTAGGTACAGTACCTAAAATACCTTTTACTTGGTAAAAGTGTAAGTGCCATCAATCTGTTAGCCCTCGTCCATAGTGACGTAAGTGGGGCCATGTCTAGCTAGGCTAAATGTGGAAATGAATGTTTCGTGACCTTTACGGATGTGGCATCGCGTTATGGTTATGTGTTTCTTATGAAACACGAATCGGAAACTTTTAGAGTTTCGACACGAAATAGACAAACATATCGGCTAAAGTATTAAAACCATCACACTTTGACGATGATGAAAATACTTAAGCAGTAAGTTTCTCAAATACTTGAAAGAGTATAGTATTCTTTCAATAAGGACTTCTCTTGGAACACGTCAATTTAACGGTGTGTCCAAACGGAGAAACTGAATTTTGTTAGACATGATAAGGTTAATCATGAGTCGCTCTGAGCTACCATTTTCCTTCAAAGGATAAGCATTAACAGTGTAATACTTATTTTGAATAAGGTTCCATGAAAATCTGTTAGATAGAATTTCATATTAGATATTAACAGGAAAGAAACTGGGTTTTCTCACTCCTAAAGATTTGGGAATGATGGGCATACGTTTGGATGATACCAAACTAGAACCCAAATCAGATAAATGCCTAAATTGTAGGTTATCCTAGGGAAACCAAAGTATAGTACTTATACATCTCACATGAGAACAATGTAATTTTTGCTCGCCATGCGTTTTTCCTAAGAGGAATACCTATATGCAGTGGTAAGTGTGAGGATAGTAAAACTCGATGAAAATCGGAGTAATACTGTTCAAGGCACCTAGTCCTTAATGGAACACAAACAGTTCATCAAGGATGAAACTGTACCACAATCTTCGAATACACAATAACCGCGTTAGTCGGAGAGAGTCAGAAAATAACCTGGGAGGTATGGGTTTCTGATCTCACCTCATAAAGATGTCAATCTTATTGAGGAAGACGAACTGACTACATATGAGGAAGTGATACAAGGTATCGACTCCCCATTATAGAAAAGTGCCATGAAGTCCGAAATGGATTCCATGTATACCAACTATGTTTAGAGACTAGTTGTTGTACCGCAAGGCATTGTGCCTATTGGTACTATATAAGTCTTCAAGGAAGACATACGTGGATGGCAGCATACCAACGTACTAAGCTAGGCTTGTAGCGGAAAGGTATCGTTATCAACATTGTGTTGATTACAACGAAATCTTTTACCTGTTGCCACGTTAAATCCATTTGGATAATGTTTGCTGATGATGCATGTTTCATTTATGAAACATGGCAGCTGAACGAAAAATCATTTTCCTGAAAAGGAAACCTTTTGGAGGATGTTTACAACATCCTGACGATTTTATCGTATCAAAACTAGCAAATAAGGTTTGCAGGTTATTCGATCCATGTTTGGATTGAAGCAAGCATTAGGTTCTTGGAATTATCGTTTTGATGTAATCATAATGGTTTATGATTTAATTAAAAACGAGAAATGATTCTTATGTATATAAGGAGGTTAGTGGGAGCGCACTGACAATGATGTCCTAAATAATGATGATATGTCATTTCTTGGAAATGATATTCCCATATTACAATCGGTGAAAGCTTGGCTTTCATGAAAAATTCTTCGTAGAATTCTTGGGAGAAACAACCTTTATTCTAGGAATAAAGATCTACTAGGATAGATTTAAAGTTGTTAACATTCTCTGAGAACTCGTACATTGAAAATATACGTGACCTGGTGTCTCATACGCTTTGAGCATATGGAGTCACAAACAGATCAATCCAAGTGATAGTCACTGGATTGATATTAAGAACATCTGTTAGTATCTTAGAGAACTAAGGATGATGTCTTAAACTATGGAGAAGGAGAACTTGAAGTGACTAGGATCACTGCTGTAAGTTTCCTAACCGATAAAAACAACGGTACAATACAGTTTGAATAACGGAACAGTGAGCTGGAAATCTTCCAAGCAAGATACTGTTACCGAATAAACAACAAATGCGGGTTATTGCTGCGGCTGAGGCAGTATTAGAAGCCATTTGGGTTGATGATAAATCTAATTAGATTAGATATAGTTCTGAAAGAAGCTGAGCTAGGCGTCAGCACAAGCTAAAGAATTAATGGTCTCATCAACGATCCAGATATATACTTCGACTATTCATCTGATTCGTTCAGATCATACATCATGGCGATGTGATGATCGTATAAATCACATCAGACGATAATTATGCAAATCCGCTGACGAAAGCCTTTCCTCAGCAGTTTGAGCGAACCGTACATAGTTCGGGTGTATGACACTCGAGTGACTTGCTATAGGCCAAGTGGGAGATTGTTGGACAATTATGACCCATAGCGTCACTATTTGTACAGATCATGGTGTTGTTTTACAAATTAACTATGTGACAAGGAGATTGCACTCTTATCATTTGTGATTAGATCACCTAGATGTATAAATAATAGTAGGTCCCTATGATTAGTTCCTGGAATGAGATGATATGAGACAGTATCAGTCCACAAAGGATTAATCATTAAATAATCCCTAGTCGTAGTATTATCAAGATTGGACATTTATAATGCGGAATAGACTAGTATTACACTTGTGCGCGTTGTGGGAGCACAACGTCATAGTTCTCATATATTTGGGTATTGGATACTCATGCAAGTGTAATATGAGGTTGTGTTTTACCGATGGTATGGAAAACAGCTTCGCTCTGGATAGACCCCTCGAAATTCCATTGGTAGTATGACTATGTGTCTATGGAAGTCCGAAATCAGGGTAGGTGTATTTGGTCTTAACCTGAGACTCGCACCGCTAATACTTGCGACAATCAATATGATTTGGTTTTGGTCATCAAGGGCTTTAACCGGTTCTGTGTACGCATATTGAGAATCGTAGTGTATTGGGTGTGATGTCAAGACGGAAGTATCACTCTAGTCATAGTGGAGATGATGTCACGTAGGATACGGAACTAGTACTCTTAAATACTGCAGTCATCGGGATGATATGACTAGGTCATGTTCATCCGATTATAGATACTAGTTACCAGACATCTGACATGTGCTTCGTACGGGGCAGACACAATCCAGCCCCAGGCCTAGCACGTGACATCAGATACTGGATCGACATACGCAATACTACGTATAATACGCCTGACATAGATTATATATTCCAGTAAGAATATTTCTGGAGAATTGGGTAGACACGGTGATTTGCCAGAAGCCAACCATGTCTTGTAAATCAGTAAGCACGATGTACGAGGTATGCACGTATTCGGATATTCCGATGACCGTATTTACTGCCAACATATCCAGGGATCTCTTGGGTCGCTTCCCAAAGATTCACCGATGACAGTTGACTTAAACTAGAATTAATCTGGGATTAATTTAGAGAGAGAAAATTAATCTGGGATTAATTGAGGCTTTATTTAATCTGGGATTAAATGTGTTCGGAAGAGAGAGAACGCGATTAATTTGGAATTAATCGGTAAAATAAATTTAATAGTTAAATTTGATTTTTCTATTTAATTTATTCGTATGGGCTAAAATTAATATATTGGATATATTAATATGAATTGGATTTCATTACCAAATTAAAGTTGGACTTTAATACGAGCGAACGGATTAATTTAGAATTAATTCGTAAACGGCATTCGTAATATATTTACGAGGCGTCGTCATTTCATTAAATTATATTTAATTATTTAGCGACGAAAATTCGTTTAATCGGATTAAACGAATCCGAGTCGCGGCAAACATTTGTAGAATCCATTTGAATTTTGAATTCAAATGTGGGGCCCACTTCACATGTGGTAGTTGGGAGGGTAGTTGGCATTTATGCCAAGCCACCAACTTTCCAACTGCCTTGGAATGGTTTTGGTGAAACCATTTACCCAACCACCTTGTTTAGGTGAAAAGGGTAAATTGCTTTTACCAAAAGACATCTCTCTCTCTCATTACACAACACTTGACACAAAAAAACCCTAGTTTTTTTTAAAATGGGCGTGAGCTTCTTGTCTTCCTCTCTTTGATTTTGTTGCAAAATCAACAAAGCTAGCACTTGTAGAAGTCTTCTAAGGTGATAGGGAAACCAACTCAAAGCTTGGAATCAACACAAAGGTTCGATCTTGGAGATCTTCATTCAAACAACTCAAAGCTTGGAATCATCAAATGAAGGATCTTGGAAACCAACTCAAAGCTTGGAATCAACAAAGGAAGGATCTTGGAAATCTTCTTCTCAAAATTTTAAAAGCTCAAATCCATTCAATGTAAGTAATTCCGCAACTTATAATGAATTTATGAACACCTTTTCTTGCTTATTAGATCTTTGGCATGTTCTAGGAACACTAACAGTCGGCACCTTAGTCTGCGCAATGACTATGCTATTATCACAGTACAGTGGGATCGAATCCATAATACTTGGCACAATGACAAGTTCTATGATAAAATTTCTAATCCTAACAACTTCTTTAGTAGCTTCCAAAGCCGTTATAAATTCCACCTCAGCGGTGGAATAAGCTGTTGAGCCTTGCTTTGAACATCTTCAACTAAACGCACCTCCATTAAGGGTAATTATGTGTCCGGATGTAGACTTTCTATCATCTGGATCTCCCGGGAAGTCGGAGTCTGTATAACCTTTAAGTTGTAGTTCATCTTCTCCATATATGAGAAACTTATCCTTAGTACCCTTAAGATATTTCAGGATATGTTTCACAATTTTCCAGTGATCAGATTGATATCAACTAGTCACACTGACACCGAAACTGATGTCAGGTCTTGTACATAGCATAACATACATAATGCTTCCAATACAAGAAGCATATGGCAAGTTAGACATTCTAAATCTCTCTTCCTCAGTCTGATGTGCCATTTTCTTCGAAAGATGTATATCGTATCGAAAATGTATATTTACTGCCTTGTAGTTGGTAAAACTGCACATTTCTAACATCTTATCTATGTATGTGGATTGCGACAACCCTTTAAGCTTCCTAACTCTATCCCGGTAGAGCCTTATACCTAATATATAGGAAGCTTCACCCATGTCTTTCATTGAGAAGTTCTTGCAAATGTAGACTATCACATTTTGCATCAATCCTATATCATTCCCAATGATAAAGATATCATCTATATACAATACAAGGAATATTATCGTGCTCCAACTAACTTTCTCATACACACACGATTCTTCCTCATTCTTGATGAATCCAGATAATCTAATTATCTCATCAAAATGACGATTCCAGTTTCGGGATGCCTGTTTAAGTCCATAAATATACTTCTTGAGCTTGCAAACCATGTTTGAAGTCTCACTGGATACAAAACCTTATGATTGTTCCATATAGATATCCTTCTCGAGCAATCCATTTAGGAACGTGGTGTTCACATCCATCTATCATATCTCATAATCGTGATATGTAACAATGGCTAAAAGAATCTTAATGGATTTTAGCATGGTTACCGATGAAAAGGTTTCCTCATAGTTAGTCCCAAGAAGTTAAATGTAACTTTTCGCTATTAGTCAGGCCTTAAAGGTTTCAACTTTTCCATCGGACCCTCGCTTCCTTTTATAAAGCCATTTACAACCAATAGGTTTAACTCCATCAGGAAGTTCAACCAAGTCTCAGAGTTGATTGTCATGCATAGAATCCATTTCAGATTTCATGACTTCCTACCATTTTCCCGAATCGATATCCAATATCATATGTTTATACGTAGTCTGATTCTTTTCCTCCAATAAGAGAACATCAAGGCTCACATCAAACGTTAAATATAGTCTCTTATGAGGCCTTGATATTCTATTCGACTTACGTAGAGCCTATGTTGAAGATCCTTCACCTAGTTAAATCTCTGGTTCCATCTCAGGTTTCTCTATGTTGGGATTAAACTCATCGAGTTCAATATTTCTACAATTCCCAGTTTCTCTTAGAAATTCCTTTTCAAGAAAAGTGGCAAAACAAGCAACAAATACATTACGTTGTTCAGAATTGTAGAACTAATATCTCAAAGAATTTTCAGGATATCCAACGAACCTATAATTATACCCAATGGGTGCTAGTTTATCTCGCTAAGCGAGACAATCCCAAATCTTTAAATATCTAAGATTTGGATTTCTACCATACCATATCTGATATGGGGTTGTAGAAAGAGCTTTTGATGGAACTATATTAAATATGTGGGCAGCAGTAAGTAAAACGTAACCTCAAAGGTAATATGGAAGATCTGTATAGCACATCATAAATCATACCATATCCAATAAAGTATGATTTCTCCACTCAAACACACTATTATGTTGAGGAGTTCCTGGTGGGATATATTGGGCGAGAATCTCATTCTCCCTTAAATAACTTCAGAATTCATCGCTCATAAATTCACCACATCGATCTAATCAAAGAGACTTGATGAATTTACCGGTTTGTTTTTCTACTTAATTTCGAAATATTTTGAATTTATCAAATATTTTCGATTTATGTCTCATTAAATAAAAATATTCATATCTTGACTTATCATTAGTGAAAGTCACGATATAAGTTGAACCATCATGAGTGACATGATTTAATGGACCATATACATCACTGTGTATTAATTCTAATAAATCTTCAGAACAATTCCAACACCAAGAAATGAGGCCTTTTTCATTTTCCCTTGAATACATGACTCATAAATTAGATAATGATCTAAGGTAAGATCTTTAATCAAACCATCCTTAACCAATTTTGATAGGCGTCTAACACATATGTGGCCCAATCTCATATGCCATAATTCAGTATTATTTAATTCAGATCTTTTACTTCTCGATATGTTTCTGAAATATAATGATCGTTAGATAAAGAACATTCACATATCAAATAGTTGTCTTTATCATATAAACATAAAGCACTATCTTTAATATTTATATTATATCACTCTTTATCCAATATCGGTAATGATATTATCTGTCTGATAAGAGAAAGAACATAATAACAGTCATGTAAAATTAATTTACATCCATTAGGTAGATTTTGAACAAATGTTCATATGGCATTGATATCCAATGTCTCACTATTGGCAACTCTACAAGACAATGTCTCACTATATAGAGTTGAAAATATGAGTAGGACTACCAATGTCTAACACTCAACCACTATTTGGATCTAAAGCTAAAGAGATGTCAATAATAGGAAAAATACAAAGCTTACCTGAGGTTATTGTTTTTCCTTTCAGCTCTAGATAATCACATTTCCAGTGTCCAGACTTTTAGCAATGTAGATATGTATCACGAGCTATATGCGGTCTTGCTGTTTGTTTCTTGGATTATTTCTTCTTATTTTCCACTTTAATCTTCTTAGACTTCCTATAAGTCTTTGAACAGCTTTCTCCACCATGGAGGTATAAAGTGGGATTGTCTTTCTTCAAATCATGCTCTGCCATGCGTAACATGTTATTAAGTTCTTCATATATTACTTGGATCGAATGCATCACAAAGCCAACATATCTCAATCATTTTGACTCCAAGACAAGGCGGATGTTCATCTCCTACTCTAAGTAGTTTGAGGTTCTTTTAAGTTTATTGGAATCTAAAAGCAGCACTAATGGATTTGCGGCAGCCTTCTACAAGACAACAGTTAAACACTATCAGAACATTTTCAATTCAATATAAAAACACTAATACGATTATGAATTTTAAATCTATTAGTTCCCTCCCACCACTTTACATAATTTTGTAATCTCCCTTAACAAGAAAAAAAAAATTTGGCAATCAAATTTCATAGTGGAAAGTGGATCCCATGACATTTACTCCAGCCTCACAATAATGACGGTCTTGGCCTTCATAAACTCATTATGTAGACCTCAAAAGTTAATCACATCCATGTGACACCTAATTTTGGTCCTGAACCATTTCTTATATTCACAATAATGACGGTATTGGATTAAGAGGTGTTCCAGGTGTATACTTGTCAATATGCACTAATGAACTTCGTAAGTACACCCTCACAATAATGACGGTATTGGGTGACTACGTCAACTCATCACGCTACATCTAATGTTTTACCGGAGTGATCTAAGTTACGACCACTTATACCCTCACAATAATGACGTTATTGGGCATAAGTAATAAGAACTCATTCATCTCCGTATTGACAAGACAGACCATCCAATAATACTCCAACATTATTAATACTAGTACTTAAAATAAAATAGTCTCATAATCATGGGAGATTTGTGACAATCAAGTCATTAACATGTTTGGGTCAAAATAAAAATTTTAATTTAAAACATGCAATGCATATCCAATTTGACTTTGCATAATTAAATTAAAATTACATAGGCATGGATTCAAATACATGTCAAACATGCAACATATGTTGTGTGGCTGTGACATGCTCTGATACCGTTCTGTTGGGGCAATTGTGGGACCCATAGGTTCGAATCGGTGCCCCGCACATGGAAAGTGAGTCTAACCTATGGATATCAAGCATATGTGTATTTTTAAATTATTTTATGAAATACTATATTCCATTACGAGTCCGTAGGAAAAAATTGGGGCTGAATTGGAGTCCGAAAACTCTAGAAATGAGAAAATAAAGTTTCAACGCTCATGGCAACAGCCCTCAGCGTGTTACAACGCGCAGGCTTGGAAGTCGCAACGCCCAATCTACGAATGATCGACATCATGATGCGCAAGTGTGAGCATCACGACGCCCGCAGCTCTAAGTGCTGACTGTCGCGACGCTAGAAGTCTGAGTCGAGATGCTGCCATGTGTAAAATATTGGCAGAGAGCAAATTTTCCTTGAATCAAATTCAAAACACTTATAATTTTCTCCAAACACTTCAATACATCTAAAAACCAATTTTAACAACAAAACCAACATCAACACATATTATATAACAAACATACATGTATTCTAAATATATATATATATATTTGAATCGAAACATAAACCAAAATAGAATCCCATAATAAAGTGAAAAATGACTCATGAACAATTCTAGGTCACTCAAAGGTGGTCAAGTGATTCTAGAATGGTAGTCATAGCTCCAAGTTATCATCTATAGTTCCAAACTCTAATTTAATGTTCCATGTCCAACATGAACATTTTGACCCAATCACAAGCATATCGTGTTTATGCTTCCAAAGAATCCATATACAATTCATTAGCCTAATTCCAATATCAAGTTATGTTATTATGTATCCAATGAAAACTATATGTTTCATTAATGAAAACAACTCACTAATGAAAACATAGCTTTAGAGAAGATCAAACTTACCTAGTAAGCTTGATTCCAAGATCCAATCTTCTTATTCTTGTTGAAATATTGTAGAGAACTTCCAAAGTTAGCACGCTTAACTCCAAGATCCAATCTTGATTCCAATGCTAGCAAGCTTGATTCGAAGATCTAATCTTGACTTCCCCTTGTTGAAATGTTGTAAAGAACTTCTAAAACTTCTCTAAACACTTCTTTTACTGAGGCTAATATTTTTAAATCTTCCTTCTTTTAGCTTTTACAAGCTTAATTAAAAACTTGCTCAAGCTTTCCTTTTATAGCAAAACTTATGCAATTTTTAATTATTAAAGTCTTAATCAACTTTTAGGTGGGCTTAATCTAATTTTTCCAAATATGTATAATTAGATGTGACTAATCACATTTGTCTACCACTTTGATTTAATCAAATTAAATCAAGATAAAGTTTAACTAATGGATTAGTTCGTTGTCTACCACTTTGATTTAATCCAATTAAATCAAGATAAATACACCTATTATTACATATTTATGATTACCAAAATATCCTCCAATGGTAGAGATATTTATGAAATTACAACAAAGCCCTTGTGTGATTTTGGATTCATCCAATTAATCCAATTAGGTCAAAGTAAATAATTAATGTTATCCAATAACACTTAATTATTTTAATTGATAATTATAATATCAAATATTATTTATTATCAAACATTATCTGCTACCCAAGTGCTCAACAAGTACACTTCATATTGTGGGACTCTCTAAGTCCGGACACATTCGTCATGTAAGCCTAGTTTATATGTACTCAATTCGGCCACTTCTGAATTCATGAAGAACATAAATGACTTTTCTAAACTATACAAGTCGAGGTCATCACATATGTTTAACAATCCCTATGTTGTAGGCTATCCGAGTTGTGCTTAGGAAACATAGATTACACCGTAAAGTTTCCGAGGCGCACATCTCATGTCGACAAGTCCATGATTCTTTACAACTAACCAGAACACCATTTCTGATATATGTGATCCACCCTTGCTCATGGTAATTGTATTAAACCATTGGAACTCTAATTCCAATATACGACATGTGCTAGTCTTCTAGGTTATAGGAATTCGACCGTATTCTAAAACCAACGACTATGAATATTTGCTTTAAGAATAGTTTATAATAGTAATACTATCTGATTACTATATGACTATTCTAAAGTCGTTGTCATTCTTAGAATATTTATATATCAATTTAATATGCATAATGACATTACCATTAATAAGGTTTGAAATAAAAATGTTGTTATTTTATTAGTAAATTATAAAATATAATGTTCAATTTATTATTCGGATTGGCACTCCAAGCACTAAATCCAACAAATGCTACAACATTGAACCCGTTGCTGGAGAAGAAAATCAATATATATGTTATAAATTACCTGCTGACATTGATAGTGATTGATCGAATTCTCGACTCTTTTCCTTACTACAACCTTTTTGCTCTCCATTTTTTGTAAAGTAGAGAGACAAAGATTATGATCCAATCAACAACATATAAAAGACAAATGAGGCAACAACCATGATGTTGACGAACAAACATGGAAGAATATGTTATTCTATATTCTCGGGTCTTTATACTTCACTAAACCTCAGTTAGTTTTGCTCTAAACTAAATTAGACCAAATATGTACGTAAAATACAAGAGGTAATATTACAGAAAAACGTTGTTACTAATATTCATGAACATATCATAAATAGGATACAGATTGGTGATCAGATCACAAAGCCCTAACAATTTCTCCCACTTTCTCTAGTACCAATCTTTGGTAATGTATATATATCCCGATGTGTATCATATACTCATGGCTCTCAAAAGTTCAACTAACACTTAAGAGATATGCATTAGAAAATAGGCCCACTATATAACACTGAGTTTGTTAAAACAAACCCAGATGTCTCCCTCAGTGAGCATCATTTATACTATGCAGAAAAAAGTTTGACATTAACAGTCATCAAATGCCACTATAATATTGCACTTCAGTAATTAAGTTTTCCAAGTATTTAGGGATCAATTCCACAATACTCTACAGACAATCACAAGTACAACATTAATGTTAATATTTCAAATCTATAAGGTCACTTTGTAACTTTATAAGTCAATACTTCTAAAGTTGCAACTAATTCCATTTGTACAGTGAAATCAGTTGTGACACTCCCAATGCATCTTTTCTAACTCATTATGACTTAGGCCATCTACCATCATTATCAGAATCAAAGTGTAATCTCAAAAACCCTAATGATTGAAAATTATTATCTTCATGAATTAGAAACATGTCTTTAATATATCAAAGATATCATATAATATGTTTCAAGACCATCATATAGTCTATAACATATCAAAATAGCTTGCAATGTTTACAACTAAATTGATATCTATAATCATACATAATACAATATTCATTATGTCATCATCATATGATGTATAAGATTGATTAGACTATATAATTAATTTCTCTTTCGACTTCCATCATCATATCATGCATAAGATTAATTAAATTTTCTAATCAATTTCTCTCTCGACTGAGGAATCATCCTCTACAAAAGATGAATAATATATACAATATTTATACTAACTGTCAAATAATTATACTATTTGTCATGTTGATAGTGAAGTAATGTCCTTTATTAGAGTAAATCTAACGTACGATCATTGGGAGTATCTCATGAGTCTCATAATTTTATATTAAGTATAAAAATTTATATCAAATATAACATAGATTACTCACACTGCTATATTTATGAAGAAATGAAGGCTTAGGTATATTTTACCTGATAGACATATCATTATTAATTTAATTGTAATATCCCGAATCTTTCAGAATGGTTCTGGAAGTTTTCCGAATTTAGGTTTAGAATTTGGAATTGGAAGAAATTCAGAAATAAGACTTTATGTGTTGGAAAAAAAATGGGAATATTTTTTAAGTGACGTTTCGTCGCGTTAGAAAACAGGTGATTCTGATAACCGGTTACGCGATTTCTGATTTTATCATTACAAAGGTAAAAATTTATTGTTTTGGCTATAAAGATAGAAAACGAACTCTGTTTAAGTTGATTCTTGAACCATCGAACTCGTTTTTCGGAGACAAACAACTTTTGTGTTGAATACTTTTGATATTTGCTTCAGAAGGGCTTCAAAATATGAATTTTCGAGAAAGCCCCATGATAATGACCTAATTATAATTTTCGGAGGTCATAATATAATTTTCAGAAACTTTCTTATAAATACCTCATAATTTCTGATTATTGCAAAAATTTAATAACTTCTCAAATCCCCGAATTCGACCACCCCACCTCCAAAAATTATCTTCTGTTTTGCTGGTCATGCTGGTGGCCTACCGGCCACTGCCGGCCGGCGCGACCAATCGGGCCACCCCTCCATCTTGTGGTGGTCGGCGGCAGCCCCTAGGTCACCGGAAACAGCCGTTGGATAAAGAGAAACTAGCGCACATGGGTATTTCAATCATGGCTCCTCGTTTCATTTCACGACCTGAGCCACGCGCCAAATCGAAGCTCTCGGAGAGTACTACAAGTTGGTAATGACGGATTTCCATTCTATGCACGGTTACACATAAAACGAAGAGAAGAAGCTTCGGTGAAGAGTAACGTCGAATGGACAAAATCTTCGATCAAAATTTTGTCAATTCCATCGCGTTTGTGAGAATTTTTGCAGTTTGTATATGCCCTCGAAATCTCGGTAAGAATTCATTAATTTCAAGTTTTTCGTTAAATGTTCGGATATTTCCAGTAGCTTCGTAGAGTAGCATAATGATATAAATTAAATTGTTTGAGTATTAGTATATTGAATATGTGCATTTGATAGAATCTGAGAGAAATATGAGCGAATTTGACCGATCCGATAAGTAAAGTGAGTTTCCGATAAAATCAAGTTTCACACGCATTTATGCTTTGACGAGCGTAATTAAGGATATAGCTTAATTATAATGAAATTGAAATCCCTGAAAATGAATTTATTTAAATTTTCCTGGAAATTTGGGGAGTTTATGCTTTCAGTAAGTTTTCCATGATTAACGACCTTAACCATCCACATTTTATGTTATAGATGGGGAAATATAAATGATACCATGGAACCCAAATAAGTACCTCACTGTGAACTCATCGTAGGTAGACAAGGAACGATGACTGATTTTGTGTTTAGATATATGTATAGATTGAAGGCTCATAAAAATAATTAATAATAGTTATGAAGTTTTAGAAAGCATGAAATGAGAGTTTCGAGAGATATAGATAGTGAGATTCGTAAAGAGCACGTATAGAAACAGATTGTCTGAAGGCATGCATAGTGTCGGGTTTTTAGATAGCAAGCTATAAGAGGAAAAAATATGAAATCAACACTTGACTTCCAGTTATTGATGTACTAGCTTTAATGTGAGTCTTTGATGTCACAGTGACACATATTCCGGTAAAGAGGAATAGAAATAAACATAGCTGATGTTTCTATGACTAGATTTTTAAGGAGTATAGCCAATAACTTATGCAGTCAAACTCCACACCGGAGATATGTTTCCCAATGATGCGTCTGATAATTATTTGGTGATGACATTACGTTTCATTGTTTCTGTTTAATATATTGTTATGTTTAAGTTTTAATAAGCTAGTTTCAGCATGAGAAGTTTAGTATAACCTGTCATTTTATTTTCAAATATAAGCATATCTTCAAGTAAAACATGTTGCAGTACTCGAGATGTGAAAGAGTTTTAATGAAGTTTTCCAGACTGAAGCTTGATTTTTGGGCTGGAACAGTTTTGATCTGAGTGTGGGTCCAGTTTTATGAAATATGTTGATATGTTTGATGACACATGTGAGCACTTTTCATATGGATGTGTTTGTTGAAATATGGCAAGGGCCCGCTTTGTATGCATGAGATGACTGAGATGTCACCAGCTTGTGAATGATTGTGGCTGATTGTATATATGTGTATATGGATCATTGCATTACATCGTATTGCATTCTGTGAATTACATGTTCATTTGGTTGCTATGATAATGCATATGTATTTTGAATACTCAAAGAGAGACACAATGCACATGGACAGATACAGATCCAGAACCAGAGGGACGGCGATACGTAATGCCCATGGATCTTATTTTTAGTGATATGGACAGATGCATATTTGGGACTATGGGGATGGCGATATGTCACACCCTTAGATCTCAGCTTTAGTGTCGTGGGAGACGACAATATGTAACGCCTCATGGATCTAATTAGGTGGTTAGGGGGACGGCGATACGTAATACCCCTAAACATCAGATTTTACAGAGGATTCAGATACAGATTCAAGGCTAGGGGACGGCGATACGTAACGCCTCTAGACTCGAGTTCAGATCCAGATACGCGACTAGGGGACGACGATACGTAACACCCCTAGATCTCAGCAGTAGGGTCATGGGGGACAGCGATACATAACGTCTCATGGAACTAGTAAGATGTTTTGGGGGACGATGATATATAACGCCCTAAACATCTAATTTTACAGAGGATTCATGTGGGACACAGAAACTGGACGACGCATGTTGTTCTAGGCTCGCGGCCTAGTCGGGAGTACGGAGTGCCACGGGGGACTAAACCGGAGAAATAATGGAGTCGCCACCCGGTGTGAATCAGGAAAATGAGATTTAAGGCCGCACTCACCCCTCGCAAGGGAAGACCTCAAACCGTTGGGTTCGAAATGGTCCCTTACTTATGTCACTTGTAATGAAAGGATTTGTGTAATAATTTAATCAAGCTTAAGTAACACTTATTTCCAAGAGTATCATGCTTCTAAGTTCATATGCGTAAAAAATAAAACTTACACCTAAATTTGCATATATCTTACATTTAAGATTGCATGTTTGAAAGTAAATCAAAGTAGCATCGAACATACAATTTCATTGGCATATTGTATTCATGGAAACACAAGCACACACTAACCACGCAAGCACACATAAGAGCGAATCAAATAATGGTGAACATGTAATTTCATAGACATATCATTCTTATACGTGCGGAAGCATAAACAAATAGCCATTTCATGTCCATGTGTAAAATAAAAGAGTCAACTAAATACATAATGCAAAAAGACACTTAAGGATGCAATTAGGCATTAAAGTAAGCATGCTATGACGTGGTGCAAAAGAAGATAACTAATATGGACACAAACACACATGTGAGCACTTTTCCAAGTGGTACGTGGAATTATATCCCAAGTACAGACCGCACTACCATCCATTCGGAATCGGCTACGGAATTTATGTCTGGGTTTCCATCCGATATACCATAAGAAATAATACTCAAATGCTATCGTGACATGGATATATGAATTGTAATACGTTAAGCCAAGACTAAGGTAAATGATGCAACCAATGGAATAAATGTGCTTTTCATTACGATGCGTACAAAGATAAAGATGACCATATGGGATTTCATAATACATGCGTGAATGGTATGGTTGGCTTGCGAATGAGGGGCAGTGGATGAGTGGTGTTTGTGCGTGATTCAGGAAGTATGGTGCTGGTTTATTTGTGTTTTGACGTGAAGGGTTCACGGTTTGTGAAGGTGTTTTACCGTTAATGGGTTGCCGAGGTGAGTCTTGTACGAGAGGATGAAGGGTAGTGGCGTAAGATGGCGGACATTTGTAAGGGTGTTTGCTGGCTCGTGTATTGTGGCGTGGGCAGGTCAGAGGGGGAGTGTAAGGCTAGGGCAGTGGCGTAAGATAGAGGCCTAAGTTGAAGGGTACGTGAGAGGCTGTGGATGAAGTTAGGGACGTGATGGCTCATTGGTGGCGTTAAGTGGGTGAAGATGTGATTAGCGTGAAGAGGCTTAGGTCTTAACGTGAATGAGGGTTCTGGTTTGTGTGTGGACAAAGGAAAGTGCAAGGGCTAATAATATGGATGTACCAATGGTAATAGATCGAGCCAAGACAGGGGTAGATGATACAATCAATATATGAAAGATGCGGCAAATATCGTGGTCAAGGTAGCCTTTTAGGCTTTTCTTCCCCCAAATGGAGAACCTTTTTAGTCCAACACAATAAGCCCATGCGCTTTTCATTACAATGCGTACAAAGAAAAAGGTAACTATATGAAACTTCGTATACCCGATTGAACACATCTTACATTCAACCGAATATACATCAACCGGCACGGCAAAGCATCGTGGTAAAGGGTTTTAACCCCTTCAAATAGGGGACCTTTAATCCAACTTACTAAGCCCATGCGCTCGATCGCATCATGCATACAAAGAATAAAGACAATAATATCAAACTTAGTATGCCCGATTGAACATATCTTGCATTCAACCGAACACACATCAACCGGCGCGGCAAAGCATCGTGGTAAAGGGTTTTAACCCCTCCAAATAGGGGACCTTTAATCCGACTTACTAAGCCCATGCGCTCGATCGCATCATGCATAAACAAGTAACATGCGGAATTTAAATGACGAATAATAAATAAATCAAAGCAACATAAAACAAAAAAAAAGTGCCGATTACTCAAACGGTACGTGGAGTTGTATCCCGAGTATAGATCATACTACCGTCCATTCGGAATCGGCTATGAAATTTATGTCCGGGTTTCCATCCGATATACCGCGAGAGTTGACACATCTTTCATTTTATTCCAAGGCTACAACATACAATATTTCGTAATCCATGCATATTTATCTACTCAAGGGCCACAACATGCATTTTAACATAACAATCATGCGAATAATACTCAATGAATAATAAAAATAAAACAGAAAATGAACGTGGAAAATACCCTCAGGTCTAACCTTTTTTGCCGACTTTCGGACGTGCGTTTCGCGGAGATCGGAAGGGTAAAAGCTCCTCAACTTCTCTGGTTCACTGGTTTAGCGTCTTAGCACACTATTTTGCTGTTTTGCTTGCTGTTTGGCCTCCGTTTTATTGTTGTTTCCTCTGTATTTTCTGCTCACTGTTCAGGTCACTGTTTTGACGTTTCAACGGACGGTTTTGGGTGTTTTTAAAGGTTTTAAGTGCAGTTTTTTTGTGATTATTTTATGGATTATAAGGACTGTTTTTTATGTTATTGTTTTAAGGATTTTATGGACTGTTTTAAGAGGATTTTTGCTGCTGTTTTGGGGTGTATTTGGGCTGCTGTTTGGGGTATATTTTCGGTGATGGAAGGCTGCTGTATGGGGGAGATTTTCGGTGATGTGTGGGGGTTTAGGGGCTGTGATATTTTCGGCTATGGAGTGAAGGAGATGAAGATAATTGTTTGTGTTGCTTCTTGTTGCTATTGCCGTGAATTGTAAGAGGTTGGAGAGAGTTGGGCGTGAATTGAGAGAGGAGGAGAGGCTTGGTTTGGCTTTGTTTATATAGAGAAGGGCTAGGGCTTCTCCTTGTCTCACAAGGAAGGGATTTGATTTAGTGTTTAAGAAGGTAAACAATGGATTTGATGGAGACAAGATTGGTTTAGATTAGGAAGTCAATATATTTAAATTGGTTATGAGTGATTTAATTAGGCATGATATTTCTTTAATTTAGTATATGATTTTGTTTAGTTAGGAAGTTAATATATTTGATTTATCTAAATTAGGTATGATTATATTTTATTTTTTATTTAATTGGTAACTGGTTTAATTATTTATTTAATTCAATTACATTATCTAATTAATATTTTATTTAATATTTTATTTAATTTGGGTGTAATTTAGGGTGATGGGCGTGTGGGCCTAGTCATGGTGGGCGTGTGGGCTAGATGTGGTGTGGGCTTGGTTTGGCTTGGTGAGTTGGTTAGGCGTGTATGGGCTAGATTAAAAGGGTTTTGGTTTTTTTCTGGGCCAAAAGTGATCTAAACGGAGGTCCCACAATGGAGCTTGACGATAAATAAGTGAACAAGGATCTAACGAAATACTGATTCCCTTCCGACGACCGTTTCCCGCAATATCCTTAACTAAAAAGGTAGTGCCTCCAACTGAGACTCATCGTCGGGTTTCACATGCAAAAATGCAATGCCTACAGTCGCCCCCACTTTGATGGGACTTGTGCAGTGTGTGACTTTGAACAATCATATCAAAGTTATGCAATGCATTTTCACTTACCTGGATCGTCTGCTGCCTCGAGATGAGTTGGTGGACCTCGATCCTGGGACGCATCCCAATAACTGCAACCGACAACGGGGGCACCTCGACCCTAGGACGCATCCCGATACCGCTGGAAATGAGGGCCTCGCCCTAGAACAAATGATGTAGTGGGCCCTCGACCCTGGGACGCATCCCGGAACTGCAACTATCAACGGGGGTACCTCGACCCTGGGACGCATCCCGGAACTGCAACTGTCAACAGGGGTACCTCGACCCTGGGACGCATCCCAAAACTGCTGATGATGTGGGCCTCGCCCTCAAGCTGATATGGGCCTCGCCCCCAAGCTAATATGGGCCTCGCCCCTAAGCTGACATGGGCCTCGCCCCCAAGCTGATATGGGCATCGCCCCCTAGGACTTATCCCCAAAAACTTTTGATGTGGGACTCGCCCCCTGGGACTCATCCCCTAAGATTGAAACTGCGTTGACGCTGTTTGGCTCACTTCTGCCGCTTTCTCTTTTCTTCGAACCTACGAACACAAAACCAAGAACAAACACGAAGAGAATGCAATGTTACGTATATGCATGAATGATTTTATTATCTCGTTGGGTTAGGTCTTCTGCCAATTTCCTTGGTGACTGCTCGGTCTTCTCTCTCTCATGTAAAGTACTGTTTCAATCTGTCTACGTTGATCAGCTCAGTGAACTCGTTCCCTTCCAAGTCTGATAGCTTCACTGCTCCATTTCCCATTACCTTCTGCACTACGTAAGGTCCTTCCCAGTTAGGTCTGAACTTTCCTCTTGGATCTGTCGTCGACGGTCTTGATTGCTTAAGTACCAAATCACCCTTTCTGATCTTGGTTGGGCGTACTTTCTTGTTGAATGCTCGGGCTAGTCTCTTCTGATACAACTGCATGTGATACAAAGACTTTGTTCTCTTCTCATCCAATAGTGCTAACTGATCAAATCTCTGTGCGGCCCACTCCTGTTCCGGTAATTCTGCCTCTGCTAATACCCTCATAGACTGTATTTCCACTTCTACCGGCAATACTGCTTCCATTCCATAGACCAAAGAGTAAGGTGTGGCCCATGTTGCTGTTCTTACTGATGTTCTGTACCCCCACAAAGCATATGGTAGTTTCTCGGCCCAATCTCTGCAGTTCTCTGTCATCTTGTCTAAAATCATCTTTATAGTCTTGTTGGCTGCCTCAACTGCCCTATTTGCATGCGGCCTGTACGGTGATGACTTGTGGTGGCCTATCTCGTATTTCTGCAACATTGCTTTCGTCTCTCCTTGAAACTGAACTCTATTGTCTGTCACTACATGATGCGGCATACCATACCGACAAATGAGGTTCCGAGCTATAAACTTTGCCATCTGTTTTGCTGTAACATTGCGGAATGATTCGGCTTCCACCCACTTCGAGAAGTAGTCCACCGCCATAATTATGAAGCGATGCCTATTCGATGCATTCGGTCGAATCTCTCCAATCATATCAATTCCTCATGCTGAAAGGGGCCACGGCTCTGACAACCCGTGTAACTCTGTGTGTGGAAAATGATTCAAATTACCGTGTGCTTGACAGTCATGACAGTGCTTTACCATCTTCGCACAGTCTGTTTCCATGGTTGACCAATAAAAACCTTGTCTCACTATCTTGGGGGACAGATTCAACCCGTTCATGTGCGGACCACATACCCCGGCGTGTATTTCTTCCATTACATGCTGAGCTTCTTCTTTTCTCAAACACTTCAACTGAATACCGTTTGCTTGCCACTTGTACAGTTCCCCTTTCAAAATTACATACTGGGAAGCTAACTTCTGAATGGCTATTCTGTCTTTTCTGCCTGCCTCTTCCGGGAGTTCACCATGTTCCAGATACCTCTGAATGTCATAATACCAAGGTTTACCATCGTCGACCTCAACTTCCAGAATTCTTTCTATCTCATAAACAGGTCTGCTTGCTGTTGTCAGTATCAACGGTCTCATCACTAACTTTTCTGGATTTCCCCAAGTTGCTGCAAGTGTAGCCAATGCATCTGCCATCTGATTCTCTTCTCTCGGTAAGTGCTGAAACTTACACTCGGGGATAACCTGTACCAACTTTCTGAGGTAAAAAAGGTAAGGTTTCAACCGTTCTTCTTTCAATTCCCATTCTCCTCGCATCTGCTGGACTACCAACATAGAATCTCCGTAGACTTCCACACTCCCGGCCTTCAAGGCTATCAATGATGTCAAACCAAAACCACATGCTTCATACTCTGCCATGTTGTTAGTCACTCTGAATGTCAACCTCTTGGCCAAAGGTAAAGTTTCTCCCTCGGGGATCACTATCACGATCCCAATTACGGCTCCCTTGTAATTCACTGCTCCGTCAAAATACATCTTCCATCTCTGAACTGTTATTGCTTGGATCTCTTCATCTGGAAATTCAAACTTATGCTGATCCCCCTCAACAGGTTGCAAAGCCAAAAAGTCTGCTACTGCTCGCCCTTTGATCATTTTGGAGGAGAGATACTCAATGTCAAACTCTGTCAGCAGTACCAACCATCTGCCCAATTTTCCCACTAGTGAAGGCACCGAATGAAGATATTTCAGAGGATTTTCCTTTGCCACTACCCGGATCTTGTAAGACTGGAAGTAATGCTGTAATTTTTGGGAAGCCCATACCACGGCAAGACAGATCTTCTCTACTTTTTGATACCGAGCCTCATACGGGAGCATCTTCTTACTCAAATAATAGACTGCATGTTCTACCCCTGTCTCATCTGCCTGTACCACCATTGCCCCCAGTGCTTCTGATTCTATAGCCAAATACAATATCAAAGGTCTGCCCGGTCTCGGAGGTTTCAATACAGGAGGCTTTACCAAGTACTCTTTGATTTTGTCGAAGGCTGTCTGACACTGTTCATTCCATCTCACTGGCTGATCCTTTCTCAAAAATTTGAAGATAGGCTCACATACTGATGTCAACTTGGCGATGAACCGACTGATGTACTGAATCTTCCCCAAGAATGCTCTGACTTCTTTTTCTGTCTTCGGTGCAGGCATTTCTGTGATTGCCTTGATTTTCTCAGAATCTACCTCTATTCTGCCCATTCCCACTGTATGGCCAAGCAATTTCCCTGATGTCACCCCAAACACACATTTCTTGGGATTAAGTCGCATGTTGTATTTGTCAACTCTCTGAAGGAACCTTTCCAGTGCTTCGATATGCCCAACTCTTGTCTCTGATTTCACCATCATGTCATCCACATACACCTCAATCTCTTTGTGCATCAAGGCGTGGAAAAGTGTAGTGGCCATCCGCTAATTAAGTAGCTCCCGCATTCTTAAGCCCAAACGGCATTACCTTGTAACAATAAGTACCCCACTCAGTAACAAATGCAGTCTTGTGTTTGTCTTCCTCAGCCATGAGAACCTGATTGTAACCTGAAAACCCATCTGCAAATGAATACATAGCAGATAAAGCCGCACTATCAACCAGAACATTTATATACGGCAGAGCAAAATCATCTTTCGGACAAGCCTTGTTGAGATCTCTGTAGTCTACACACATTCTGACTTTCCCGTCTTTCTTTGGCACCGGCATTATATTAGCCAACCACTCAGGATACTTTACTACTTCCAGGAACCCCACATCTATCTGCTTCTTAACTTCATCTCTGAATTCTCAACCCATTTTGGTCTCATCCGTCGGAGTTTCTGTTTTACTGGCCTCATATTCGGATAAGTTGGTATTGTATGCTGGGCAATATTTCTGTCTACCCCAGGCATGTCCTCATAGGACCAAGCAAACACTTTGGCATATCTGACCAACACTTCTTCTAGTTTCTCCCTCTCTTCGGAGGTAACTTCACTTGCAATCAGAATTTCCTTGGGGTTCTCATGCGTACCCAAGTTAAATGCAGTAGTTCTGGCCGAACTGATATCAAATATGCTTGATTCGTGAAGAGTAAATGGAAATGACTCAGGCAAGTAAGCAAAAGAAATGTCTTTATTATTGGATAATGTGGAAGTACATTCAAACATATCAGGAAGGTAAATGTCTTCATCATCTATAGACACTTCTTCCTCTGCAACCAGGTTTTCCTCAAGCTTTTTGTCCTCTCCCAGAGTCAGGCTCTCCAACCTCATCAATTTTTCTTCCCAATTCTCTTCTTCTTTCTTCACAATTTCTTCAACTATCGGCTTCTTACCCAATATATCCTGGAAGATCTCAAACCCAGGCATCACAATTCCATTAAATTCCATTAACTTCCACAGATAAAGCCGCACTATCAACCAGAACATCTATATGCGGCAGAGGAAAATCATCTTTCGGACAAGCCTTGTTGAGATCTCTGAAGTCTACACACATTCTGACTTTCCCATCTTTCTTTGGCACCGGCACTATATTAGCCAACCACTCAGGATACTTTACTACTTCCAGGAACCCCACATCTATCTATTTCTTAACTTCCTCTCTGACTTTCTCAGCCTATTCTGGTCTCATCCGTTGGAGTTTCTGTTTTAATGGCCTCATATTCGGATAAGTTGGTATTGTGTGCTGGGCAATGTTTCTATCTACCCCAGGCATGTCCTTATAGGACCAAGCAAACACTTTGGCATATCTGACCAATACCTCTTCTAATTTCTCCCTTTCTTCGGAGGTAACTTCACTTGCAATCAGAATTTCCTTGGGACTCTCAGGTGTACCAAGGTTAAATGCAGTAGTTATGGCTGAACTGATATCAAATATGCTTGATTCGTGCAGAGTAAATGGAAATGACTCAGACAAGTAAGCAAAAGAAATGTCTTTATTATTGGATAATGCGGAAGTACATTCAAACAAATCAGGAAGATAAATGTCTTCATCATCTATAGACATTTCTTCCTCTGCAACCAGGTTTTCCTCAGGTTTTTTGTCCTCTCCCATAGTCAGGCTCTCTAACTTCATCAGTTCTTCCTCCCAATTCTCTTCTTCTTTCTTCACAATTTCTTCAACTATCGGCTTCTTACCCAACATATCCTGGAAGATCTAAAACCCAGGTACCACAAATTCCATTAACTTCCACAGGCTCAGGCTCCCCTTGATATCCTGAAGCTTTCATAAAACATTCCATCAGTTTCAGGCCCTTTTTCTCGACCTTTGGCTTTTCTTCATCAGACTTGTACCCCAAACCCTTCCGAGTAGTCTGTCCTCTGAAATCTGGTAATTTTGAACCTTCACCCGGCTCAAACTTCATTTTTTCATGATCCTCGCCACCCTAGGATCCACCCATTCCTCAAAAGTAGTCGACACCTGAAACCTCTTGAAAGGTTATATCTCTAAGGCAGCCACGGCGTTATCTACCTCAGCTCGGATAGTAACAACTTCTCCCTCATACGGGAACTTGATCATCTGATGTAAAGTGGAAAGCACGCCCCCAAGTTTGTGAAACCAAGGCCTTCCCAACATTAGGGCGAAAGTAGCCGGGATGTCTAGTACCGTGAACTCAACCTCATCTTCAATCGGGTCTACCTTGACCATAGCCACAAAAATACCCTTAACTCCCATTTTACTGTCATCATAAGCCTTAATAGTCATGCTGGAGGGGTCCAAGTCTGTCGCTTTCATACCCAATCTTGCCAGAATTTTCAGCGGGCACACATTAATGGACGAACCGTCATCCACCATCACACTTGAAGTTCTTTTGCCCTTCACCCCGGCCCTGATAAATAGAGGCCTATTATGATTTCTCCCCTCCACCAGGAGTTCATCTTCAGAAAAAGATATCTACAAAGCTTCTTTCTGAACTGACCCAACAAACATTGCAGGGTTGGCATCTTCCGGTACCACAATCTTGCTCAAGGCCTCAACCATGGCCTGCCTATGCTCCCAAGATGCACATAACAGTTCCCAGATACTCACTTGTGCTCTAGTCTTCCTCAATTGCCTCAGCATTATATCTCCCTCAGTATTTTCTGCACTCTCAACCACTTCTCTACCATCTGTCAAAAATTCCTTACCCTTTTCTGCCATATCATTGTAGAAACGACCGTTGCGCGTCATTCCCCTCACTTCTTCCTCATCACTGCTAGAGAAATGAAGCCAAAAGTTTTTTCCTGCTCAGTCTCATCTTCACTAGTACTATCCCAGATTCCCAGGCAAAAGGCTTGAGGGTGAAAGGATTTAAGGACAATGTCTTCTGGGAGGCCAGAATTGATCATATAGGTTGGTGGTGGTACGGCACGGTAGTTGGGTAAGGGGTTTCTGTGTGTGTCAGGCTGTTCTGTTTCTGGGTCGGGTATTTTCCTGGAGTCTATCAAGTCTTGGATTTCATGGCAGAGTCGGGCGCAGTTGTCGGTGTCATAGCCTTTTTGTTGGTGAAAGTGACAGTAAAGGCTTAGGTTATAATGTGATGGTGGGGGATTGGGTAACGATTTGGCTTCCAAGAATTTTCTATTATCGGCCTATTCTTCCTCAATATCCATGACAGTTTCCCTCAACTGCCAAAAATCAGTAATCATGGAGGTCATCCTCCTTAGCTTCCCATAGATGGAGGGCTTGGTGCCCTTGATGATCATTTTAATTTGGTCCTTCTCTGATGGCCTAGTCTGCATTTTCAACAACTGACCTCTCCATCGGTCCACATACTCTTTAAAACTCTCCTCCGATTTTTGCTTAACATTCTCCAGATCGCGAAGTGACAGATCGATCTCTAGGTCAATGACATACTGCTTCAGGAAGACGTCAGCCAACTCCCTCCAATATTCCTTCACTTTCTTCTCCAAACTATGGTACCACACCACGGGAGCTCCCTCGAGTGACATTCCAAACATCTTCTGCACTTGGCGCTGAGATAGGCCAACTGAACTCATGACTGATACAAATTATCGGAGATGCACCCTTGGATCCCCATTCCCGTTAAATTTAGCCATGTCGGGCATCTTGAACTGTGCCGGCAACTGTTCTTCGAAAGTCAGCGTGTCATAATCCAGCAAATCCTCATTCTTACCCCTCATCTTGGGGCAACTGACTCAACCTGATCCCGAGCTTCTGTAACTCTGCCTGAGACCCAGATACTCTACTTGCTGCATACTCTGCCATATCATCATCAAAAGTGGGGATATCATCCCCCAACCCATTCGGAGGCTCCTCACGCCTCACATTCTCAGAATTTCCCCCAGCACGGGGCACAGCCATACCAGCCACAGTAGTAGTCAAGGCTTGCAACTGTTCAGTAATCTTGGTGAGACAGTTTTCCAACCGATCCATACGGGATACCTCAATATCTGATTCACTCATGTCTGTTCTCGGTATTTTGGTGAGTCTTCCCTCTTTTCTAACCCAACAAGAATCTATGATGCCTTTCTAAGACATAGAGGGTGTTAACATGATATATGTATGTGTGAGGTGCATGAGATGCATGTAACATATATAACATACTAAATCAACTAAAATTTTCAAACAAATCGGCCCGTTATCATTTTAGAAGCTTTTGGGCTAACTGTCATAGGAGTGAACTCGTCCCAGTTTAAATGGCCCAACGAGTTCACATCCCATGGCAAGGAGCCCAACTAAATTCAAATGGTAATGTTCCGAACACAAACACAAAGTGGCCCATCAATCACTTAGAAGCCTTTGGCCCAATCGTCATAAAATACGTTCTTGTCCCAGTTTAAATGGCCCAATAAGCCCATATCCCATGACAAATGGTCCAAATGGATCCAAACGACGATGTTCCCAAACACAAGCATAAAAGAAAGATAATGCAAACATAAAACAGTGATTTCTACAGAATGGCCCATCAATATTTCAGAAGCTTTGGGCCTAATGGTCATAAGATACGAACTCTCCCCAGTTTAAATGGCCTAGCAAGTTCGTATTTCTGACAATAGTCCAACTGCATCCAAATGAGGATGGTCCACAGCACATACTCAATGAAATAATTGTTACTTTAACCATACAACCCCGGTCTATGAGTGGGTTCATAAGAGTGTAGACAAAGGCTCTCGCCGACGAAGGATGGCCCACAACTAGGTCTCCCCAATCAAGGGTTCGAGCGACCAAGTGAGCGCACCCTTTTTTATACACTAAGGTACGTGCCAATGAGCCATGGTATGTGACTGACTGTCAAATGGATTTCCCGTTGTAGATTCCCCAGAGGGAGGGTGGAGCGAGGCTCTCTTAAGTACCCTAGCCTCTTAGACTCTTATCGCTTGGTGATAGGAATAAACAACGAGTCCTCCAAATTAGTCCATCACAATAGGCTACGGGTAGATGGCTATATAGGTGCTTTCACAGCTTTTCCTTCTAGGAAGGTAGTGAATGAAGGAAGACACCAAACCATTACCTAGCCTCAAAATGCCTTTGATTAAACCCCCATTTTATCCATTATAGACACGGTCAATTATAACATAAATCCAAACATTACAAGACAATATTTCGGGGCTGATTCTCAATCCCCAGTGGAGTCGCCAGACTGTGGGACACAGAAACTGGACGACGCATGCTGTTATAGGCTCGCGGCCTAGTCGGGAGTACGGAGTAGCCACGGGGGACTAAACCGGAGAAATAATGGAGTCGCCACCCGGTGTGAACCAGGAAAATGAGATTTAAGGTCGCACTCACCCCTCGCAAGGGAAGACCTCAAACCGTTGGGTTCGGAATGGTCTCTTACTTATGTCACTTGTAATGAAAGGATTTGTGTAATAATTTAATCAAACTTAAGTAACACTTATTTCCAAACACTTATTTCCAAGAGTATCATGCTTCTAAGTTCATATGCGCAAAAAATAAAACTTACACGTAAATTTGCATATATCTTACATTTAAGATTGCATGCTTGAAAGTAAATCAAAGTAGCAACGAACATACAATTTCATTGGCATATATTTATCATGGAAACACAAGCACACACTAACCACGCAAGCACACATAAGAGCGAATCAAATAATAGTGAATATGTGATTTCATAGACATATCATGCTTATACGTGCGGAAGCATAAACAAATAGCCATTTCATGTCCATGTGTAAATAAAAGAGTCAACTAAATACATAATGCAAAAAGACACTTAAGGATGCAATTAGGCATTAAAGTAAGCATGCTATGACGTGGTGCAAAGAAGATAACTAATATGGACACAAACACACATGTGAGCACTTTTCCAAGTGGTACGTGGAATTGTATCCCAAGTACAGACCGCACTACCGTCCATTCGGAATCGGCTACGGAATTTATGTCTGGGTTTCCATCCGATATACCATAAGAAATAATACTCAAATGCTATCGTGACATGGATATATGAATTCTAATACGTTAAGCCAAGACTAAGGTAAGTGATGAAACCAATGGAATAAATTTGCATTTCATTACGATGCGTACAAAGATAAAGATGACCATATGGGATTTCATAATACATGCGTGAATGGTATGGTTGGCTTGTGAATGAGGGGCAGTGGATGAGTGGTGTTTGTGCGTGATTCAGGAAGTATGGTGCTGGTTTATTTATGTTTTGACGTGAAGGGTTCACGGTTTGTGAAGGTGTTTTACTGCTAATGGGTTGCTAAGGTGAGTCTTGTGCGAGAGGATGAAGGGTAGTGGTGTAAGATGGCGGACGTTTGTAAGGGTGTTTGTTGGCTCGTGTATTGTGGCGTGGGCATGTCAGAGGGGGAGTGTAAGGCTAGGGCAGTGGCGTAAGATAAAGGCCTAAGTTGAAGGGTACGTGAGAGGCTGTGGATGAAGTTAGGGACGTGATGGCTCATTGGTGGCGTTAAGTGGGTGAAGGTGTGATTAGCGTGAAGAGGCTTAGGTCTTAACGTGAATGAGGGTTCTGGTTTGTTTGTGGACAAAGGAAAGTGCAAGGGCTAATAATATGGATGTACCAATGGTAATAGATCGAGCCAAGACAGGGGTAGATGATGCAATCAATATATGAAAGACGTGGCAAATATCGTGGTAAAGGTAGCCTTTTAGGCTTTTCTTCCCCCAAATGGAGAACCTTTTTAGTCCAACACAATAAGCCCATGCGCTTTTCATTACAATGCGTACAAAGACAAAGGTAACTATATGAAACTTCGTATACCCGATTGAACACATCTTACATTCAACCGAATATACATCAACCGGCGCGGCAAAGCATCGTGGTAAAGGGTTTTAACCCCTCCAAATAGGGGACCTTTAATCCGATTTACTAAGCCCATGCGCTCGATCGCATCATGCATACAAAGAATAAAGACAATAATATCAAACTTAGTATGCCCGATTGAACATATCTTGCATTCAACCGAACACACATCAACCGGCGCGGCAAAGCATCGTGGTAAATGGTTTTAACCCCTCCAAATAGGGGACCTTTAATCCGAATTACTAAGCCCATGCGCTCGATCGCATCATGCATAAACAGATAACATGCGGAATTTAAATGACGAATAATAAATAAATCAAAGCAACATAAAATAAAATAAAGTGCCGATTACTCAAGCGGTACGTGGAGTTGTATCCCGAGTACAGATCATACAACCGTCCATTCGGAATCGGCTATGAAATTTATGTCCAGGTTTCCATCCGATATACCGCGAGAGTTGACACATCTTTCATTTTATTCCAAGGCCACAACATACAATATTTCGTAATCCATGCATATTTATCTACTCAAGGGCCACAACATGCATTTTAACATAACAATCATGCGAATAATACTCAATGAATAATAAAAATAAAACATAAATTGAACGTGGAAAATACCCTCAGGTCTAACCTTTTTTGCCGACTTTCGGACGTGCGTTTTGCGGAGATCGGGAGGGTAAAAGCTCCTCAACTTCTCTGGTTCACTGGTTTAGCGTCTTAGCTCACTGTTTTGCTGTTTTGCTTGCTGTTTGGCCTCCGTTTTGCTGCTGTTTCCTCTGTATTTTCTGCTCACTGTTCAGGTCACTGTTTTGACGTTTCAACATACTGTTTTGTGTGTTTTTAAAGGTTTTAAGTGTATTTTTTTGTGATTATTTTAAGGATTATAAGGACTGTTTTTTATGTTATTGTTTTAAGGATTTTAGGGACTTTTTTAAGAGGATTTTTGCTGCTGTTTTGGGGTGTATTGGGCTGCTGTTTTGGGGTATATTTTCGGTGATGGAAAGCTGCTGTATGGGGGAGATTTTCGGTGATGTGTGGGGGTTTAGGGGCTGTGATATTTTTGGCTATGGAGTGAAGGAGATGAAGATAATTATTTGTGTTACTTCTTGTTGCTATTGCCGTGAATTGTAAGAGGTTGGAGAGAGTTGGGCGTGAATTTAGAGAGGAGGAGAGGCTTGGTTTGGCTTTGTTTATATAGAGAAGGGCTAGGGCTTCTTCTTGTCTCACAAGGAAGGGATTTGATTTAGTGTTTAAGAAGGTATGCAATGGATTTGATGGAACCAAGATTGGTTTAGATTAGGAAGTCAATATATTTAAATTTATTATGAGTGATTTAATTAGGCATGATATTTCTTTAATTTAGTATATGATTTTGTTTAGTTAGGAAGTTAATATATTTGATTTATCTAAATTAGGTATGATTATATTTTATGTTTTATTTAATTGGTAAATGGTTTAATTATTTTATTTAATTCAATTACATTATCTAATTAATATTTAATTTAATATTTTATTTAATTTGGGTGTAATTTAGGGTGATGGGCGTGTGGGCCTAGTCATGGTGGGCGTGTGGGCTAGATGTGGTGTGGGCTTGGTTGGCTTGGTGAGTGGGTTAGGCGTGTATGGGCTAGATTAAAAGGGTTTTGGTTTTTTTTTCTGGGCCATAAACGGAGAGGTCCCACAAGTGAGCTTGACGCTAAATAAGTGAACAAGGATCTAACGAAATACCGATTCCCTTCCGACGACCGTTTCCCGCAATATCCTTAACTAAAAAGGTAGTGCCTCCAACTGAGACTCATAATCGGGTTTCACATGCAAAAATGCAATGCCTACTGTTCCATACAGGTGTTTAGAGGTAAGGCGATACATAACGCCCTTAATCACCAAGTTATTACAATGTCTTTTAAAGTTTTCAGATAAAAGAATTTTTAGAAGGTTTTATGTGATTTCCAACTATGAAGATTTTCAAGATAATCCTTTTGCATAACTATTTACCTTTATAAAAGAATTGATTTCCAACAGAGTACCAAAGTGGAATTTCATGTATATGATTTTGAGACTACTTGATCTTTTATACCATCATAGGTTTTGAAATCGGTTTTACTCCTAGATGGCTTGGATATTTTCTAACATATGTGATTTCTTGTTTTAGAAACCTATATAGTGTTAAAAGTTTCTATTAAAGTTTTACGATTCTCATATATAACTTGCCCTACTGGGCTAAATGCAGTTGTTATTCTATTATAGTGTAATTTTAAAATTTAGACCTTGTACAGTTGTTTTCCTTATTTGGTGGAGATATTTCTCTTTGACATGAAAGTTCAGTTATATCTAGTTCAGATTCGATGAGTAAGATGGTAGTATGTTATAAGTATTTACTATGTATAAATTATATGTTGAGATACATGGTCGATTCATGAAATTAATGTAAGGGCTGAGTGTTGAGTGTTTACTACATTCAGAATGCAGTTTGTGGTGATTCTAATGGATTAATCTAGTGTCAGTATCTTATATTATATAGAGGTCTGAGGTTTCAGCTCATTATTTCAGTAAACGTTCTACAGCTCACAGTTAGCTAATGCTTGCTTTCTTAGCTCACGTAACCCATATGAAGTAATCGGCCATAGTTTACGATGACTAAACTACCACGGGTTTGGGATGGCCTCTGCCGCGGGTTTGGGTGGTTTTGTAGATAATAAGTTAATTTCGGTTAGGAGAAATTTGATATTGCTAATATGTAAAGTATAGCTACAGTGCGAAAAAGAGTATGTATGTATGTGGTTGAGGACTTCCAGGTTTGTGTATGAGAGATGCCAGAATTCCATATATGTGTTGTTTAGTGTGGATCGAGAAGATAAGTTTACTACAATGTTGCATTAAGTGCAGTGAGTGAGTTATCAATGTATAATATATGTAAGCAGTCATCGGATAAAGATGAGATTTATAAGTTTGTGTATATTTACATATATCTGATTTCTATTTAAGTTTTTATTGTCACTTGATGTATTAACATAAGAAATGAGTTACTTACTGTGCTTTATAGCTCACACCCCAACAGTTTTCTAGTTTTGCAGGTTCACATTGGACTTAAAGAGTTAGAAGATTCTAGAGGCGTCATGAAGACAACGGATCACCCCCGATGCAGTCAAGTTGGTCTTGAGTCTTTTTATTGTTCTAAGATGTGTTATGGGCTCTCACAACCTTAGTTTTATTTATTTGTATCATATCTATAATTTTAATTGTGTTGAGCACGTAGTTGTCTGTAGTTATCTATCTAATGCTAAGCCTGAGGTCTATTTGCATATAAGTTGAGATTTGTCAGGCCAAAGGCCTATTTACATATGAGTTGAGATTTGTCAAGCCGGAGGCCTTTTAGAATATGAATTGAGACTGATTGTTTTGAATGTAATATCATGACACCTCGAGGTGCTGGACTTTGATCCAGGTTTCATGATTTTTAGCAGAGGTCATGCCGAAAGTTTAGTAGCATCAGAGGCTTATGGAGATGAGTTTTCCTATCTCATGTCGGTAGCATCCTAGCATTACGTGGGATTTTACAAAGTTGGTATCAGAGCATGGTTGTGAAGCCAATTGCATGGTCTACAGTCAGTGACTGCACTATGATATATTGCTTGTCAGAGAATGTCTTCTATTTTATATAGACCAGGTAGGTCTTTGTATGTAATATTAATGTTTCCTTTGATATGAGATGATTTTCTGCTTGGCACTAGCCCGAGTGCATTGAAGTCTGTGGATGACTTTTACATATGAGTTTCATGATTTTTAGTAGAGGTCATGCTGAAATTTTAGTAACATCAGAGGCTTATGGAGATGGCTTTTCATGTCTCGTGCCAGTAGCATCCTGACATTAGGTGGGATGTTACATTAATAATGATTATGTTGTTAAGATATAACACTATAGAGAATTGTATGCTCCCACTGAACCTACTAACATGTGTGTATTCTCTACATTTCAATAGAATTAGACAATCTAATTACGCGATCAAAAATATAGTTCTCGAAAGCTTATCTGAGTCTATAAATAGACTCCATAAGATGATATACAAAAATGTGATTTCAGTAGAACATAAACTCAAGGGCTGTTCCACAATAAATCTCTATAACGATGAAATCCATTTAGGAACACCATTTTGCATTCTTTAGCTAAAATAAACAATCTAGTATAAAGCAATAACCAACAAATCTTGATTGTTCTATTAGTATAACTAGAGAAAAATTTGCTCAAAATCTATTATAGATTCTTGACTAATATTTCTCACACATTATCAGACTATAAAATTCAATCTTATATTAGCTTACATCGCTTCCGTTGCATAAACTATTTTACATATTATTAACAATTCATACGGGAAGCTCAACTTTATTCAAAACTTGGTTGTAGTAAGCTGAGAATAATCCTAGATTTATATCTATATGATATCTATCGAAATCTATATCAATCGCTATATAAGTTATAGTATAATTTTCTTCAATAAGAAAATATTGGAACCATTAAGTATCAAATACTTTACAAATGGTTATGATATCCTACTGGACTTATATGGAAGATGTCTAAGGGTCTTTTTATCTAATTAATTATGCGGTTTTATTTACAGTTTATCATTCTCATAATTGATTTCAATAAATCAAGTCTTTTCTGCAATTGTCAACATCAAATGTGACATACTAAGTAACGAAATAATTTCGTCACTTGGGATCGTAGAAAAAATATTCTATCAAATATGATAAATTACAAACTTTATTTGTACCTCATATATACAAGTAGTTCCAATTGTATAACCGGTATACAAATGGAAAGTCCAAATCCCAAACCTTCAAAGATTCAGATTTCTACCTATATATATATTATAAATGTAATTGTAGAAACAATGGAACCTATATAAAAAATATGAATTAGTGTTTTGGAGTATAACCTCATGAGTATCGAAATAATTTAATAATACTCAATATAAATTGAATCGTATCAAATAATATTCGACTCCTCACTTTCGAATATTCCATTACCAATAGAATTGTAGAAGAATTATAACGAATCCAATTTTTTTATTAAATAATATTAGAATTAATTGCTCATAAATTCATCCATTTGATCATATCAAACATCTTTGAACATGTCAAAGGCTAGCGATGAATTTTATAGTAAGTTTCCAAACTTTAGATCGAATCTGTTTAATCCATTTAAAGTATTCAATCCATGTTGCATCGGAATAGATTGAAATTTCCTCGAAACTTTCAATGAATTTAGTTTATGTCTCTTTAGAAATATGTAACTAAGTGATGACAACTCATCAATAAGTTACAAATTAATGAATACTACTTAAACTACATGCATCAAATGTATTAGTTCAATAAATCTATAGTCGGTGACGATCACCGGTTAAATGAGATTTGATCACAATCCTTGAATACAATATTCATTAAATGAATAAGGATATGTGGTGTGATCTCATATCAGATCATCTATTATAGGGATAAGCATCTAATGCTTAAATTATAAAATCTCATAAACTATTACTCTAAGTTATTTACATTACCAAATATTTGCTTAATATTTATCTCTACATAAATGACACTAATAGTTATATCAAATATGTAACAACTATTTATCGAAACAAATAAATACCAAAACGTTATCATTATTGTGTGGACATATGGAACCATTCCAAATATATGCCCAATAATCTTTTCTGATAGGATGAGAAAGATAACGTTTGTGTTACAGGTCCTGATATCATATATCAAAATAATCATTCAATAATAATTTTAAAAAATTAGATGAGAGGTCCAATATCTAATACTCACAGTTATCGTTATATGAGAATCGATATTCTCCATATACAACTATTTTTCTCTCATTTCTTTAGCTTTGAAATTTGTCTTTCAAACCTTTACAACAGTTGCAAATGAATGACAAGCCAACAGTGTCTGAAACTTGAACTTTAAAGGCCATTAAAGCCAAGAGATGTCATTAAAGGATAAAAAAGAATGCCTAATAGGGTTTTCTTAATGGCAGTCAAGTATCTAGAGACATAAAAAAATTCATGTTAATCCTTAGTACATAAGAAAATATTATCTCTACAGGATAATATCCTAAAATTTAAATATTTTATTTAGATTATCTATTTTGACTTAGCAACTAAGTCATTAACCATCTTAATTCTGTAAGAGAATAGAGACAAAAGTCCCTGATGATTTAGACTAATCATAAAAAAGATATCATAGCCCACTCTAATCTAGAACATGTTCTAGAAACCTGCAACCAGAAGTAGAGTACAAAAACATTTAATGGATATTTAAAAGGAAGATGAAACCGGATGGATCAATTGAGAATTATAAGGCAAGACTAGTCATAAAAGGTTATAGACAAAAAGAATATCTTGATTACTTTGACACATATTCATTTGTGACACGTATCATATCAATAAGAATGTTGATAACTATAACAACTATATTTAATCTTGAAATACATCAAATTGATGTAAAGTCAGCATTCTTAATGGTGAACTGGAAAAGGAAATTTACATGAAATAACTAGAAGGTTTCAGTGTCCCTGGACAAGAAAAGAAAGTGTGTAAACTTGTAAAATCCTTATATGGATTAAAACAAGCACATAAATAATGACATGACAAATTTGACAAAGAAATATTGTTAATTGGATTCAAAATCAATGAGAGTGATAAATATGTATACACTAAAACAACTCAGAAGGATTATGTCATTGTTTGTTTCTATGTGGACGATATGTTGATAATTAGTTGTGATCATGAGATAATTCTATCTACCAAGAAAACATTGACCAAAAAATTTGATATGATACATTTAGGAGTGGCCTATGTGATTCTAGGAATTAAAATATCTAGAACATCATAAGGAAATATATTATATCAAGCTTATTATGTTGAGAAAATACTTGAGAAATATAATATGGAATATCTTAATATTGTTAGAACTCTTGTTGACTGAACTCTTAAATTGTCAAAGAATACCGGATCTAGCATATCTCAACTAGGGTATTCAAGGATCATCGGAAGTCTTATATATCTCACCAATTGTACACGACTAGATATCGTTCAAGCCATAAATAGGCTAAATAGATATATAAGTAATCCAGGACATAACCACTGGAATGCCATAATAAGAATGCTAAGTTATCTTAGAGAAACCTCAAAATATAGTGTGTAGTACACCAAATATCCAACTGTCCTAAAAGGATACAATGATGCAAATTGGATATCTGACACTGCGGATTCAAAATCCACAAGTGGATTTGTTTTCATGTTGGGTGGCGCAGCTGTATTTTGGAAATCCTCAAGACAAACATGTATTGCTTAGTCTATTATGGAATATGAGTTCATAGCATTAGACAAAGCCGGAGAAGAAGCAAAGTGGCTTCGAAACTTCTCAGAGGATATTCCAAACTGGCCAAAGTCAGTGCAAGCAATAAGCATACATTGTGATAGCCAATCGGCTATTGGGAGAGCCCAAAATATAATATTTAATGATAAGTCTTGTCACATACGTCGAAGATATAATATCATAAGATAAATGCTTTCTAGCGGTATATTCTCAATAGATTATATCAAATCAAAGGAAAACCTAACGAATCTATTTACTAAAGGTTTACCTCGAAAGCGAATTGAAGGGTCATCTAGGGGAATAGGCTTAAAACCTATAAATTTAGAAATGTCACTATGGAAACCTAACATAACTAACTGAAGATCCCAAAATCTAAGTTCAAAATGGACAACTGAAATTTTGTACAATTCAAAACAAGCACTGTAGAGTTTAATACTCTTTCACAATCCTATAACGACGCAGAGTGATATCTGTCAATGTTAGGATAAGCAAAAGCTTTTAATGATCACTCTATTAGGAGAAGAGTTCTAATAGAGGTATAGACATAATATTCTTTGTAATAGATTACCTATTTAATTGTGAAGTAAAGCTGCTTCTGTGAGAATTTTAAAGGTTGAATTCTTTAAGAGCACTTAAGAATCCAAGAATTGTTCATGGCAAAAAATGAACACAACCGTAATAACCAAAATTATTCAGGAAGAAACTGTGTGATAATCATTGTCTAGGTTTACAGAAATAGCGAAACAGTTCAAGACTATGGTCACTGTGTTGCCAAGTAAATCTGATGGTTATTCATCAAGGAAAGTTCAAGGTCAAAAGTTACCTATTTCGATGCAGTGACTTCTCAAAGAATCTCTCTCAAGTGTCTGCATTTTCATTTTGAAAATTGTTGGGGATTTTTAGAATATTTTCAAAATATAGTGATTTTATTGAGAAAAAGACACATAAATTAAAAGGTACCTTGTGTAAATATATATATTTTTAATTGGTGCTTTTTTGAAAATACAAATGTACATTTAAATCATGGAAAAGTATAGCCATCCATGTTTTTGTTTCAATTTGAATTGTAATAATTCATTTTAAACCATTGATCAAATTCAATTTTTTATACAATGGTAAAAAAATTACAACTATTCAATGGAATGTGTTTTTGTAAAGACAACCCTCCATATATATATATATACCCCATCAATTGTTAAAAATTAATAATTTATATCTTGACAAATAAGTTATAAGATTAAAGAGAATTATTAAAGAAAGCTTCGAGTGTTTCAAAGCCAAATTGATTCATTGTTCTTCTTGTTCAGAGTGCTCCTACTTGAAGAAATAATCATTGTATCATGGGAGATGACAATCAAAGAACCATAAGCAATGTAGTGTGGTTGAAATTGTCTTTAAAACAAAGAATCCAATTCTCGCCTCGATTAAAGTTGCATTCAAATTAAATTCTCATGTTCTATATATCACTTTCTTTTGATGTTTGATGTTTTCTTCATTTTGATTAAAAATATGTAAAAGCCAATATATACAACACTTAATTTCTAACATTACCCACACTGAATAATAATGGAATATAAGAGAATAAGATTTTTTTTCCCCTTAATGCTTTTTCTTAAAAAAAAAACTAATATAAGTATATTTTAAACTTAAATCTTTTAAGTTCTCGATCATTGATATCATCGTTATTTCTCCATCATCCACCGCCTTTGAAAATAAATCTAATACATCATTTTTATTGCATAAATTCTCATTGAGTAATAAAAATATTATAGTTGTTGTGTTTTATATTATAATATAAATTTTAAAAATAATTATAATAAATTTCGAACATGTCTCGACTGAACAAAATTTCTGACTACGTTTTAAATAATACTACAGAGAATACTAAATGTACATGTACTATTTATTTAAATTAATTTTACTGAATTATGAATTTTCATCCTGCAAATAATTTTTTGTGATCATAGATTGTATGAAGAATTCGTATCTATGATCCGTAAAAGGGGAAAACAAAAACAAATTTCATGTGGATAAAGTCAGGAGATAGCGATTCAATTTCAATGAAATACATTTGAGATATGGGATGCATGCATGGTTTACATAAATACAATATTATTAAGAATTATAAAAATCAAATCCTCATTTATATTATTAAGAATTATAAAAATCAAATCCTCATTTATATTTAGTCTAGGTTAAAAAAATATTAGATTTAGTCCACTTAATATAAAATTAAATTTGTTGAGAGTGGGAGCAATTTGCACTTTACCAAGGTAAAAATAACTTAGGGTCCGTTTGATATAATTTTTTCAAGTTAAGCTTCTTTAAGTAGAGTTTTTATTATTAGAGTTTTTAAAAGTATAGCTTTTAATACAAAATTTTTAAGTGTTTGATGGTTAGTGAAAGCTTCTATTAAAAATTATAAAATTACTTAATTGGACAAGTTTTTTTAAATTGCGTCATGAAAGAAATGAAATAATATTGTTAAATTAAATAATGGTATTATAAACAATTTAATTCTTCAAAAAAATAAATTTCAAGCTCTATTTTCAAAAGACCAAATTTTGAGCTTTTGCTAGTAGAGACAAAATAGTTTTTTTAATCTCCAAAAGCTCTACTTAAAATGTAACCAAACACTACCAAAAATTCTGAAAATAACTTTTGGGATTAAAAAATCTATTTTATCTCTATTACAAGATATACCAAATAGATAATTAGTTGTGTAAGATGAGAATTTTAAAGGTGTGTATTTTTTTTTATTACTCTCCATTTGAAAATAAATTATCTCCCAAAATATAAAGTATTTCATATTATTTATTGATCTACAAATCATAAATTCTAAAACTAAAAATAATATGTCTAATTGACCCTTATATTTTAAAAAATAATGATTTCGACTATCTATTTTTCAAACATTCGTATCTATTTCTTCCGAACTCTAAATCACATTTTGTAAAATTTTGTATTCACTTAACATTTATACCTAAAATTTTCATCAATAAATCTCTCTCGTATTCAAACGTTTATAAAAATCGAAATTAGCCTCAAACTTGTTATATTGCATAGCTCGAAAATGTGACTCTTCAAAAAAAAAATGTGACTTTTCATTAAAAGTGCGACTTTCAAACTAGTAATTTTTAAATATTCATATCTCATTCATTCAAATTCTAAATCAAAATATCTAAATACATACACTGCTACAACTTTCATCAAGAAACCTTTCTCAAATTCATGTGTCTCTAAAGTCAAAATTAGTCCCAAAATTATTGTGTTGCATATAAGAAACAACCTAAAAATGTGAATATGCTCACAAAAAATGTGATTGTCCTCATAATACACAATCACATTTGATCTAAATCACAATAATCTCAGTCATAATAATATTAACCTTAGTCATATTGACCCGAAGTCACAATCATATTGAGCTTAATTACAATCATGTTTTAACTAAGTCACACTTTCTATAAGTCACGTTTTAACTAAGTCACATAAAGCTCAGTCACAGTCACATTAACCTTAGTTACACAGTTACAATCACATTTTCCTAAGTCACATTGAGTTCAGTCACAATCTCATTTTAATTATTATTTTTTTAAAAAATAAGGGGTTTACAGAGTCTAAAGTTAATTTTTATCCTCTTACCACCCTCAATATTCGAACCCAGGTGACAAACTAAAAATAGGTACTTGAAAATCATCCGGTCATGCCCTTAGGGACCACAATCTCATTTTACGTACCTAAAAATATATTTTGAACTATAAAATCCTTACCTTTAAAAGAATTCATTATTCACGTCACTATTCATAAAATATTGATATGAATTTGATATATCCACTTTCTCATATAATATAGGAAAAACTCACCTTGAGGCCCTTGTACTCTCAATGTTTTTTACATTGCACCTCTGTACTAAATTTTCTATACATTGCATCCATGTACTCTAAATGTTTTTTACATTGCACCCATGTACTAAATTTTCTACAAATTGCACATCTGCACTCTCAAAAAATTGACATTCCACCCTTATTTCACAGATCTGTTAGCGTGTAATACACGCTATGTTAATTGAGAAGAATTATGAATCAAAAACTTGACATTCCACCCTTTTCCCAGTATCTTTATTACCGGCTCGTCTAATTTTTTTTTCTTGTTTTTTTTTTTTTTTTTGTTTTTTTCCATAATCCATAATCACTTTCACACACATAGAGATCTCCTTCTTTCAGGTACCTCTTCATCTCTCTCTCTCTCTCTCTCTCTCTCTTTGATCAGGTTAAATTTTATTATGATTCATTGGATCTCCATCATTTTGTTGTTTCTTTTGCTATTTGTTGATTTGGGTATTTTTGATCTTGTCTTATTTTTGATGTGTTATTTTTGTCTCTGTTATATGATGTTTTGATTTGGTAATATGAAGTTTTGGTTGTTTGGTTGTTTGTTGTATTTTAGCTGCTCGATGATTTCATCTATTTTGTTTTTTGTTGTTCATTAATAACACTCCAGGATCGTAGTTTTGATCTAATTTTTGTAATAAATCAGTTGGATTTTTGAATTTATCAGAGGGGGCAGAATATTTATGCGTCCTAACTTATAGTTATGCGCCCTATCATAACTTCAAAGTAAAAAAATTTGTTCGGTCCAATCCGAAATAAGGGTGATGTCAAAATATTTCTCAACTCTGTTAACTTACCGTTAAAATAAGGGTGGAATGTCAATTTTTTGAGAGTGCATGGGTGCAATGTGTATAAAATTTAATACAGGGGTGCAATGTAAAAAACATTGAGAGTACAGGGGCCTCAAGGTGGGTTTTTCCTATAATATAATAGAGTAATGATAGACTATCAAGAATTATATTAAAAAAAAAAATTATACAAAAATTAAAAGTCAAAAATTATTTTACTATAAGATAAAAAGAATTTCAATACATGAGAAAAATAATTTTTTTGTGAGATTTTTTTTTTGGTACCATGATAGTATATGTATGAATTAAACGATCTATTTCGATTATGTACAAATTATTTTCTGTTAATCCTATGTAAAATTTAATAATAAAAAAAAATAAAAAAATAAAAAAAAACGAAATTTTGAAAATACCTAAACCCATCTCCAATCACCTCGCCGACATTTGGTCGATGGGATACAAAACCAACCAAATCTTATGAAGCTAACACATGTGGCCAATACTTGTCCAAGTCAATACAAAACCCACTTTCCACCTGCTCACCGGCTGTTTCCGTACCCTTCTTTCCCATCAAGCCCTTTCACAACTGGCTACACCCGGTCATTTGTTTGACCTCCTCCTACTTTTTTCTAATTTTGCATTTAAACACTTCTGACCTACTCCCCAAGTAATTTCTCATCTCTTACCGTACAGATGCTTGACCTGCGAGTGATCTTGCCCGTTCGTTTTTCGTGAGCTGGTCTTAGCCGTTGGGTCATCAACGGAATACGACTGAAACGACCTCCACATGATGTTTCCAGCTTCATATAGTCATTTACCAACTTCAATGATTTGCACACGCGCTGCTGCGGTGTCGTTTTGGCAATCGCTCCTTGTATTACGAACTTCAATATACAATAATTAATTCCAATCCCCTTATTTAACTTGGGAAAGGGGGTTGATTTGGATTCTTAAATTTTAGTTAAAATTATGAATCTTAAATTTAAGAAAAATTAATATCATTTTTAATAACAAAGTCAATAAATTATCTTTTATTGTTAAATTAAACCCCTGAAATTTAGAATTGTTCATAATTTTTCTATTTTATAAATAAAAATAATTTCTCATTTATCCGAGTATTATTTTGAACATATAAATATATGATTTTGAAGTACTTACGGAAGAAAATTGAAATTTCTCATTACTTTTTATTTTCATTAAGTAGATTTCATTCAAAATTAAGCCACAAAATAATATATCGTAACTTATTTTTCTATTATGTGAATCTCACTCCCTCTCTCAATGATGGAAGAGATTTCAAATCCCTTTCTAAGGGAATGGAGATAGATATATTTTTATGTCTCAATGATAGAAAAGTTTTAGAAATTCATATTGCTCTATAGGTGGGCTTAATCTAAAAGTTGGTCGCAGTAGACAACTAATTTACAATATTATTAGTATTCTAAAAGAAAAAAGGTTAGACACCTACTGGATAAAAATGTTGGGGTTTTGGATAAAATACCCGGATTATGCAGCGGAATGTGGGAAAATTAAATTTTCACATTTCTTTAATTTTTCTTGGATAATTAAAATAAACTCATTTTGTTTTAATCACTCAATACTCAAAAACAGAAATTTTTAACCCATAAATCATAATTTCAATAAATTATCATACAACCCCAAAACTTTCCATTTTAATCATTTTAGTCCTAAGTTATTCAAAACAAGCTTAGGTGATTTCTAATCACAACTAAAATGATTTGTACATCAAATATACATTAAAAATAGAATTCTGAAAATTTTTCCAGATTATTCAGTAATTACGGAAATGCCCCAAAACTTTGCATTTTGATCATTTTAGTCCTAATTTGTCAAATACATAATTAGGTGATTCCCAACCAAAATGATTTATACATGTCATACATGTCAAAATACAAATTGCAATTCAAGAAAACAATTTTTCCAAAATTGTCGAGAGGTCCCTCAAGTTTCCAAGAATTACACTTTAGTCCAAATTGGTTCAAAACCATTCAAGATCTAGTCCAATCAACACCAAAATTAATATGCATCATATATACATAATTAAATAACACATATATGAAAAATCCCCAAATTTGGAAAGAGTTATGAACCCTAATTTTACAAAATTATCCAAATGGCCAATTAACACCAAATTAATAAAATTCAACACTTTAATTCAATCCTTACTACACCAAACAAGTATCACCATCATGAACCAACTCAAGAACAGTTCTAGGTCATTTATGAGTGACAAAGTAACTATAGAATGGCAACATCATCATCAAATGGCTAAAAGAATACAAATAAACTAATTTCATGCATTCTTTATACATATACATGATTCCATCTTTCTATCAAGTTCCCAACCATCAAAATAAAAACACAAAGGAGTAGAGAAAGATCTGAGCTACACATATTGAAGCCTAGAATATTAAAATATTTTTCATGAAGAAGAAAGTAAGAAAAACTTACTAAATTTCAAGGATTTCCAAGCTTTCTTTGCTTTCCTTCTTCTTTTCTCTCAACTCACTTTTGTATTTTGATCTAGGGTTCTTAGATAATGAAACAAAAATGAAAAAGATGGTTTACATATTTTTCCCAATATTGCCGAAAAAGGGAGGAAAAATAATTGCCAAGTATTTCATTTATTTTCAATTAATTAAATAGACAAGATTTAATAAATTTTTGGTAATAATTCATTAAACCATTTAATGTATATCACAAATGTACCAATTAAATCATTCCATTTAATCCAACCAAAATTGGCCATTTAGTCCAATTAAATTTTGCCAATTTGCTTAATTTAAAAAAGTAAAAGATATTTATCATTTAATAAATTTAATTATTCAAAATCTGAATAATCAAATAATTAAATACAAATATCTTAAATATATATTATATTTACATTAAATAATCAAAATACATATATTAATTATAAAATTCAAATATCACAATTTGACATTTAATAAATGGCCGAAAGATCTCAAATGCATGTATTATAGTTTAATCGTTAAACGACTTATAAATAATCAATATAATTTATAAATGTTGCCTTAGTGCTCTACAAGTATGTTTCATTAGTGAGACTCTCTAGATTCAGGCATATCGGTCACGAAATCTAGTTTTGTGTCCATAATCTACCCACCCGTAAATTATGACGAACACATATAATCTTGCTGAATCATACAGGTCGAGTTCACTGCATACGCATAATCCCTCTGTCACAGGTATACGGATTATCCCAAGGATATAGATAAAAACGTCAAATCTATATAGGTATAATTGATGAGTGGTAAATATATCACTATTTCTCACTCATTTGACTTAATATTTTGTATAGTTTCTTGAGTTTTGTGAATATTTTGATTATTTTGTGTTATTTTGTAGATAAATAAAGTTTCAGGACTCTCTGGAAGTAATTCAGGGCCAAAACAGTGTGAAAAACTGATAAAAGAGCAAAACTGTCATTTGGCGCGTCGCGACCGCTAACGTGCGCCGGGAGCCTGCTAAAATGCACTGGGACACGTGTCAAAATTTGAGAAGTTTAATCTTGCTAACGTGCGCCGGATCTTTCTAACATACGTCGGATCCTGATAACGTGCGCCTGACACGTGTCAACATCACAGCATATTTGCTAACGTGCGTCATGCCACATTTCACCATCACATCCTGCCGACAATCATCATCAGCCATGTGTCTGCCACGTGTCATCCATGTCAGCAGCATACCCAGTCATTGCGCCACGTGTCGTCCACACCATCATCAATAAATCACATTGTGCCACGTGTCACCATCACATGCTGCCGACAATCCACATCGCCACGTCATCGCTACGTCATCGCCACATCAGTATAATTATTGAGTTAATCATCCAAATCTGTCACGTGTCAGCATTCTATTAGGCCGACATATTCCTCATGCCACATCAGCAGATAACAGATCAAAGCATCCAATGAGCACGTGCCACGTCGGTGCGTTGCGACACGCAAAGTATTTTTTTGCCTATAAATAGAAGGCCGAATTTCAGATTTGAATTTGTACCTTCCTCTCTGTAATTCCTTGAGAATACTAAGGAGTTTGTATCTAGTTTGTTTAATTTCAGTTCTGTAATTAATTTTATTTACTTTTTGTAATAGTAATTTACTTTCTTTAATTTTTCAGTTTTTACTATTCAGCAATGAGGAGGTAACTTCCCCCTGCTAGGGTGAAAAGTAAAGCTTTTATTATTCCTATTTAGATTAATCTCCCTTAATTATCATATAATAACTATTTAAAACTTGACTTAATGAGGATACCGCTATATTGGCCGGTTGGTAATTGATATTAAATTGGTTTTAACCTGACTAAGCAAGGATACCGCCTGGTTGGTCGGTTGGTAATTAATTATTAATTTGACTTAATCAGGTTACCGCCCGGTTGGTCGCTTGGTAATTAATTATTAATTTGACTTAATCAGGTTACCGCCTATATGGCTGGTTGGTAATATCACACAAGTTAATATATTATATTAAGGGAGATATCTAAAATAGTAGTAATAAAAGTGGATCATTTAACCCTAGCATTTTCTTTTATTGTACTTTTTTCTTTTTAATTTATAGCATTTACTTTTCAGCATTTTACTTTATATCTTTTATTTTTAAGTTTTTACTAGTTGTAAATATGTGTCGTAGCTAAGCCCGTTATCTGGGGCTGTGATGAATTCCAATATCACCGATTTATAAGGGGTTATTTTATAGTTTAGGTAATATAAAGGTTTACTTATTAAGTCTTAAGCTTAATGCGTCTTGTTAACTGGCCACTAATAAGATTGATCTGGTTAACTTAAAATAAACTTGACGAAAGAATTTTATGTTTAAGACCCTAGACTTTATAGCTCACGATCTTCCTTGAGGATATATAACTCTTTAATAGATTCCTTACAGGATAGACATATATCTGTCGGGCGGGGGTAACCACAATTGGAACTTAGTCTTAATGAATTCAGGTAATTTGATTAATATAAACATATGATTTAATTGGGTTACACTGGGTATTTGCATCCGACCATCGACAGAGGGTTTTGCAGAATTTCGTGTTCCAGGTTAGTAAACCAATATATTACACAAACATGAAATAACCACTTCATCTTTAAAAAGATATTGGAAGAAATCACAACCCTAGATAGTTTTAAAATTTGAATTTTCCTCAACCTACTTTCGCGCCATTTTCATTTACTTGTTTTAATTTTAAAGTCACCATCCAATCAAAACAATCAATCTGTTAGGTACTCGTAAATATTTTGCTTCATAAATTAATAATTTAGGTATTAAGTCCTCGTGGGATCGATATTTTTTATACTACTTGAACAATACGTGTGCTTGCGTTATACGTGTGTGATTATACTCCGGTCAAGTTTTTGGCGCCGTTGCCGGGGACTTAGTTATCTTTCACTATTAGTTTTGGGGTTAGATACATTACTTGTGTCTAATTTTTTTTTTTACTTATTGTTTTGTTTTCTTGTGTTTCAGGTTCTCAGACACTACATGAGATGAACCAGAAGCTTTGAACTCCGACCGCTTAACCCAGAGATTGAAAAAACCATCAGACAGTTGAGAAGGGAAAGGCGAGAAGGTCAAGAAGCAATCGTCAACATGGAACCTGAACCTTTGAAAGTTGCACCACCAATACCCACTCGAGACAGAACCATTCTGGTGGTTGACGGCTTCATTTCATGTATTATACTTCCTCATTTACCAGCAAATGCGTGTGACATCAAAACATGCATTCAGATGATTCAGCAGTCAGTTCAGTTTGGGGGGAATGCAATTGAAGATCCTAATGCCCACATCAGCAACTTTCTGGAAGTTTGCTGCACTTTCAATTACAATCGAGCAGCTGAAGAAACAATGAGACTACGAGTTTTTCCATATTCCTTAAAAGACAGAGCTAAGGCTTGGATACATTCACTACCAGCAGGTTCTATTACAACTTAGAACACTCTAGCCACCAAATTCCTTGCAAAATATTTTCCACCAGCTATAACAGCAAAACTGAGGACTGACAACACATCCTTTGTACAACATGACTCGGAAACTCGCTACGAAGCTTGGGAAAGGTACAAAGATTTGCTCCGTAAATGTCCTCACCATGAGATTCCAAAATGGCTTCAAGTCCAAACATTCTATAATGGACTTTCTGGATTAATGAGAACCACAATTGATGCTACTGCTGGAGGAGCTTTGATGGAAAAGGGAGAAGATCAAGCCTGGGACTTAATCGAATAAATGGCTAACAATAATTCCTTGTGGCCAACATAAATGAGCATGATCCAGAAAATTGCAGGAATTTATGAAGTTGGAGCCAACACAGCAGTGAATACCAAGCTGGATCAGATGTGTAAATGCCTGGAAACACTCAGCGCTCAAGTTGTAAACATTGCCGGATCCACAAGTTCACCTTATGGAGGAGAACCAGAGCCAAATCAACAAGAAGAGACGGTGAATTATTTCAACAATTTCAACAGACATGGGAACAATCCATATTCCAACACCTACAACCCAGGGTGGATGATGTAGGGGTTGGTGCTCAGAGCGCCAATTCCCGGTTGTATTTTGTTAAATACTTCCGTAAAACATTATTATTAGTAATAATATATGCAGTTTCTATAATATAATCTAATCTTTTATATGGTAAAGACGTAATGACCCTAGAATGATTAGTCATGATACAGTTGCAAAAGCGTCGCAACGGACATTGAGTCGTATCATGATGTTGTCATTCTCAGACAGTTCCTGGTCAAGGTTTACACTACTTGGTCAGTATAGTAAACCCGTTGAGACCGGTACATGTCGTATACTGGAATATATGATTCCAATGGTTTCTCAATGAACCATTAGTCTTGGAGACTAGTATAGACGTGTAGGTGTTTATAGTGGATAAACACTGAACGACTCACCGAAAATTCTTAATGGATGGTACACCAGCGTCAATAAGAATCTTCTTGGGTTGAGTAGCACTTGTGATTCTTAGACTTGAGATGCCATTGTGGGCACATGAGACATCTTCTACACTTAGACGGCAGTCACGTCACCGATCTATTTAGATCAGACCTCCGCCTGTTCGTTGGGTGTAGATAGATCCTCAGGGTGTCCTATGTGTATCAAGATAAGATCCGTCAGTTCTGTGTACCAGAGCATAGGTAGTCCATATGATTAGCAATCAGATAAAACCATGGGCCCGTGGTAAGTTTAGAAGCTAGTTCTAAACATCTTTTTGAGATTGCTAATAGAATAGTCGACTGGATAATCCCGATAGAGATTTGACGTTTACATCTATATCTCTGGGATTTATCCGGATACCTGTGACGGAGGAATTATACATTTGCGATGACCTCGACCTGTATGGTTCAGCGAGATTATCCGTGATCGTCATAATCTATGGGTGGATAGATTATGGACACGAAATTTGATTTCGTGACGGATATACCTGAACCTAGAGAGTCTCAATAATGAAACATACTCGTTGAGCACTAGAGCAACATAAATAAATAATATTGATTATTTATAAAGTCGTTTAATGGTTAAACGCAAGATACATGCTAAAGAGACTAGATAGTCATTTCCTTAATTATTGTGTATTTACATTTAATACTTGATTAATTTAAATACACATTAATTAATAGTCAAAATGAGTTATTTGACTTATTTCCTAAATGAATATATGTTTTTAATATTTAATGTAAATATTGTACATATATTTAATATATTTATATTGTTTGATTAATTAATAATTATTTAATTGTTAAATGATTAAATTAATTAAAATATAAATATCTTATGTTAGGATAATTAAAGTAAATGACATTAGTTGCATTGTTGACCAAGATAAATATCTAATAAAGTAGTTTATAAGATATTTATGCAAGTTGGCATTATGATTATTGAAATGAAATTGAAATTACAATTTCTTGCATTTGGTCTTGCATTTTCGGCCAAGGTGTAATTGTTACACATATAAATTGATTTTCATTTCATTTAACACTTAACCTAATACACTTTATACAAAAAAACTCCATTGAAGAAACCTTGAAAGCTTGAGAGAAGAAAGACTTATCAAAGAAAAAGCTTGGAATTTAGTAAGTTTTTCAAACTTACTATTAGAGAGGAATATGTTCCTTAGGTTCTAGGCTTCAACATATGTTGTTCTTAGATAATTTCTTTCTTTATCTTTGTGTTTTTGTTGATGGAAGTTTGAATGAATGAAGTTGAGCATGTATGGTGAAGAAGAATGTAACTAGTGTAGTTATATGTATTCTTTTAAGGTTTATGAAACCATGTTGCTATTCTAGAGTTATTGACCCACTCTTAAATGACCTAGATTTGATCTTGAGTTGTTTCATTGTGTTGAGACTTGAATTAGTTGAAAGATTGATGATTGAAACATTTGATTTAATGTAAATGGCCTAATTTGCCCAATTTGTGGAAATTGAAAAATTAGGGTTTATAACCTATTCCAAATTTGGGGGTTTTTCATATATGTTGAGCATTTGGTGTGTGTATATGATGCATGCAAAGTTTCATGTTGATTGGATTTCATTTGGATGAGTTTTGAAGCATGAAATGACCAAATGGTCAATGTATGCACCAAATGGTGCTCTCGGCAATTTGAAGGGAAATTGGGGATTTTGCTTGCTTTAGTGTTTTGATGTTTTGAACATCATAAGTTCATCTTAGAAATGATTTAGAATCATTCAAAATGATTGGATCAATTTCGGACTAAAACAGACAAAAATACAAAGCAAGGGTATTTCGGTAAATTCACTTAAAATTGTTTTATTGAATTTATTTTCATAATTTGATTATTGGAATATTAAATAAATATGTTTTAATTTATTATCCGAGAAAAAGTTTTGAAATCTGAAAATCGGATTTTCACCGCTTCCGCTTGCGTTACCGGACTCACCCCCTAAATAACCCCTTCAAAATGGTATCAGAGCGAGTCTGATTCTAGGCCACCTAATATGATTAGCCTTCATTGAATCAATGTTTAATCATGTTTTCTTGACTTTATGCATGCTTATTAGGAACTAATTTGATTAGATTTAGGGTGTATGACACTTAGCGGAAAATCCCTAATAATAAGGTTTAAATGTAATTATGTATTTGATGCATGTTATATGGTCCGTCTTGTCAATACGATTTATGAATACTTCTTTGTGACTACATCCGAGACCGTGCCTCTGCTGTGAGGGTGTAGCCGATAAAGATTTATTTATACCGGATGTATATCTGATACTAGATAAATTCAAGTAAAAGCGGAATTCTGAACGTGCCCTAGCTGTCAGGATTACGTAAGTAACTTGAGTTTATCATTGACGAGTATTACCTTGGTACGTCTCCTTGTGGGCCTGCCTTCGCAGCGACAACGAGAAACGGCCAGGACTGGATACTTAGGAGTCATTAGTGAATGATTGACAAATGAGTTGTCTACCTGATGAATATACGTAGGCGAGACCGTGCCTCTGCTGTGAGCCGAAATATATTGACGGGATCCACTTTTCACTATTTATATTTAATTTAATTATTAAATATTTGTATTCTGTTTTGGGATTACAGTATTGCATGATTTAGTGGGAGGGGCATATTAGATTAAAAATCCATGATCTAGTTTATGCTTTTGATATTATATGAAACTGCTTAATTTCTGCTAACCGTTTTTCGTGATCTATATGATAGATTTGCGATGGCGGGTCAATCCACAAACCAGTTTGCGCGTATGTTAGATGCGAACAAACTGAAAGGCGCTGAGAACTTTGCAGACTGGGAATTGGATTTGAGGATTGTCCTCGATTCCGAAAAGTTGGGTTATGTTCTTGAGGGTCCTTTACCCCTTGCAGTGGGTGAGGATGCTTCGGAGGAGGAACGCCAAGTTTTTGAAGCTTGGAAGAATGATGATTTAAGGGTTAAATCATACATTCTTAGTTCGCTCTCTCCGAAACTCAAGCAACAATACTATGGAACATCAGATTCCTATAGTATGATAACGCGATTAAGACAATCGTTCGAGAACCAGGAACAGGTTATTGTTCACAAGGTCGCCATGGAACTGTCCATGCGCGTCTGGATGAGGCAAAAGTGTTAGCCCACATGTTCTTCAAATGATCGATTTGATCGATCAATTGACGCAACATAATCTCATCCTGAATGACATTCTCGGTAGGAGTGTCATTCTTGGTTCTCTGCCAGCTTCATTCCGCCAGTTTGTGATGTACTTCAACATGCACGGGACATTCTGCCACCTACCAGGAGCTACATAGGATGTTGCTCACGGCAGAAGAGGATCTGAAGAAGGGAGTACCGACTCGCCCACCTAGATCTACTTCTCTGTCTGCTTCTTCCCAAGGAATGTCCAAGGGAAAGAAGAAGAAAGGGAGAAGAAGAAGAAGGCCTTTGGTCCTCCACAGCAGGCGAAGATAACTAAGCCCAAAAGGGCTTCTGAAGACAAATGCCACCACTGCGGCAAGGTCGGGCACTGGAAGAGGAACTGTCCAGATTACATTGCCCAGCTGAGGAGAGACAGAGCATCTACATCAGGTACTTTTATTTTTCCAGTTATTGATTTATCTTTGGCTTGTGAAGCCGTTACATCCAGCTGGATTTTAGATTCTGCTTGTCCCATTCACATTTGCAATTCGTTGCAGGTGCTGAAGGAAAGTAGGAGGCTGAAGCCAGGGGAGATGCAGTTGCGGTTCGGGAGTGGAGACTCTTTGGATGCAGTTGCAGTGGGAGTATGCGAGATCTCATTGCCGAATGGGACACTTTTGTTATATGACTGTCATTTTGTACCAGGATGTGTCGCTAATATTATATCACTTTTTGTATTAGATACAGAAGGCTATTGTATTAATATTAAGAATAGTTCTTTGTATTTATATGATAAAAATAATATTAGATCCTTAGTTGTCCAAACCAGCATGGTCATTACACATTGCAAACTTCAAAAGATATATTAAATACTGGAGTTAATAAACGTAGTTTACCTGTAATTAATAATACTGAACTTTGGCATATGAGACTTGGTCACATTGGCGTTAAACGCCTTACCCAATTGGTTAGGAATGGTTTGATATCAGATCTTACCATTGAATCCTATCCAACTTGTGAATCCTGTATTCAGGGTAAGATGACCAAAGCCCCATTTTCTGGTGTTGGACACCGTGCCACTAACTTACTGGAACTCGTACATTCTGATGTATGTGGTCCACTAAGTCAAACTGCTCACAGTGGTTATTCATACTTCGTTACCTTTACCGATGATTTATCACGGTACGGTTATGTGTATTTGATGCGACATAAATCGGAAACCTTTGAAAAGTTCAAAGAGTTCCGAAATGAAGTAGAAAAATAAACTGGTAAATATATTAAATGCCTTCGATCAGATCGAGGCGGTGAATATATGAGTGGTGAGTTCATGGATTATATGAAGGAGAATGGGATTCTCGCTCAATATACTCCTCCAGGTACACCACAGCACAATGGTGTATCTGAAAGGAGAAATCGGACTTTATTGGATATGGTCCGATCGATGTTGAGTTTCACAGATTTGCCCTATTACTTATGGGGTTACTGTCTCTTAACAGCCGCACATCTTTTGAATAAGATTCCTTCAAAGGCTGTTCCTACGACACCGTATCAGATATGGTTCGGTAGGAGACCGAATCTTAATTATATTAAGGTTTGGGGTTGTCCTGCCTATGTCAGGGTAACTCAGCAAAGTAAGCTTTCGCCTCGAGGGCAAAAGTTTAGGTTTGTTGGATATCCCTCAAATACGAGGGGATATTATTCTATGATACCGAGCATCGAAATGTGTTCGTAGCTCGCTTCGCAAAATTTCTAGAAGTAGAATTTTTGTCAGAAGGTGGTGATCATAGACAGGTTGAGCTTGATGAAGTCCAACCTGAAAACAACGAACCAACGGAGGAACCTGAAGTTCAAGTAGATGAAGGACCTTCAACACACACACTCCGTAGGTCGGAAAGGGTATCTAGACCTCCTGAACGCTTGTATTTGATACAAGAAAAGAGTCTGGATGTTCTCTTAGTTGAAGAGACAGATCCTTTCACCTATAGAGAATCGATGTTGGACATCGACTCCGTGAAATGGCAAAGTGCCATGAAATCCGAGATAGACTCAATGCATGAAAATCAAGTTTGGGACTTGATTCCGCTTCCCGAAGGAATTGTTCCTATCGGTTGTAAATGGGTTTACAAGAGGAAGCGCGGGCCTGACGGTAAGGTTGAAACTTACAAGGCCCGACTGGTAGCAAAAGGTTACACGCAGCGACCTGGCGTCGACTACGATGAAACTTTTTCGCCGGTAGCAATGCTTAAGTCTATCCGGATTTTGCTTTCTATAGCTGCGTATCATGACTACGAGATTTGGCAAATGGATGTCAAAACGGCTTTTCTAAATGGATTTCTTGATGAAGAAATCTATATGGAACAGCCGGAAGGTTTCACATCCAGCGAAACCTCGGGTATGGTATGTAAGCTTAAGAAGTCCATTTATGGACTTAAACAAGCTTCACGAAGTTGGAATCTTCGATTCGATGAGATTATTAGATCGTCTGGTTTTCTCAAGAATTCGGAAGAATCCTGTGTGTATCAGAAGGCCAGTGGGAGCATGGTCGTATTTTTAGTCCTATATGTTGATGACATCCTAATCATTGGGAATGATTTAGGTATGTTGCAAAGCGTGAAAGCGTACCTCTGTAAGAATTTCTCCATGAAGGACCTGGGAGAAGCTTCCTATGTTTTAGGGATAAAACTCTATAGAGATAGACAAAGGAGGCTGATTGGGTTATCCCAATCAACGTACGTAGATAAGATCTTGGAACGGTATAGCTTTGGTAACTGTAAGACAGCAAACATACCGTTCAGACATGGGATTCATCTTTCTAAGAAGATGTGTCCACAAACAGAAGATGAGAAGGTTAGAATGTCTAACCAACCTTATGCTTCGTGTTTGGGTAGCATAATGTATGCCATGTTATGTACGAGGCCTGATATCAGTTTCGCTGTTAGCGTAACCAGTCGATATCAGTCCAATCCAGGTAATGACCATTGGATGGCCATTAAACATATCCTAAAGTATCTTAAGGTACTAAGGATAAGTTGATTATTATGGAGGAAACGAACTGCAGGTTAACGGGTATACAGACTCCGATTTCCAATCGGATCCCGATGATAGAAAGTCTACATCTGGATTTGTCTTTACCCTTAACGGAGGTGCAGTTTGTTGGAAGAGTTCCAAACAGGGATCGACAGCTGATTCCACCACTGAGGCGGAATATATTGCAGCTTCTGAAGCCGCAAAGAGGCTGTGTGGATAAAGAACTTTATCACAGAATTGGGAGTTGTCCCAAGTATCGAGAATGCGATTCCGTTATACTGTGATAATACTGGAGCCATTGCGCAAGCAAAGGAACCGAGGGCGCATCAGAAGTCGAAGCATGTGGAACGCAAGTACCACATCATTCGAGAGATTGTGTCGCGAGGGGATATGTCGTGTGCAAGGTACCGAGTGAAGACAACGTAGCAGACCCGCTGACGAAGGCCATACCTCCGAAGTTATTTGATAAACACGTGGAGTCGATGGGTATTAGATACAATCGATATTGGCACTAGAGCAAGTGGGAGATTTTGTAGGGGTTGGTGCTCAGAGCGCCAATTCCCGGTTGTATTTTGTTAAATACTTCTAAAAAACATTATTATTAGTAATAATATATGCAGTTTCTATAATATAATCTAATCTTTTATATGGTAAAGACGTAATGACCCTAGAATGATTAGTCATGATACAGTTGCAAAAGCGTCGCAACGGACATTGAGTCGTATCATGACGTTGTCATTCTCAGACAGTTCCTGGTCAAGGTTTACACTACTTGGTCAGTATAGTAAACCCGTTGAGACCGGTACATGTCGTATACTGGAATATATGATTCCAATGGTTTCTCAATGAACCATTAGTCTTGGAGACTAGTATAGACGTGTAGGTGTTTATAGTGGATAAACACTGAACGACTCACCGAAGATTCTTAATGGATGGTACACCAGCGTCAATAAGAATCTTCTTGGGTTGAGTAGCACTTGTGATTCTTAGACTTGAGATGCCATTGTGGGCACATGAGACATCTTCTACACTTAGACGGCAGTCACGTCACCGATCTATTTAGATCAGACCTCCGCCTGTTCGTTGGGTGTAGATAGATCCTCAGGGTGTCCTATGTGTATCAAGATAGGATCCGTCAGTTCTGTGTACCAGAGCATAGGTAGTCCATATGATTAGCAATCAGATAAAACCATGGGCCCGTGGTAAGTTTAGAAGCTAGTTCTAAACATTCTTTTGAGATTGCTAATAGAATAGTCGACTGGATAATCCCGATAGAGATTTGACGTTTACATCTATATCTCTGGGATTTATCCGGATACCTGTGACGGAGGAATTATACATTTGCGATGACCTCGACCTGTATGGTTCAGCGAGATTATCCGTGATCGTCATAATCTACGGGTGGATAGATTATGGACACGAAATTTGATTTCGTGACGGATATACCTGAACCTAGAGAGTCTCAATAATGAAACATACTCGTTGAGCACTAGAGCAACATAAATAATAATATTGATTATTTATAAAGTCGTTTAATGGTTAAACGCAAGATACATGCTAAAGAGACTAGATAGTCATTTCTTAATTATTGTGTATTTACATTTAATACTTGATTAATTTAAATACACATTAATTAATAGTCAAAATGAGTTATTTGACTTATTTCCTAAATGAATATATGTTTTTAATATTTAATGTAAATATTGTACATATATTTAATATATTTGTATTTGATTAATTAATTAATTATTTAATTGTTAAATGATTAAATTAATTAAAATATAAATATCTTATGTTAGGATAATTAAAGTAAATGACATTAGTTGCATTTGTTGACCAAGATAAATATCTAATAAAGTAGTTTATAAGATATTTATGCAAGTTGACATTATGATTATTGAAATGAAATTGAAATTACAATTTCTTGCATTTGGTCTTGCATTTTCGGCCAAGGTGTAATTGTTACACATATAAATTGATTTTCATTTCATTTAACACTTAACCTAATACACTTTATACAAACAAACTCCATTGAAGAAACCTTGAAAGCTTGAGAGAAGAAAGACTTATCAAAGAAAAAGCTTGGAATTTAGTAAGTTTTTCAAACTTACTATTAGAGAGGAATATGTTCCTTAGGTCTAGGCTTCAACATATGTTGTTCTTAGATAATTTCTTTCTTTATTTCTTTGTGTTTTTGTTGATGGAAGTTTGAATGAAGTGTTGAGCATGTATGGTGAAGAAAGAATGTAACTAGTGTAGTTATATGTATTCTTTTAAGGTTTATGAAACCATGTTGCTATTCTAGAGTTATTGACCCACTCTTAAATGACCTAGATTTGATCTTGAGTTGTTTCATTGTGTTGATACTTGAATTAGTTGAAAGATTGATGATTGAAACATTTGATTTAATGTAAATGGCCTAATTTGCCCAATTTGTGGAAATTGAAAAATTAGGGTTTATAACCTATTCCAAATTTGGGGGTTTTCATATATGTTGAGCATTTGGTGTGTATATGATGCATGCAAAGTTTCATGTTGATTGGATTTCATTTGGATGAGTTTTGAAGCATGAAATGACCAAATGGTCAATGTAGGCACCAAATGGTGCTCTCGGCAATTTGAAGGGAATTGGGGATTTTGCTTGCTTTAGTGTTTTGATGTTTTGAACATCATAAGTTCATCTTAGAAATGATTTAGAATCATTCAAAATTGATTGGATCAATTTCGGACTAAAACGGACAAAAATACAAAGCAAGGGTATTTCAGTAAATTCACTTAAAATTGTTTTATTGAATTTATTTTCATAATTTGATTATTGGAATATTAAATAAATATGTTTATTTATTTATCCGAGAAAAATTTTTGAAATCTGAAAATCGGATTTTCACCGCTTCCGCTGCGTTACCGGACTCACCCCCTAAATAACCCCTTCAGAGGAATCATCCAATTTTTCATGAGCAACAATTCAGGCAGAAGAACAATCCACCACCTGGATTCCAACAGCAGAACTATCCACACCTAGATTCCAACAGTATAACAAAGGCCAGAAACATGAAAAAGAACAAGGATAGCGGAAGTGCTGACTCAGCTAAAAAATATGATGCTATGTTTCAAAGTCAATATGCTTCCATTAAAGCACTGGAGAATCAAATTGGACAACTGGCCAATGCTCAGAGTTACAGACCGCTAGGAAATCTTCGTAGCAACACAGAACCAAATCCAAGGAACCGAGGGAAGGAGCAATGTCAAGCCATTACTTTGAAAAGCGGTATTGAGATCAACAAAGATGTTGGAATCAAGGCATCCATTGAAGAAATTCTAAAAGAAACAGAGCAACATATGGAGGAAAAAGAAACAAAGGAAAAAGATCAAATCACTCCACCTTCACCTTTTCCACAGCATCTTCAGAAAAATAAACTGGATAAGCAGTTTGCTCGTTTCCTATAGGTGTTCAAAAAGCTACATATCAACATCTCATTTGCAGAAGTGTTTGACGAAATGCCCAGCTATGTCAAATTCATGAAAGACATTCTTTCACGAAAATAAAGATTGGGAGATTACGAGACAGTAGCATTGACGAAAGAATGCAGCGCCATCATTCAGAGGAAACCCCAAAGTTGAAAGATCCTGGAAGTTTTACTGTCCCATGCACCATTGGAGAACAGTACATTGGTAAGGCTTTATGTGATTTAGGTGCAAGTGTTAATTTGATGCCTTTTTCTATTTACAGAAAACTGTAAATTAGAGAAGCAATGCCTACCTCAGTCTCTTTGCAACTTGTTGATCGAACGCTCGCATTTCTGAGAGGTGTAGTTGAAGATGTGCTGGTTAAAGTTGACAAACTTATTCTCCCAGCAGATTTCATTATCCTTGACATGGAAGAAGACAAAGATGTACCTATCATCCTTGGAATACCATTCTTGGCTACAGGTCGAACTATTATTGATGTACAAAAAAAAGAGAACTAACCATGAAAGTTCAGGACCAAGAAGTTACCTTTAATGTTTTCAAAGCCATGAAATTCCCAAGTGATGAAAAATAGGAAGAATGTTTCAGAGTTGATATTGTTGATAGTATTATCCAGGATACTGAGCCACCTCCCACAGACAAACTTGAAGCTTGCATCACCAATATGACTGACAGCGAGCTAGATGCTGAAATCCTAGAATATATCAACTATCTTGAAAAACCATTTCGGTTCAAATCGACACCACAATTTGAAAGTCTGGTGCAACAAATATTTTGATGCACTCCTATCCAAATAAGGAGTTACACATAAAGTTGCCACTGCTTACCACCCACAGTCAAATAGACAGGTTGAAGTTTCAAAAAGGAAGATCAAAAGAATCTTGGAGAGAACCGTTGGATCAACAAGAAATGACTGGTCTATAAAATTGGATGACGCACTATGGGCCTACTGGACAGCTTACAAAACACCCATTGGTATGTCCCCATATCGAATGGTGTTTGGGAAAATATGCCATCTGTTAGTTGAGCTTGAACACAGGCGTACTGGGCACTAAAGAAGTTAAATCTTGATCCACAAGCTGTATGAGAGAAACGACTTCACCAACTCAATGAATTGGAGGAATTTCGCCTATAGGCTTATGAGAATGCCAGATTATACAAAGAAAAGACCAAGAAATGGAATGATCAAAAAATAGTACGCAGACAACTGGAACCAAGGCAGCATGTGTTGTTTTACAATTCAAGGTTAAAACTTTTCCCTGGAAAGTTGAAATCAATGTGGTAAGGTCCATTTGTGATCACTCAGGTTTTAAAATATGGAGTTGTTGAGTTACTTGATCCCAACACCAATGAAACATTCAAGGTTAATAGTCAGTGTGTCAAACACTACTGGGGAGAATCATTTGAGCAACAAAAAGAAAGTGTCACACTTTCAGATCCAGCCTAACGTTTGGGCAGTCATGTCTAGCTGACGACTTTAAACTTAGCACTAGTAGGGAGGCAACCCATGCAATTTGTGTATATATTGTGATCTGGTGTGTTTTATTTTTGTGTGTTTAATTTTTACAAGTAAAGTCATTTCACGATGGAAGACGTTCTCGCAAATCTTTATAAGCAATTTCCTTCTCTCCCTCAAAATTCTCTGATGAAAGTCTACAAAGCTCGCTTAGAACGAATGAGACTACTGATGATAAAAGGTATTCCTACTGACATTCGTTGGATTATTGAAGCACGGGTCCGATTGGCAGGTGAGTCTTCTGACACTTTTATTTCACATTTGTCTGGTTTAGGAAGAAGCACATATGCTAAAAAGAGAAGAGCTAAAAGAATGGGTGTATGTTATAAATGTGCTCGTATGTTTTGTAATACTCGTTGTCGTTCTTTAGGAATGATGTCTGATAACCGTGAAGATAAGATTAATTTCATTAGGGATGGCTTGAGTAAGGAGTCTTTGGATGACATATCTAAGACTCTTGAGATGCATCCCAGTGGAAATGTGTATCACGAAATTCGATTGTTATATACACAATTTCGAAAAGAAAGACAACAGTTAAGTCTCGGGAATCTGACTCTAAAAGACCTTGTTTGCCAATTTATAAGAAAATTGGATGGGAAGCTTGTCCCTGACGCATAGACGTCATTCAAAGCCGTTACTTCCTGCAAAAATTATATCTCTTTATCTTTTCCTAATAATTGTGATTTGTTTTGTTATTTTCTTTTATTTTCTCCGACATGATCCAGACTTTTTGACCTTTCACGATTTCTTTTATTGTTTTCCTAATAATCGTTCTTTGAAAGATACTAGTGCTATTATTACTCACCCCTTTTCAGGTGTTATAAATTCAACTCATCTTTTCACTTTTGAAGGCATCCAGATTTGAGAAAAGAAACATTCATAAAATGGAAGCCACTTCAAGAAGACGAGTTGTAAATATCTGTGTCTTTTGTGGTACTAGTGTTGGTACTAAGCCACAATACGTAGCGGCAGCACATGAATTGGGTCGAGGCATAGCTGAAAGGAATATGCACTTAGTATATGGCGGTGACAATCTTGGACTAATGGGGATCGTTTCAAAGGCCTTACAGGATGGATGTGGTCAAGTCTTGGGAATCATCCCAAAACCTTTGGCGGAGGCGAATCTGATAGGACCATCAAACGGAGAGGAACTAATTTGTGCCAGGTATGTCTGAACGACTAGTAGAAATGTTTAACCGTGCTGATGCTTTTATTGCTTTGCCAGGTAGCTTGGGTACAATAGAGGAAATTTTTACAGTACTATCTTGGGCGAACTTGAACATACACCAGAAACCAATTTGACTGTTTAACGCTGATGGATTCTATGATTTTCTTTTTTTATTTCTTGATGATGCCCGGAGAAATGGGTCCGTGTCAAAACCTTTAAAAGAACTCATTTTCACTGCCAGAACTGCCCCGGATTTAATTGACCAAATCTTAGTCTTTGAACCACAAATTGACCCTATCCTTTCCAAGATAAACTGGTCTGATAATGATCGCGGTAAAAAGCGTCGGATAAATCTGGATCTTAACCTTTAATTTTCTTTTAAAGATGTAGAATTTTAGCTAACCAGATAATGTCTTCTAAACTCATCTTCTACTTTTTAAGATATTGGGGACAATGTCTCATTTAGGTTTGGGGGTGGGAATAGTTGATTAGTATCTTTTTTTTATTGTGTTGTATTTATTTAATTTTTAGTCAAAATTTTCGAAAAATTCAAAAAATTTGAAAAATTTTACAAAAATTAAAAAAATATTTTGTGTTTTTGTTTTTAATTTGATTAATCACATGAAATTGGTATGAGATAGCTGTGTAAGGAATTTCCATTCCTGATACGTATCTCAACCTATTTCGAAACAAGTTAATTTTTGTTTATTTCCTTTTGAATTATTTAATTTGTGAATTCTCCATAAAACTGATTAAAACGGATCTTCATATGCTCAATTAACAGGTATTATCAACATACATGGTAACATACGAACATGAGTTGTAATTGACGAGTTTGTAATATTCAGTGCTCTAGTTTAATTAGAGGAAGCATCTAAAAAAAGCGATGGGATTAAAAAAAACGTCTGAGATCCGAGTTATTAATTCCGTATGGGTGTTTTATCACATAGTGCCATAAAACCAACTGGTTTGGGAGCCACTGGCCCAAAGCTTGCTACATGGATCAAAGATGTTACAAATATATATATATATATATATATATATATATATATATATATATATAATATATATATATATATATATATATATATCTGAAGTCTGAGTAATTAAGTCCGTAGAGGTGTCTTAACACATAGTGCCCTAAAGCCAATTGGTTTGGGAGTCACTGGCCTAAAGCTCGCTACATGGATGGAAGATATTGTATATAAATAAATAAAAAATCAAAAAAATCAGAAAAATATTCCATTGCTTAAAAAAAGTTGTGAATTCTGATATAACTTTAGGACAAAAATATTATCTTCCTTTCAACTACACTTGTGACTATTGTGGGCAAAATTGAGTTGATTAATATTTTGTTGGCTGTGTGTATGGAGAATGGTAAAAATAATCAGAGAATTTACTTATTCAGTAATTTAAAAAGAAAGATAACAAATCTAAACTTGGATAAGAAGATTCACATGGTTAGTCACTAACTTCTTTATTCTTTTTTCTCTTGTCTTTTTGTTTTTTGTGTGCATTAGTTTTACTATCTTTTTACTTTTGTAAAACGTTTGTGGGTATCGTTGCTGTAAGCCCTCACGAGACTACGACTGGTCCACTAGGGACACCTAGGGGTTTAAAGGCTTGTTGCATACGCTAAATGCAATCGTGATCCCTACAAAAGTGGTTTAGCTTAATTTTATTTTAAAGATGTATATGTTATTTTATTTTATTATTTTGCTCGAGGACTAGCAAAATGTTAGGTTTGAGGTGTGATGAGTGGTAAATGTATCACTATTTCCCACTCATTTGACATAATATTTTGTATAGTTTCTTGAGTTTTGTGAATATTCTGATGTGTTTTGTGTTATTTTGTAGATAAATAAAGTTTCAGGACTCTCTGGAAGCAATTCAGGGCCAAAACAGTGAAAAATGGATAAAAGGGCAAAACTATCATTTGGCGTATCGCGACGCGCAGCCTGCGTCATGACCGCTAACGTACATTGGGAGATTGCTAAAATACACCGGGACACGTGTCAAAATCTGAGAAGTTTAATCTTGCTAACGTGCGCCTGACACGTGTCAACATCATAGCACATCTGCTAACGTGCGCTGTGCCACGTGTCACTATCACATGCTACCGACAATCATCATCAGCCATGTGTCATCCACTTATCTGCCACGTGTCATCTACGTCAGCAGCATACCCAGTCATTGCGCCACGTGTCGTCCACGTCATCATCAACAAATCATATTGCGCCAGGTGTCACCATCACATGCTGCCGACAATTCACATCGCCACGTCATCGCCATGTCATCGCCACATCAGCATAATTATTGAGTTAATCATCCAAATCTACCATGTGTCAGCATTCTATTGGGCTGATGGATTCCTCATGCCACGTCAGCAGATAACAGATCAAAGCATCCAATGAGCACGTGCCACGTCGGCACATCGCGACGCGTGAAGTATTTTTTTGCTTATAAATAGAAGGACGAATTTCAGATTTGAATTCGTACCTTCCTCTCTGTAATTCCTTGAGAATACTATGGAGTTTGTATCTAGTTTGTTTAATTTCAGTTATTTAATTAATTTTATTTACTTTTTATAATAGTAATTTACTTTCTTTACTTTTTCAGTTTTTACTATTCAGCAATGAGTAGGTAACTTCCCCCTGCTATGGTGAAAGGTAAAACTTTTATTATTGATATTTAGATTAATCTCCCTTAATTATAATATAATAACAATTTAAAACTTGACTTAATGAGGAAACCGCTATATTGGCTGGTTGGTAATTGATATTAAAAGTGTTTTAACATGACTAAGCAAGGATATCGCCTGGTTGGTCGGTTGGTAATTAATTATTAATTTGACTTAATCAGGTTACCGCCTATATGGCTGGTTGGTAATATCACACAAGTTAATATATTATATTAAGGGAAATATCTAAAATAGTAGTAATAAAAGTGGATCATTTAACCCTAGCATTTTCTTTTATTGTACTTTTTCCTTCTTAATTTCTAGCATTTACTTTACAGCATTTTACTTTATGTCTTTTATTTTTAAGTTTTTACTAGTTGTAAATATGTGTCGTAGCTAAGGTCATTATCTGGGGTTGTGATGAATTCCAATATCACCGGTTTATAAGAGGTTATTTTATAGTTTGGGTAATATAAATGTTTACTTATTAAGTCTTAAGCTTAATGTGTCTTGTTAACTGGCCACTAATAAGATTGATCTGGTTAACTTAAAATAAACTTGACGAATGAATTTTAGGTTTAAGATCCTAGACTTAATAGCCCACGATATTCCTTGAGGATAGATAACCCTTTAATAGATTTCCTTACATGATAGACATATACCTATCGGGCGGGGGTAACCACAATTAGAACTTAGTCTTAATGGATCCAGGTAATTTAATTGACATAGACATATGATTTAATTGGGTTACACTAGTTATTTGCATCCGACCATCGACAGAGGCTTTTGTAGAATTTCGTGTTCCAGGTTAGTAAACCAATATATTACACAAACATGAAATAACCACTTCATCTTTAAAAAGATATTGGAAGAAATCACAACCCTATATAGTTTTATAAATTTGAATTTTCCTCAACCTACTTTCGCGTCATTTTCATTTACTTGTTTTAATTTTAAAGTCACCATCAAATCAAAACAATCAATCTGTTAGGTACTCGTAAATATTTGGCTTCCTAAATTAATAGTTTAGATATTAAGTCCTCATGAGATCGATACTTTTTATATTACTTGAACGATACGTGCGCTTGCGTTATACGTGTGTGATTATGCTCCGGTCAATAATCCTGTCGACAATTCTATTAGTAATCTCTTAATAACACTCAGAACTAACTTCTACAGTGTACCACAGGCCCATGGATTTAACAGATTGCTAATTGCACATTGAATACCTATGCTATGTACACAGAACTGACGGATCCTATCTTGATACGCACAGGATATCATGAGGATCAGTCCACACCCAACGAACAGACGGAGGTCTGATCTAAATAGATCGGTGACGTGACTGCCATCAAAGTAAGGAGGATACCTCATACATCCACAGTGGTATCTCAAGTCGAAGGACCACTATGCTCACTCAACCCAAGAAGATTCCTATTGATGTTGGTGTACCATCTATTAGGAAATCTTCGGTGAGTCGTTCAGTGTTTATCCACTATAAACACTTACACGTCTATACGAGTCTCCCCTGACTCATGGTTCATTGGGATAAACTATCGGACCAAGTCTCGATATACGACGTGTACTGATCTCAATGGATTTTACTAATAGACCCGTGTTAGTAAATCTTGACCAGGAACTTTATTTGATAATATATTTCCGGTAGTGTCACTTCCCAATGTCAATTACAAATTACTTTGTAACTGCGCACTACATTATATATTATCGGGTTTTTGTATAATATTTACATATCACTAAATCATATTTAGTTTCAATCTAACCGTAATTAGATCGAATATGTATATAAGAGTAAGAAGTACTACCATAAATGAAGTAATATTATGGAAAAAAAGAATTGTTCGTATTCATAAATTGGACATGAATACGATATGGATTGGCACTCTGAGCACCAACCCTAACGATTCTCCCACTTGCTCTAGTGCCAATCCACGGTATCATATACACATCTAAATATGTATCACATACGCATGGTCCTCAAGAGCTGACCCTTCACTCAAGAGGTAGGCAACAACAAGTAAGTCTGTTATAACATATTGAGTTTTTCTAACAAACCTAAAACGTTTCATTTAACTTGCATCATTCATATTTTATATAACCTAAGTTATACATTAATATGACTCAGATGCTATATATCAATATTGTGCTATAACTACATAATTGTCCAAGTATTTAAGGATCAGGTCCAAAATACTATGTAGACAACCGCAAGTACAACACCAATATCAAAATTTCTAATTTATAAGGTCACTTTGCAACTTCATAAGTTAATACTTCATAAGTTATAATTAATTCCACTTACACAGTAGAATCATTCGTGACACTCCCACTGGATCGTTTTTTACTCTTTTATGATGTAGACCATCTAACATCATAATTAGACTCAAACTAATCAGACCCTCATGGTTGCAGACTATATTCTCCATGAATAAGAAACTCGTCCTTAATATCTCAAAGATAACAAAGAACATGTTTCAGACACATCTTATGGTCTATAGCATGTCAAAATAGTTCGTAACAATTACGATTAAATTGATGGCTTTTAGTCGTATATAAAATCGTATTCATTACGCTATCATCCATATGATGCATAAGATTGACTAATCATTCTAATCAATTTCTCTTTCGACAAAGGAATCATCATTTACGAATGATGAACACTATATACAATAGACACACTAACTTTCAAACAGTTATACTAACTGTCACACATATAGTCTTGTTGTGTCTTTTATTAGATCATATCTAATGTACGACTAATATGAGTATCTCACAAGTCTCTTGTTTTATATCATATATAACACTTTATATCAAATATATTAAAGACTACTCCCACTACTTTCATGGAGAAAATAAGACTTAGGTAAACCTTTTACCTTATAAATATCTCATTATTACATTAATAATGATAATGTCGTTAAGATATACAATACTAGAAAGAAATTTGTACGCTCCCACTGACCCTACTAACATATATGTATTTTCTATGCTTTGATAAAATCAGACAATCCGACTGTTATCAAAATTAGAAAACAAAGATTTCCGGAAAGCTAATCCGAGTCTACAATAGGCTCTATAAGCTAGTATATCAAACTGTAATCTTAGAAGAATACAAACTCCAGGACCATTCTAGAATGAACTCTTCAAACAAAGAAATCACAATAGATCTCTTATTCGAAGAAATCATTCAGGAACGCCACTTTGCATTCTTTAGCCAAAATATATAGTTAATATCAACATTAACCAATAGATCCTTAATTGTTTAATTAGTATGACTCGAGACAAGTTTCCTCAGAATCTACAGTAGATTGCTGAGTATAACTTTTCTCAATGTCATACTATAAAGGTCAAACCTTTAATAAGCTCACTTTGCTTTTGATGCGCAAACAATTTACACATTTTATGAACGATTCACAATGAAAGCTTAATCAAGTTCAAAACTTGATCGTAGTAAGCTACGAACAATCTTAGATCTATGTTTCAATGCTAACTTCCGAAACTGATATCAAATATCGCTTCCACTATAAGTTATATGGTAATTTTTTTCGATAAGAAAACAGCAGAACCATTAAGTATCAAATACTTTGTAAATATTTTTGATAATATTGGACTTATATGGATGATGTCTTAGGGTCTTTTCATCTTATTAATTACGTAGTTCCATTTATAGTTTATCACTCTCACATTTGACTTCAATAAGTCAAGTCTTTTCTACAGTGGTCAACATCCGATGTTACACACCAAGTAATAAAACAATTTTATTACTCGGGATCGTAGAAAATATATTCCATCAAATAGAATACAATATTCTATTAAATAGAATAAATGATAAACTTTTGCTCGTACCTCCGAGGCGTGAGTATTTTTCAATTATATAACCATTATACAAAAGAAAGATTCAAATCTCAAACTTTTCAAGATTCGAATTTTCTACTTATACATATCATATACGTAACTGTAGAAACTAATGGAACCTTAATTAAAAGGACGAATTAGTGTTACTGGAGCATATTCCCAAGAGTATTGAAACTAATTCGGTAACACTCAATATCAAACGAATCAAATCATATAAGATTTGATTTCTCCCACTGACCAATTCCATCACAATGGAATCGTAGAAGAGTAATATTGAGTAAGAATCACATTGATTAAATAATCCTAGAACTAATTGTCATAAATTCATATGTTTTATCATATCACACATATTTGAACAATTCAAAGACTCACAATGAATTTTAATAATATAGTTTTCAAAACTTCAAATCGAATATCTTTAAACCAGTCAAAATATTCTATTCGCATTTCATCATAAACATATTAAAAGTTCTTGAACCATTCAAGACGTTCAATATATGTTCTTTTAGAAATACGTAACTAAGTCATGACAATTCATTAACTAAGTTACGAAGTAAAGAAAACTATCTAAGACAATTTCTAATTTATGAAACTACATACATCTAATGTATTAGCTTAATAAATCTGTGGTCCAATGACGATCATTGGTTAAATGAGATTTAATCAATTCCTGAATACAATATTCATTAAATGGATAAAGATATGTGGTGTGATCTCGTATCAGACCATCCTTTGCCATACAGAATAAACATCTAATGCTTATGTGATAAAATCACATAAAACACTGTTCTAAGTTATTTAGTTAACCATATATTTTTCTTAATGTTTATCTCTATATCAATGACACTATTAGTCATTTTAAAATATGTAATAACTGTTTATAAAGAACAAGTAATTATCCAATAGTCACAAGTTCTGATATCAAATATAAAAACAATCATTAAACAGTATTTTAAATAACTTGACGGGAGAACTGAAATCCAATACCTATAGTTGTCGTATTTTGAAAATCGATATTTCATATACACATCTATGCACTGTTGGGTTCCTAGAACATGCCAAGGATCTTCTAAGTCATGATTCGTGTGAATACTAAAAGAAATTACGGAAAAAACTTACATTGGTCGGTTGGATGGATGTATGGATTTCAAAACTTTTTGTGTTGTTGAAAAGCTCCAAGCTTCTCCTTATGTTCCAAACTCTTGGGAATGGTTTCCCTAACACCTTGGTTGACTCCTTGAATGTGCTAGCAAGTAGAAATTTTGAAGCAAAATTTCGAAGAGGGGAGAAGGGTTTCACAGCACTGTGAGGAATATGGAGAGAGTGTGTGTTGTTTTTGATTTTGTGTTTTTGTATTTTAATTTTCAAAAAATCAAATTCTATTTACCAAATCAAATTTGGTATATGTCTATCACAAATCAAGCTTGTGTGATATACAAGCTACCAACTAACCACCAAATTCTATCAACCAAAAGTTAATAAAGTTGACTAGTGGTGGGCCACACTCTAAATTCAACATTCGAGTGGGCCCGCTAAACATATTTCGGGCTCTGGTTCGTTTAATCTGAATTAAAAAATTTTCCATTGCGACATAATTAAATCTAATTTAATTAAATAATCATGCCTCGCAAAATTATTATTAAAGTCGCTTACGAATTAATTCTAATTAATTCGTTCACCCGAATTAAAATCCAATTTAATTCCGCGTCGAAATCTAATTTCAATTAATATATCGAATATATTATTTAATGATTAATTCCAAATTAATTGTTATCTATCTTCTAATCGAATTTTATCCCAGATAAATTCTTGTCGTAATTAATTCTAGATTAATTTTCTCTCTCTTATAATTAAACCCAGATTAATTCTGCTCGAGTCAAACGTCATCGGTGAATCTTTGGGAAGCGACCTATGAGATCTATGGATATGTTGGCAGTAAATCTGGTCGTCAGACTATCCGAACACGTGCGTACCCCGTACCACGTTCCTACCGATTTACAAGACATGGTTGGCTTCTAGCAAAGCACCGTGCCTACCCAATTCTCCAGAAATATTCTTTTAAGGAATACATAAACTATATCAAGCGTAGTATTGTGCGTACCCCGTACCAAGTATTGCGTATTGCGATCCAGTATCTGAAGTCACATGCTAGGTCTGGGGCTGGAATTATGTCTGCCCCGTATGAAGCATATATCGGATCACTAGCAACTAGTCTCTTTAATCGGATAATCATGACCTTGTCATATTATCCTGATAGTTGCAACATATTAGAGTACCAGTTCTATAGCCATATGTGATCATCATCTTCATATGACTGAAGTGATACTTCCATCTTGACATCACACTCAATACACTACGATTCTCAATAAACCCAGAAAAGGCGTACACAGAACCTGTTAAATTCCCGGACGACCAAAACCAAAGCGTATTGATTGTCGCAAGTATTAGCGATGCAAGTCTCAGGTTAAGACCAAATACACATACCCTGCTTCAGATTCCCATAGACACATAGTCATACTACCAATGGGATTCCGATGGGTCTATCCAGAGCGAAGCTGTTTCCGTACCATCGGTAAACAAAACCTCATATTACACTTGCATGAGTATTCAATACCCAAATATATGAGAACTATGCCGTTACGCTTCCATAACGCGCACAAGTGTAATACTAGCATATTCCGTATTATCGATGTCTAGTCTTGATAATACTACGACTAGGGATATTTAATGATTAAATCTTTAGTGGATTGATACTGCCTCATATCTTATTAATCCGGAACTAATCATAAAGACTTTTATCATTTATATATTCAAGTAATATAATTATAAAATGATAAAATAGCAATTTCCTTTGTCACATAGTTAATTTTTACAAAAACCACAATTTCTTTTACAAATAGTGATGTTATGGGTCATAATTATCCAACAATCTTCCACTTGGTCTATAGCCAATCACTCAAGTATCTAACACATGAACTATGTACATGTCGCTCAAACTTTTGCTGAGGAATAGCCTTCGTCAGCGGATCTGCAATGTTGTCATCTGATGCGACCTTCTCGATCTTCATATCACCACGATGTATGATATCATGAATCAGATGGAAACGTCGAAGTACATGCTTGGATCGTTGATGAGACCGTGGTTTATTAGCCTGCGCTATAGCTCTTTTATTGTCACAATACACGTGAACGGGCTCAGCTGCTAATGGAACTACTCCTAATCCAATTAGGAATTTACGGATCCAAACTGCCTCTTTTATTGCCTTAGCTGCAGCAATGTATTCCGCTTCTGTTGTTGAATCGGCAACAGTCTCTTGTTGGGAAGATTTCCACTCACTGCTCCGTTGTTTAAACAAAATATGTACCTGGATTGTGACTTACAGTCATCTTTATCGGTTTGGAAACTTGCATCGATAAACCCAGTTACCTCAAGTTCTCCATCTCCATAGATTAAGAAAGCATCCTTAGTTCATCTAAGATACTTAAGGATGTTCTTAACCGCAACCCAGTGACCATCACCTGGATCGGCCTGATAGTGACTACACATGCTCAAAACATACGAGACATCAGGTCGCGTATATATCATGGCATACATGATCGATTCAAATGCAGAAACGAACAAGATCCGACTCATGTTGTCTCTCTCATCTTGAGTTTTAGGACACATGTCCTTAGATAGAGAGACGCCATGTGACACTGGCAATAGTCCCCTCTTAGACTGATCCATGTTGAATCTCTTCAACACTTTATCAATATACGTGCTCTGGGAGAGTCCAAGCAGCTTTCTAGATCTATCCCGGTAGATCTTTATTCCCAGAATAAAAGCTGCTTCTCCCAGATCTTTCATGAAGAATTCTAATGAAAGCCAAGCTTTCACCGATTGTAGCATGGGAATGTCATTGCCAATAAGCAATACATCATCTACGTAAAGGACAATGAATGTCAGTGCGCTCCCACTAACCTTCTTATATACACAAGGATCATCCTCATTTTGAACGAAATCATATTCTTTTATGATCTCATCAAAACGTTGGTTCCAAGAACGCAATGTTTGCTTCAATCCATAAATGGATCGATTTAACTTGCAAACCTTGTTTGCATGTTTTGGTACGAAAAAAACCGTCAGGCTGTTGCATATAAACATCATCCAAAAGGTTTCCGTTAAGGAAAGCGGTTTTGACGTCCATCTGCCATATTTCATAATCGAAGTATGCAGTAATAGCAAGCATTATCCGAATGGATTTAATCAGGGCAACAGGTGAAAAAGTTTCGTCATAATCGACATCATGTCGTTGACGATACCCTTTCGGTACAAGCCTAGCTTTGTACGTTTGTATGTTGCCATCCATGACCGTCTTCTTCTTGAAGACCCATTTACAACCAATAGGCTTTACGCCTTCTGGTGCATCAACCAGTGTCCAAACTTGGTTGGTATACATGGAATCCATTTCGGACTTCATGGCTTCTTGCCATAAAGCGGAGTTGATATCTTGTATCGCTTCCTCATACATAGCCGGCTCATTATCCTCAATAAGATTAATATTTACGTGAGGTGAGATCAGAAACCCATACCTCTCAGGTTATTTTCTGACTCTCTCCGACCTACGCGGTTCTTGTGTATTAGAAGATTGTGGTACAGTCTCATCCCTGATGAACTGTTCGTGTTCCGTTAAGGAATCGGTGCCAGGAACAGTATCACTCTGATTTTCATTGAGTTCTACTTTCCTCCCACTTACCACTGCATTTAGGAATTCCTTTTCAAGGAAAACCGTATGTAGAGCAACAAATACCTTGTTCTCTTGTGGGTGGTAGAAGTAATATCCTTTGGTTTCCCTAGAATAACCTACAAATAGGCACTTATCGGATTTGGGTTCTAGTTTGGTACCATCCAAACGTTTAACGTATGCCCAGCATCCCCAAATCTTAAGGAATGAGAAACCCGGTTTCTTTCTTATCCATATTTCATATGGAGTCTGTTGAACAGACTTTGACGGAACCTTATTCAAAATAAGTATTGCACTGTTCAATGCATATCCCCATAAGGAAATTGGTAGCTCAGTGCGACTCATCATAGACCTTACCATGTCCAACAAAGTTCAATTTCTCTGTTTGAACACACCGTTTAATTGAGGTGTTCCTGGAGGAGTCCACTGTGAAAGAATATCATACTCTTTCAAGTAATCGAGAAACTCATTGCTTAAGAATTCTCCACCATGGTCCGACTGTAATATTTTAATACTTTTACCGGTATGTTTTTCTACTTCGTGGCGAAACTCTTTGAATTTCTCAAAAGTTTCTGACTTGTGTCTCATAAGATACACATAACCATAACGCGATGCATCATCCGTAAAGGTTACGAAGTATTCATATCCACCTCTAGCCTGGCTAGACATGGGCCCGCATACGTCACTATGAATGAGGGCTAACAGTTCGGTGGCACGTGTATATTTACCGCTAAAAGGTGTTTTAGGCATTTTGCCTAATAAACAGGATTCGCAGACGTCATATGAATTTGGATCAAATTCGTCCAAGTATCCACTATTCGAAAGTGTGGATATACGAGTCTTGTTAATGTGTTCCAGACGACAATGCCACATATAAGTTTCATATTTGTTACTTAATTTAAGCCTTTTCTTTGTAATGTTATATGTTTCAGATTGATTTATATTCAAAATATAAAGACCATTATTAACATCAGCACTGCATATCTCAAAATCATTTTTATAAACAAAACATCATGTGTTTCTGAATACAGAAGTATACCCACATTGGGTTAAACAAGATACATATATAATGTTTCTAGTCAAACTAGGTACATAATAGCGGTTTGATAAATTAAGTACATGCCCCGAGGGCAGTTCCAAAATATAGGTCCCAACAGCCAAAACAGCGACTCTAGTCCCATTTCCAACTCGGAGGTCGATCTCTCCTGAAGCCAGTCTCCTGCTAATCTGCAGATCCTCCACATCAGTATATATATGAGTACCACAACCAGGATCAAAAATCCAATTTTTAAAACTAGAAGTAGACATGTTTATTTCAATAACAAACATACCTGAAGCCGGAGCCTTGCCCGCCTTCACTTCCTTCATGTGCGCCTTGTACTCACGAAAGTCACGCTTCCAGTGACCCCGTTTGCCACACAGCAGGCAAACATCTTGGGATTTGTTATTTGCCTTCCCAGAAGACTTTGATGATTTGGCCTTGCCCTTTCTCTTCTTCTTTTTCTTCATGCCTCCAGTAGCCTTTGGCCAAGCCTTGGCAGACTGAGATGTCGAAGCGAAGTGCGCCTCGCGCTTTTTGCCCTTCAAAAGCTCTTTTTCTGCTTCTCGCAGCATTGCCATCAACTCTCGAAGAGTATGATCTTGGTTCATCATATTTTAATTCATGATGAACCCGCTCCAATTGTCAGGAAGAGACTGTAAGATCAAATCTATGGAAGTCTCAGCCTCGAAGACTATGCCTAGTTGTCCCAGCTGTTCGATGTCAGTAATCATTTGTGACACATGATGCTTGACATATGTACCATTTGACATTCGAGAGCGAAAGAGCTTCTTCTGCAATTCATACCCTTGCGATCTAAGTTTAGATCGATGAAGGTCCTTCAATTTCAACATCATAGTATAGGGATCCAATCCCTTGTTCTGGCGACGAAATTGAGAGGTCATTGCAGCAAGCATGACAGATTGAGCAGTTGAGTTGTCATCGCTATGAGTCTTCTAAAGCTCAAACTCAAGCGGCTGCTTAATTCCGGGCTTAGGCCCGAGAGGTCTCTCTATTGTATAGAGCATCTTCTCAGCCCCCAGGACAATCCTGAGGTTCATATCCCAGTTAGAAACGTTCGCACCATTAAAGATATTTTCGCCCATGACAATGTCTCTAACGTTGATCTTTCCGGCCATCTTAATTGCAATAGTATAACTATTCAATTAACGATTTTGGGTACAATCCAACTGTTACAATAAAATAATAAAATATTAGTCCAACTAATATAAATATGTAAAATGACGAAAATAATTTGAAAGCGCGTATTTGGCAAGTATTTGAACGAAATAGCAAATTCAATACTGGCCTCCCACTATTTTTCGGTGAGCCTCTAACCCTCTGTTGAGTACTCGGGAAACCTAGTTTCCTAGTGGGCTAGGATCCCGTTAAATAACACACAACCTTGACTTTGGCCAACAAGCTGTATGATATTTAACTAGGTAGATCTCTAAGATCAATTGGATCCCATCAAATTCCTAGATCCGGTAGGTGGACCTCCAAGTCCGAAACATATATACAATATATATGCCAATATATCAAATATATTTCCTAACCTTTTCCTCTGAATCAACTAAGCATTGGCTTTGGCTCAACAAGCTTAATGATTCCAGTTAAGCGGGACCCATTGACAGTGGGAAAGCTTCGTAATCCACGTCGATGAACAAGAAATGACCTTGACTTTGGCCAACAAGTCACAACTTGCCCAAGACATGCGATATAGAACAAAGCTTTCGTGGTTCAAACACATCCGCGATGGACATTGATCTTGACTTTGGCCAACAAACCAATGCCAATATTGGATCTTGAGAGAGAACCATTCAATGGAAGGAATTCACTTAATATTTGTTTGAGGGTTTTCGCGTAAATTGGCAACCAATTTATTATCTTTGATTAGGTTTCATCATACACCCTTAAGCATGCATTCTAAAAGCATAATAAGGCGCGAAATAAATAATAATGATATGTGGATGGATATTCAACAAATTGTTCCTAGAACAAATCTCTCCATTTCCTCTCACCGGCTAACACTATTCTAACTTCCACCCAATTACATAATACATTAAAGAAACCTCATTTACATTGAGGGGAATTGGTGAGAAGAGAAGTACAAAGAGTCAAGAGATATAAGGCTGGACACGCAGGTCCAATTTAATAAATTCTAAATTTATTACAGCAATTTCCAAAATTGCCCTCACCCTTCTAATATCCATCCGATATACATTATTCATACAATACATCCATGTATTCACACAAAGCATGTTATTTAATCAATCTAATCCAATTAATTAATCTTTGAATTAATGATCATCCAATGTTCAAACAACGATTTGATTTGCGCGAGTCCAACTCGTTTAAGAATAAGTACTCAAGGTGTGTATTCTTGAATTATATCGAACTACAATTTTAAATCCGATTTAACTTGTATTTAATACTAATTCTAATTTAATTCCAAATTAAATAATTACACTTATATTTGTGCATATTAGACTTAGATTCTAAATCCAATCTTAATGGGTCTCAAAGGCCCAATTAACATCCAATGTCAATTTAATTAAAGTCCAATGGGCTTTTAATTAATTCTTAAGGCATGGACTTTGGCAACCAAAGCCCAATTAAGGAATCACCCTATTTTCCATAAAATTAATTTTGGCCCATTGGGCCCAATTAAATATTTAAAGGCCCAATTATTATACTTGGACTTTATGGAATGGTTTTAGGCCCAATTTGGATCCAATCCAATTGTCCTAAACCAACTTGGCCCAACCAAGCCCATTAAGCCCAAATACAACAATATTAGCCCAATTCAAAATTAAGGCTTATTATAATTAATACAAAATTCCAAATCTCACATTATTTTAATTAAAGTGTATAGCCATAATTAATTAGTTAAATTAATATTTCCAAAACACCAATTTATCTAATTAATCATGCTTTAACATATTCAATTCATGTCCAACACAATTGAAGCAAAATCAATCATATCATGCTTCCTAACTCACGGCAATATGCAAAAATTATATCCAATTTTGATTTCAATCTAATTAAATCAACAATCAATATACTCATCATGCTTTAAACACATCCAATGGTCTAAAATCAAAAACATGATATATCTAGGGCTTTAGTTTCGGTCAAGGCTAGCAAAATTAGGGAAAAATTATCCAATTCATTTTCTCAATTTTAAGATGCATAAATCTAATTCATCATCATCCAAGCTCAACCAAACCATCAATTTGAAGAAATCATGCTCAAACACAAAAACCCCAAATTAAAGTATATAAACCCTAAATTCATTTCATGCTTAGAAAAGGCTCTTGATACCATTGTTGGGTTCCTAGAACATGCCAAGGATCTTCTAAGTCATGATTCGTGTGAATACTAAAAGAAGTTACAGAAAAAACTTACATTGCTCGGTTGGATGGATATATGGATTTCAAAAATTTTTTGTTGTTGAAGAGATCCAAGCTTCTCCTTGTGTTCCAAACTCTTGGGAATGGTTTCCCTAACACCTTGGTTGACTCCTTGAATGTGCTAGCATGTAGAAATTTTGAAACAAAATTTCTAAGAGGGGAGAAGGGTTTCACGGTAATGTGAGGAATTGGGAGAAAGTGTGTGTTGTTTTTTATTTTGTGTTTTTGTATTTTTATTTTCAAAAAATCAAATTCCATTTACCAAATCAAATTTGGTATATGTCTATCACAAATCAAGCTTGTGTGATATACAAGCTACCAACTAACCACCAACTTCTATCAACCAAAAATTAATAAAGTTGACTAGTGATGTGATTTGGTGGGCCCCACTTTAAATTCAAAATTCGAATGGGCCTGCTAAACACATTTCGGGCTCGGGTTCGTTTAATCCGAATTAATGAATTTTCCATTGCGATATAATTAAATCTAATTTAATTAAATAATCATGCCTAGCAAAATTATTATTAAAGTCGCTTACGAATTAATTCTAAATTAATTCATTCGCCTGAATTAAAATCTAATTTTAATTCCGCGTCGAAATCTAATTTCAATTAATATATCGAATATATAATTTAATCGATTAATTCCAAATTAATCGTTCTCTCTCTTCTAATCGAATTTTATCCCAGATAAATTCTTGCCGTAATTAATCCTATATTAATTTTCTCTCTCTTATAATTAATCCCAGATTAATTCTGCTCGAGTCAAACGTCATCGATGAATCTTTGGGAAGCGACCCATGAGATCTCTGGATATGTTAGCAGTAAATCTAGTCGTCGGACTATCCGAACACGTGTGTACCCCGTACCACGTTCCTACCGATTTACAAGACATGGTTGGCTTCTAGCAAAGCACCGTGCCTACCCAATTCTCCAGAAATATTCTTTTAAGGAATACATAATCTATATCAAGCGTAGTATACTAAGTATTGCGTATTGCGATCCAGTATCGGAAGTCACATGCTAGGTCTGGGGCTGGAATTGTGTCTGCCCCGTACGAAGCATATATCGGATCACTAGCAACTAGTCTATTTAATCGGATAATCATGACCTTGTCATATTATCCCGATAGTTACAACATATTAGAGTACCAGTTTTGTATCCCTGCGTGATCATCATCTCCATATGACTGAAGTGATACTTCCATCTTGACATCACACCCAATACACTACGATTCTAAATAAACCCAGAAGAGGCGTACACAGAACCTGTTAAAGTCCCGGACGACCAAAATTAAAGCGTATTGATTGTCGCAAGTATTAGCGATGCAAGTCTTAGGTTAAGACCAAATACACCTACCCTGCTTCGGATTCCCATAGACATATAGTCATACTACCAATGGGATTCCGAGGGGTATATCCAGAGCGAAGCTGTTTCCGTACCATCGGTAAACAGAACCTCCTATTACACTTGCATGAGTATCCAATACCCAAATATATGAGAACTATTCTGTTACGCTTCCATAACGCGCACAAGTGTAATACTAGCCTATTCTGTATTATCGATGTCCAGTCTCGATAATACTACGACTAGGGATATTTAATGATTAAACCTTTAATGGATTGATACTGCCTCATATCTTATTAATCCAAAACTAATCATAAGGACTTTTATCATTTATATATTCAAGTAATCTAATTACAAAATGATAAAATATCAATTTCATTTGTCACATAGTTAATTTGTATAAAAACCACAATGTCTTTTACAAATAGTGATACTATGGGTCATAATTGTCCAACATACACATCTATTTTCTTTAGCTTTATAATTTGCCTTCAACTATTCACAACAATTGCAAATAATTGATTTGCAAACTGTTTCAGACACATTACCTCTAAAGGTCACTAAAGCAAAGAAACATCATTTTCAGATAAACAAATACTTAATGGGATTTTCTTAATACCAGTCAAGAATCTCGAGACATGAACTAATTCACATCAATTCTTACTGCAAAAGAAACTATTCTCTCTAGACTATTATATCCTAAAATGGATATCCATTTAGATTATCTATCGTGACTTAGAAACTAAGTCACTAACCATCTTAATTTTTCAAGAAAATCGGAACAACAGTTCCCGATGGTTTTAACTAATCTAACAATATCCAAACCTACTCTAAATCTAGAACCTATTCTAGAAATATGCAACCATAAGGAAAGTCAGAAAACAAATACAAATAATATGCATGCAGTTTCTATCAACACAATAGAGTAAAAGAAACATAAGGAGCAATTTTCATAATATTACACACTGCCTTAGTTATGAAATTTTAAACCAAGCAATGCCTCCCACTATTTTACGTAATACCGTAATCCCCAACGGAAAATGAGAATTCAATTATTCAATTGAATTTCATAGTGAGAGGTGGACCCCATGAATATAGTTCGACTCACGGCTTTGGCACGTTCTCACATACGTATATTCATTAGGTAGAAAACTCATTGTCAATCACTCACTAGTGACTCATAGGTTCCTCTCCTGGTCGTTTCTCGTTGTGACAACTTTGACACGTTCACAATGAGGCGTACCAAGGTTAAACTTGTCAATGATTAATTCAAGATACTTGCGTAGTCCTGACAGCTTTGGCACGTTCAGGATTTCCGCTTTCGCTTGAATTTATCTAGTATCACATATACATCCGGTATGGATAAATTTTTATCAACTACACCCTCACTGCTTTGGCACTTTCTGGGATGCAGCCATTGAACAGATATCCAAAAAAATCGTATTGACAAGGGACCAAGAAATATGCATCCAATACATATTACTTTAAAACCTTATTTAAATGGGGATTTTCCACAAAGATGTTACGTATTTAATTTAATCAAATTAAATAAATACAAGCATGCATAAAGTAAAGACAAAATTAAATATTGAATTTTAGGCATATTCATATCATATGTTGAGGTTCAGACATTCTCTGATACCATTTTTGTTGGGGTTTTGGGCAAAATACCCGGGTTACGCAGCGGAATACGGGAAAATCCAATTTTCCCATTTCTTTAATTTTTCTTGGGTAATTAAAATAAACTTATTTATTTTAATCACTCAATACTCGAAAACAGAAATTTTTAACCTAGAAATCATAATTTCAGTAAATTATCATACAACCCCAAAACTTTCCATTTTAATCATTTTAGTCATAAGTTGTTCAAAAATAAGCTTAGGTGATTTCCAATCACAACTAAAATGATTTGTACATCAAATATACATTAAAAACAGAATTCTGAAAATTTTTCAGATTTTTCAGTAATTACGGAAATACCCCAAAACTTTGCATTTTGATTATTTTAGTCTTAATTTGTCAAATACATAATTAGGTGATTCCCAATCATTACCAAAATGATTTATACATGTCATACATGTCAAAATACAAATTGAGGTCCCTCAAGTTTCCAAGAATTGCACTTTAGTCCAAATTGGTTCAACACCATTCAAGATCAAGTCCAATCAATATCAAAATTAATATGCATCATATATACATCATTAATTAACACATATATGAAAAGCCCCAAATTTGGAAAGGGATATGAACCCTAATTTTACAAAATTGTCCAAATGGCCAATTAACACCAAATTAATAAAATTCAACACTTTAATTCAATCCTTACTACACCAAACAAGTCTCACAATTATGAAACAACTCAAGAATAATTCTAGGTCATTTATGAGTGGCTAAGTAACTCTAGAATGACAACATCACCATCAAATGGCTAAAAAGAATACAAATAAACTAATTTCATGCATTCTTTATACATATACATGCTTTCATCTTTCTATCAAGTTCCCAACCATCAAAATACAAACACAAAGGAGTATAGAAAGATCTAAGCTACACATATTGAAGCCTAGAATATTAAAAATATTTTTTATGAAGAAGAAAGTAAGAAAAACTTACTAAATTCCAAGGATTTCCAAGCTTTCTTTGCTTTCCTTCTTCTTTTCTCTCAACTCACTTTTGTATTTTGATCTAGGGTTCTTAGATAATGAAACAAAGATGAAAACGATGTCTTATATATTTTTCCCAATATTGCCGAAAAAGGGAGGAAAAATAATGGCCAAGTATTTCATTTATTTTCAATTAATTAAATGGACAAGATTTAATAATTTTTGGTATTAATTCATTAAACCATTTAATGTATATCACAAATGTACCAATTAATTTTTTCCATTTAATCCAACCAAAATTGGCCATTTAATCCAATTAAATTTTGCCAATTTGCTTACTTTAAAAAAGTAAAAGAAATTAATCATTTAATTAATTTAATTATTCAACATTTGAATAATCAAATAATTAAATATAAATATATTAAATATATGTATTATATTTACATTAAATAATCAAAATACATATATTAATTATAAATGTCAAATATCACAATTTGACATTTAATAAATGGCCGAAATATCTCAAACGCATGTATTATCGTTTAACCGTTAAACGACTTATAAATAATCAGTATTATTTATAAATGTTTCCCTAGTGCTCTACGAGTATGTTTCATTAGTGGGACTCTCTAGATTCAGGCATATCCGTCACGAAATCCAATTTTGTGTCCATAATCTACCAACTCGTAAATTATGACGAACACGAATAATCTTACTGAATCATACAGGTTGAGGTCACTGCATACGTATAATCCCTCTGTCACATGTATTCGGATTATCCCAGAGATATAGATAAAAATGTCAAATCTCTATAGGTATAATCCTATCGACGATTCTATTAGCAATCTCTTAATAACACTCAGAACTAACTTCTACAGTGTACCACAGGCCCATGAATTTAATAGATTGCTAATTGCACATTGAATATCTATGCTCTGTACACAGAACTGACGGATCCTATCTTGATACGCACATGATATCATGAGGATCAGTCAACACCCAACGAACATGAGGATGTCTGATCTAAATAGATCGGTGACGTGACTGCCATCAAAGTGTGGAGTATACCTCATACATCCACAGTGGTATCTTAAGTCGAAGGACCACTATGCTCACTCAACCCGAGAAGATTCCTATTGACGTAGGTGTACCATTTATTCGGTGAGTCGTTCAGTGTTTATCCACTATAAACACCTACACGTCTATACGAGTCTCCCCGGACTCATGGCTCATTGGGATAAACCATTGGACTAAGTCTCGATATACGACGTGTACTGGTCCCAACAGATTTTACTAACCGACCCGTATTAGTAAATCTTGACCAGAAACTTTATTTGATAATATATATCTGGTAGTGTCACTTCAATGTCAATTACATATTACTTTGTAACTGCACACTACATTATATATTATCGGGTCTTTGTCTAATATATACATATCACTAAATCATATTTAGTTTCAATCTAATCGTAATTAGATCGAATATGTATATAAAAGCAAGAAGTACTACCATAAATTAAGTAATATTATGGAAAAATGAATTGTTCGTATTCATGAATCGGATATAAATACGATCCTGATTGGCACTTCGAGCACAAACCCTAACAAAAAAATATGAATTTAGTATCCTTATTTGTTGAAATGTATAAACTTAGGGACCCGGTGTTATTATCCTAAATTAATTTACAGACTCTAATCTGTAATATATTCATGAATAAGTAATTCTCAAAAGACCCCATGTTGTTATCCTAAATTAATTCACAGATATTAATATGTAATATTTTCATGAAATAAATAAATAATTTCTAAAAGAAGATAAATCAGATATTTTTCATAAATCATTTAAAAACCATGTCATGAAAAAGCGTTGTGCCATTTCATGTTTTACAATTTTCTCAAGCTTTCTTCGTCCAAGTCGGAATAAAAAAGTAAGTGTGAAAAATCCCAAAAATGTCCCTGTTGATTTTTGTTAATTGAAGAAGATGAATGACAATTTGCTTACTCGATAATATTGTTGATAAAAATTCTCAAATTTTTATCAGAATTCAAGAGTCCGTATTATTTGGTATAGAAGTTGAAATAATTTTTCATCCCAAATAAAAAATTAAGTTAGAATTGTATATGATTTTCGACATTAAATCTTAACATTTTGCTTAAAAAATCTTGAACCATTTTATCATATATTTAGAACGATTTTTCATTTTGATTCAAAAATTTATGATAAATTTTTATCATAATCACAATTAGAATAAGAATGAAATTGACAAATCTCCACTCATTCTAACCGATTATCATCTATAGATAATTAAAGTAAGGCTTATCAACTTTATAACAAAAAGGGAATGCCAACTAGAATAATATTTTTACATCTCTTTCACATTTGTATATTATAGATAGCGCTATTAATTAACACCAACATCGGCAATCAAGTTGAAGTTGAACCTTTAGTAAATGGAGCCAACAAACTCTATTGTCATTATTCGCCAAATTTAAGTCATTAATTATAAGCTCTATCTTCTTGTTAAATTATTATATCCGCTTTGCACCTTTTACCACTTTTCAGGAAGGTCCTCTAATGATGCCACGTTGAGCTAACCTGAGCTCATCTTTTTAACCCTCGCGATAGTCATCAACACTTGATTAAAATTAATTAATTTTAAATCCCATCTTTAGTTTTTCTGTAATAACGCCTTAACAAAAGGACAATTTCGTCAATCTAACAACAAATTTTCGTCATTAATCAACTCTACGCACTCCATTTCCGGTAATTTCCCCTCCATTTGGCGCGTATATAAACCAACACTATGTACCGGCACATAAATTTTTAAAAATAATAATCATAATAATAAATAAAAATAGAAAAATAAAATAAAATAAAAATTAAAAATAAACATCAAAGTTCAAACAAACAAACAGCAGTAACAACAACGATCGCTGAGAGAGAAAGTGCGTTAGTGTGTTAAGTGAAAGAAAGCAAGAGAGAGAAAATTCGGAAACCCCCCAAAAACTCCCCAAAGCCAAACAGAGCATAAGGCGCTGTTCGTGTCTTTGTAAAGAGGAAGAAAAAAGGCGCACGCACAAACACGAACGAACATTTTTTTTAAATAAAAAAAAAAAAAAATCCGATTCGATCGGGGGACTCTCATTGTACATACATTTAATAATTGTTATTTCTCTCCGGTTAGCTTTCTCTTTCTGCTTACTGTCCGTACGAAATGGAGCGATACGGTCGGCTCAGTGAAGGCTCACAGTCCGATCCGTCTCAGGAATGGACCACTCCGGGAACCGAAACGGGTCTCGAAGGTCAGTTTATTTACAATCATATCCACATTTAGTAGTTTTTAGAGTCTACGGTGGTGATTGAATTTTAAATAGGATGTGATTTTTAGATGTGATCTTGAATTTTGTTTTTATTTTATTTTTGTGGAAAACGTGTAGAGCCTATGTGGCAGTTAGGATTGGGAGTCGGTGTGGAGTCGTATCCAGAGCGGCCAGATGAGGCCGATTGTATTCACTATTTGAGGACCGGGTCCTGCGGGTATGGGTCGCGGTGTCGGTTCAATCATCCACGTGACCGTGGCTCGGTAATTCATTGGTTTCTTCCTTATTCTTAGGGTTTTGATTAAATGTGATCACGGTTTTTGTTCTGATCTTGTCAATTAATGAAGTTTTATTGCAATTTGCTGTTGAAATTGAGATTGAATGTGTAGTTGATACGATTTGATCAGGTTGTTTGCTGATTAATGATTGTGAAATTTGATGTCTATTGTTTAATGTTAAAAGAGTGAATACTTATTAGGTTATGGGAGCTGCTAGAGCAGGAGGAGGTGAATATCCGGAGCGGGTGGGCCAGTCGGTTTGTCAGGTACTTGATTTAGTAATTTTATCATGGCATTGGACCCTGGTGCTTATGGCGACAGCCAATCATCGACAATGTACATTCATTCAATTCTTCCATTTCTAGTATCTTTTCTTAAAATTAATTTGTTATGCAGCGGATAGATGTAGTCCTGGTCTAATCAGTTGAATTAACACAATTTGCCAAAGAGCATTTACATTCTAATGTGGCTTTGTACATAAACGTACAATACATGCCACATGCTTGTGATGCATTATGCATTTTTCTGACTCTTGTATACATTTCACATGATCATGGTCTTTATTACTGCTGTCTTTTTGTTGGCCAAGGGTAAGAGCCTACAGTGTTGTAAGCCTCGTGCGCTGGGCAATCCTTTTTGTCTTTTTGTTGGCCAGTTTATTGTAGTGGGGGTCCATTTTTATTGTTTATGTCGTTCTTACTCAATTTGCAGTATTATATGAAGACTGGGACATGTAAATTTGGTGCATCGTGTAAATACCACCATCCCAGGCAGGGAGCCAGTTCTGTTAGCATTGTTTCATTAAATTATGATGGTTACCCACTGCGTCTGGTTTGTATATTTCTCAGAGATGTTAAAATTATTAAACTGTCTAGTATATTATTATCATATGAAGCAAATATGCAATTAATCCTCCTTAAAACCTGGAGTTATTAACAACAGGGTGAAAAAGAATGTTCCTACTATATGAAAACGGGCCAATGTAAATTCGGTGCAACATGTAAATTCCATCATCCACAGCCAGCTGGTGTGCAAGCTCCAACTCCATCTCCTGCACCTCAAGTTGCTGCTATGCCCACGCCAGTACCTGCACCCACATTATATCCTACGGTGCAGTCTCCGTCTTTTCCTTCATCGCAACAATATGGGGTAGTATTTGCTAGGCCTCCTCTGCTGCATAGCTCATATGTGCAAGGTCCTTATGGTCCTGTGCTGGTTTCACCAGGCATGGTTCCCTTGCAGGGTTGGAGTCCTTATGCGGTAGGCAGATAAAAACATCTTTCACTTTTAACTTTTTTTCCATGTTATATTTTAAGTTTTTCCATGAGTTGTTACTGCCATCTGGTGCAGGCAACTGTAAATCCGATAGCCTCTGCTGGAGCTGGTACTCAATCCCCTGTTGGATCAAGCTCCGCTTATGGGTTTACACAACTCTCTGCTTCAGCTCCTGCCTATTCTGGATCTTATCAACTTGTACCTTCTTCAGTTGTCCCTTCAAGAAGTAGCCAGAAGGAGCATCCATTTCCGGAGAGACCTGGGCAGCCGGAATGTCAATATTACATGAAAACTGGGGATTGTAAATTTGGATCCTCGTGTAGGTATCATCATCCTCGAGAATTGATTGTAGGGAAAACAGATGTCGCCCTGAGCCCCTTGGGTCTTCCTTTGCGTCCAGTAAGCTCCTTTTTGCAACTCCGTTTCATTATCATGCTTTATGTGAGTGCAGAAACTTTATTCTGTATTTTTCCTGATTTTTGTCATGCTGTAATATGGTTGGTGAGAAATGACTTATAACTCGATATTTTGGACCTTTTGTTTGTGGTACTATGAAGCTCTTTTTACAGAACTTGTATTCTTTGTTTTTAGTCATGCAGCCTGAATTTGTTTCTGTCTGTTGTGTGAGATAAAACATGCAGCTATTACTTTTTCCTTTATGTGTCTAATTCTTTGTAGTTTTTATTCTGTCCTTTTCAACATGCTTCATGGTTGTTTGTTTCTGTGGTGTGGACTTCTTGTGTTTTCATTGGAGGACCATAATTTCAACTTGCAACTAGAGTTTCAAATCAATACTTTTACATTTTCTTTCTTCTAAAGAGATGAAGCTGTACAGGAAAATGTGAAGTTGTTCAGTTTGGTTTTGCATGATGAGATTCTGGAAACTGGCTCTGCAACTTGTTAAGATTTGGGTCCGTGAGAGAGAGAGGGTTGAGAAATATATAATCAGATGCACACTGTCATTTTGGTCTTCATGATTGCCAACAAAATTGCAACCTCTTTGTCTAGCCCTCTGCTTTAGGTGGTAGAGATGAAGCAGTGTTTCACTTTGGAATTATCCATATTTTTTATTTCTATTTGGGCTTATCTTATTGTCTTTTTAAAATCAATGGCGTGATATCTCCTGTTTCAGTGAATTGACAATTGCCAATATTTTCTTTTACATTTTATCAAAAGAGATAAATTTGCTCATCGTGATTTTATCACTTGCAACTGAGAGAGAAACGTCTGCGTCATTTCCTATTAATCGCTTGATTCTATAGATGGTGTCTTTAACACAAGGTTAGATGGTTGCATTCAGCTGGTTTGAGTGATTATGTGATGAAAATTGCTTTTTTCCTAGATATGCAAAGCCATTATGTGATTTTCACAAGCATGGTTTGAGTTGTTGATACTGGTTGAAATGAAAAAAGGACTGGTTCTGCTTTATGCGTTGATCTGTTATTTTCAAGTCTGTTTATGAAGATAATAGTCATTTCTATTTTTCATCAACTTTAAATGGGGGAATAATTTACTATATTTGCTTCTATTTTGGTATGGATTATTTATAAACAATTGATTATTTTGAATATTTAATTTAAGGTTTATTTACATTTTTTTTTTGCTCCAACTTAAGATTTAACAGGGAACCTTTTGTTTTGGGATTGGCTGCTTGTTTGTCTAAATTCAGTGGCTGCGTTAAAGATTGTTGGGTTATCCTGTTGGTATCATTGTATTTGCTCAATTCTAGTAAATAGCCACTTCACATTTAGAGTTCACTTTCATCTTGCCACGTCCCTCATGGAAGTATCTTTTATCATCGATTGAGCAAAGTTATCTCAACATTGGCATATTCTCTTTTTCCTATTATTTCAACTTTCAAAAACACTATAAAAGTGGGAGATGCAAATTTTTTTGTCACATTTACTTTCTTGGTGGAACAATCAAAGTTATAGTTGTAGATTAGTTTATGATGCAGACTTTTGAGAGATGCAAGGGTTACTGGTAGTTCTGGAAGATAGGATCTAGGAGCTTTAATGATGCTTTTTACGGCCTTTGCCCTTTGATCAGCCTTCCTTAAGTCGTATGTAGATTTGGCGTTCGTGATGTATATCATAGGTTTTCTGTTCAGTTAACAACAGAATATGAGCAGGATCTCACTAATTTTCCGTAAGGGGGTTCTGTTATCTATTCTAAAATTACTTTATCATATGTTTTTCTGTAACTCTGTTTTCACACGTGTTATATTCTTATAGTGTTGCATATCCTTGGCATATATGTCCCAAGATAAACTTGTTATGCATCTGAGATGATTGATTTGCCTATTATTTTATAATCAGGGTGCAGCACCTTGTACTCATTATGCACAAAGTGGAGTATGCAAGTTTGGGCTCGCATGCAGATTTGATCATCCAATGGGAACCCTAAGCTACAGTCCATCTGCATCTTCTCTAGCTGATATGCCAGTCGCACCCTATCCTGTGGGATCTTCAATTGGTACGCTTGCCCCATCATCCTCATCTTCAGAGTTGCGGCCAGAACTCATTTCAGGATCCATCAAGGACTCTGTTTCAACCCGGATGTCTTCATCAGTTAGCACATCTAGTGGATCAGTTGGTTTAATTCTTTCAAAGAGCGGTCCTGTTCCTCATTCAAGCATACAACAATCTGGACAGGGTTCTGGTCCTTCAACTGCTGTTGGAAACAACGGCAGCAGCGCTGAGGCTCATACTTCAAGTTAAGCACAAAGAAAGGCACTTCTTCATTCCCCTTTTTGATCAAATTCATGAACCAAAACTTATTTTCCTGCAAGTCATCAAAATAGGAGGCTTCATTTCTCTGTTATAGTTCCCACATTTCAGTCTATCCCTCATCAGCTTTGTGTTCATATAATCTTTATATGGCCGTCCTTTTTATCTTGAATAAGCCATGACCAACCTTTAGGACTTCAGCAAAACCTCTTATAGCCTTTACACCTTGTTTTTGAATAAACACGAAAGAATCCACACTCCACAGTTCCATTAGGCAAACATCTGTCTTTAGCCCTCCAATTTTGGAGCTGTGTTTATTTATGCTCCTATTCTTTTTCGAAACGAAAAAGATCCCACCCACAACATTCTTCCTTTTAAATCAGTGGCGTGTTCATGTCTATCGTTTTGGATCTTCTTTTAAATTAGGGAACAAGCTACCAATTCAACATAGAAAGACATTCGAAGTTATTCTTGTTCCCCCACTTTTTCTCCGGGGTTTAATGCGAAAAAAAGAGAATTAAAGAGGAGGCACAAAAATGCTACCTTGTATGTGGTTTAGATACATAGTTATGTTTTGTGACAAATTAAATGCTTGACATGGCTATTGATAATTTTATTATGATACACAAATATATGAATAATGATACTCTTATTAATTGTTCATCTTTCTTATTCTTTTCATATGCTCTAGTACTTGTGAAAATGACTTCAATACATCTTGTTAGCTTTGCATTTATAAGTTGAATTAAGTTTAACTTACCGGTACGGAAGGATTGTTTGTGTTAGAAGAATATATAGTTTAGTAAAGTGATTGTCCCAAAGAAACTCTAATTCGTCTAGTGAGTTTTATACTTGAGAATTTGAGATTCACGTGCACAAATCTCTGGTAGTTTAACTTAGAGCAAGAATATTAGTTTGTAGGAAGGACCTTGTCTATCGGCATTCTATGGGCAAAATAGTGTACTCTCTTGTCATTGGATGGATGGATATCGAACGAAATACAATCTTTTGTACCTGATTATCATTTTCATATTCTCTTTGGCTGGATATATTGGTTGATGTGTGTTTACTTTCTTTGTGCTGTGTGCTTGTATGGTATATTGATATTTGTTAACTCTCGAATCTTGTCATTAGATTATCATTTGTAGGCATTTGACAATGATCTAGTAATCGCAGACTCAATCTAGGTTGATTTTGCTAGACAAGTGCATCAATAAGTGTTGCACGGATCTGATTGTGTTCCATGAAAGTCAGCCTGTGAGAGTTTAGTAGTGATCTTTTGATCTAGACCGGACAAGTAATTGACTCCCAACCTTTTTCATTGGAATTTGCTTGCTTGTACCTGAATTAAAATAGCCAGCTTCTGTTTAAATCGCTTACATCAATTTCTTCTAAATTCAGCTGGACACTTTAGCTGACAAATAATGAAGCTACATTTTTTGGAGACCAAAATTATTGGCGTGATCTAGTAGCCCCAGCCCCATGGTCAGTACGACTAGTTCAGGCCATAAGGGCGGTTCTAATGTAAGGTGAATTAGGCCAAGTCACGTATTGTTTCGTAGAAAAGCCATCTCATAATTAGAAATCCAATTATTATTATTATCCTATAAAATTAAGATTTTAAAAAATAAAAATAAAATCATGTTTGATAATATTCACATTAAATGCACAATTCAATTTTTATTTTTTATTGGCATTACTAGATTACTACAGTGGAGGAAAAAAAAAATTCACTCAAGGCACTAAATATCCTTGAACCACCCCCTATGCTAGTTGAGCAACTTGTTTGTCCATACAGTGACATTTGTTGAATTATTTAAACGTATAAGTGAGAGATTGTGGTCTTTGAGCTACTTAATTATGTGCTGGTGATTAATTCTAATTAGTGTAACCATAACATTATTACCTAACGCCTAACGGTAGCGGCTACAAGATATTTGAATCAAAAGCTATTAATAAAGTTCAGCAATAATCTGCTGATGGGTGTTCACTTTGGAGGCAAAAGCACCAAAGTAGGTGGTGCTACTGCTGGTGCAATAACCATGTTACATATCTAATTAGAGCTGGTAATATGGGTTACGATACAATTACATGATATAGATATGTATAATGTTTCATATTCGAGTTGATAAAAATTGACACGATTATCATATTACGACACGATTACACATTACAGATACGGCACAAATTTTTCATAATCGAGTTGACAAAAACTGACACGATTAATTATCGTGTCAATAGGTTTATTAATGATGTCATTATTGTTGTATCCGTGTTTAACCTCCTCAACATGTTTATCTATTTATAACATGAATAATATTCGTGTAATCATATCAACACGATTTTATTTTCCGTTTATCTGTTTATAACATGAATAATACTCGTGTAATCCTATCAACACAATTATATTTCATGTTTACAACATGATTACTCATTTACAACCCATTTATTAATCATGATTTAATCATGTCAAAAACCATTTATTAATCAGGTCAACGTATCATGTCGTGTTGATACATTTATTAATCATATCATATTCGTGTTTGACCATTTTGACACGATTATTAAACAAATTATATATATACTTACTTAAATTTGATATTATATGTGTTGGCATTTTTAGCAACGGAAGCGCGATTTTAGGCGAAAATGATTTTTAAATATTTTAAAATTTTTCTGAACGAATTAGCTGGTATCTTATACATCTAATTAGTTCGTATTTCACCTCAACATATTATTTGTTAACGAATAACAACAAAATAGGTCGCAGAAGAAGGTAAAAGTTTTACGAAAATATTTTCCAGAAAATTAATACGTAAAACGGGTAACCGGTCAACCATCGAGTCAGAGTGACCCAGTCACTTGGACAGTAACCGGTCAGCCCTTGAACTGTCCAAACAGTGAACAATTCATTGCTTGGATAACCCCTGCGCAGTAAGCCTGTTTTGGCATAATTTCGTCGTTTTTGCGAATTTTCGCCTCAGAATATTTCCGGAAAATATTTTAACACCCAATACACATCCAAACACATTCAAACATCAAATATTTAGCCATATAAGAATTAATTTCATGTCTGATATTACATAAAATTAATTCAATTTTTATGCAATTTTCAATTCATTCACTAAATTAATCAAATTAATTCACACCAAATTAAAGTAACCACATATGAAATCTCAAGAACAATTATAGACATCATAAGAGTGGCTACAACACTATAAAATGTCAATTTTTAATTTTGAACCTACTTATTTTAATTAGAACGAAATTAACACATGCTAAATATTAAGATTCATCAAGGTCTCACAAAAAATATACACCAAATAAATTTGGAAACATATAAAATATATCATATATAAATATTACATGCATAACAAGAATAATTTCTCAAATAAAAAACAAAGCTCATACCTTAAATAAATCAAAGATGATGACTTTGCTTCCAATTCCAAAAACTTCTCCTTTTGGTGTTTCAATTTGTACAAACCTATCCCTAATATTATTCTTTTGTTCTCATACTAGAGAAAATGGCTAACAAAAAAATTGAAAATAATTTTTCTTTTTAAATTGAAAATATTTGGTCATTTACCAAGTTCCAAATTTGGTCAAAAAATTAACACATGTTTAATCTTATGAAAATAAAATTAATAAACCAATTTTGAGTTAGTGGAGTCCATATGCCAAACACACATGATTTAGCCAATCACAATTAGCCAAATGTAAAGAATATTTTAAATAATATTCTTTCTTCTAGAAACCAAAAGATAAAATTGATTATGAGAAATTATTTCAAGAATATTCACCTTTTTATTATGATTAATAATTAATTGAAATTTAATTAATTCAGTTAACCATAATAAAACAGATGTCAAAATTCAATTAATAATTACTATATATTTAATCAAAATTAAGTATTGTATATATACACACATTAATTTATACGCGCATGTGTAAATTATGAATATTCCAAATTATCGATAATTTATTACTCAAGTACTCAACGAGTACACTTCATTTTATGGGACTCTCTAGGTTCAAGTTTATCTGTCACAAAAATCATTTCTGTGTCTGTAATTTGGCCACTCATAATTTACGACGACCATAGATAATCGAGTTGAACAATACAAGTCGAGATCATTGTATATATTGTTAGCGATACAGTCGCGTAATGGATTTTGATGATGCAAAGAGAGTGAAGACTTCGACGTGCTTTAAAAGGACATTACAAAAAGATGATAATGAAGTTAAAATGTTGATGAAGAGATAAAATGAGTTATAAGATTATCAAGAGAACAAAGAAGTAAGAGCCAAGCAAGATGAAGATCAAGATAATGATTAAGAGCTAAATATAATTGTAAGTGAGTTTATTCAAATGATCTAAAGCTCTTAGGAATCATACATTTTGCATCACTTGCATTTAAAATGGCTTAGAATGCTAAAAGAATCATATGCACTTTGTTTGCACCAAAATGAACTTCTTGCACAAGTACATCGGTAAATGATCTTCCAAAAACTAGCAAACGGTTGAATTAAATATCAAATGATATACCAGTAGATAGATATGTGTCTATAGTTTTCTACGGTTCAAACGGAACACAATTCCGATATATAGAACTTTTGCTAGAGCCATTTTACTACAACATGTTCAGATGTGCGTTTTCTGCATATTTGTCACATTAGAAAAATTCCATAAAATTCATCTTAATATTTTTTGAAGCTGAAATTTTTACAGAAGATAGATCTATGTATCTAGTTTATGTAGAAATTTACGGATCATGATTTGGAATTTTCTAGAGTAAGTTATGGCCAGAATACCGAGTGCTGTCATAATGGACTGGTCATCAGAACTGAGACAGGCATACCGGTCACCATACCGGTCCCATACCGGTCTAGACAGGCATACCGGTTACATATTGTTCATCATACCGGTCAGAGCTGAATTTTTTCATATATTCTGGAACCGGGCCAAAACATACCGGTATTCATACCGATTAGCATACCGGCCTAACGTATACTTGTTCAACGGTAATATAGCCGTTAGTATCCGTTGGAAACCCAGACCGGCATACCGGTCTACATACCGGTGACCATACCGGTCTCAGTAGAAAGTTGGGACTGCTCTTCATTTTCTATATAAATGAACCCCAACTCATTTGCCTTGGTTAGAGACATCATAATACATCTTCATACATTCTCTAAGGCAAAAATAAGAGTGTCTTAAACCTTCTTAATCTCAAACACTCTCAAGCTCACACACTCACCTTCATATCATTTAGTGAGCTTAGATCAATTGGATTTGCAATTCACACAATCTTCATTATATTTGTGAGTGCCCAAGTATGTTTTAAAATCTTCGCATATAAAAACACTTGTGGTTGTGAAATCCCATCCGTTGGGTAGTTGTAAAGGTTTGTGAGTAAGCCTACGAACAAAACTCAAAGTTGTAAAGGTTCGAAGTGCACCTTTGCGGAAAACTCTTGGTTGCGAGTGAAACACAGAAACTTGATTCTAGTGGAAATCTTCAAGCGAGGCTTGGGGGAGTAGATGTAGGCATGTTTGGCCGAACCACTATAAATCTCGGTGTCGTATTCTATTTCCCTATACTTTTACATATTGCAGGTTTATTTATGTTTATGATTATTGAATAGAAAACTTGCTTATAGGTTATTAATTGGAATAGAGAAAATTAGCCTAAGTGTCAATTTGGTAATAAGAACTAAAAATCGGTAAAGATTTATTAATTCGGCATTTATAGCAATAACCCAATTCACCCCCTATTGGGTATAGAGATTGCTTGTCGCTATTGCTTGTAGGGGACTTTCAGTTGGTATCAGAGCGAGGTTTTCTCTAGAAGACTTAACCGTCTGAGAATAGATCATAGCATCTACAAGCAACTCGTCAAATCTTGGCGAAGGATTTTCAACGACTAGACCTCTGTTTTACACCTGAACGGACTACAACTATTGGAAGATGAGAATGTTGAATTATCTCATTGCCGTTGATCCGTAATCTTATTTGGTTATCACACGAGGTGCAAAAGGACCAACGAAAAAGGATAACAATGAGGTTGAGATTCCGAAGCCAAGTTTAGAATGGGATAGTGAGGATTTAAAGTAAGCCTCACAAAATGATAAGACACTCAACCAACTTCTATGTGCCATTGATCAAGATCAAATAAACAAGCTTCCGGAGTGTGGAAACGCATATGATTTTTGGAAGTCTTTGGAAATGATCAACGAGGGCACAAGCCAAGTAAAAGAATCGAAGATCAACCGGTACATGTGCGAATTGAACAACTTCAAAATGGAATCCGGGGAGGAAATTGATCACATGATTTCAAGGTTTACGGTCATCATCAATCATTTGGGTGCCTTGGGAAAAGTCATTGGGTCATCCGATCAAGTGAAGAAAATCTTGAGATTACTCCCTAAAGAATATAGAAGCTATACCACCTCCATCAAAGAAGCAAACAACATGAATACCTTGAAGATGGACGATTTAGTCGGTAAATTGCTTGAATATGAATTGGAGATCAAGATGGATAAAAATGAGGAAGATGAGAAAAGGATAAGGAAGTCATTGGCATTAAAAGCAAGAAGAAGAGACGACTCAAGCTCAAGTGATAGTGATAGTGATGATGAGTTAGCTCAAATAAACAAGAACTTCAAGAAGCTCCTCAAATCCGTAAAGCAAAAGGGAAAATCAAAAGCAGATGATAAGAAAGAAGAAAAAAGACCGCGGAAGAACAAAAAAATTGTTTGTTATGAATGCAACAAACCGAGTCATATAGCTATGGATTGCCCATTGAGGAAAATAAAAGGAAAATCAAAGAAAAGGCAATGAAAACAACTTCAACTTGGAGTGATAGCGATTCTAGCTCATCCGAGGAGGAAGAGGTCCAAGCCAAAGAAAGAACAAACCTAACATTCATGGCCATCGATGATGAAGATTTCTTTTTTGAAAATGAAAAAGAAGAAGAAAGCGAAGGAGAAGGAGAAGAGGTACACAATTCTCAAGACTATGATGATTTACTTAATGCCTTTAATGGATTAAAAGAATTATGTGATGTGCTTAATAAGAAATTAAAATTGGTCAAAAATGAGCATGATACACTTAAAAATGATCATGCATGTTGTATGGATAAATTTCATATTTTAGATAATGAGATTATATGCTTAAAAGCCAAACATGAAAATGAAATAGCATGTTTAAATGATAAAAATGCATGTTTAAAGATTAAAAAGCTAGAACTTGAAAATGCCATATCTAATATGCCATCTAACTCAAAAACATGCGATTGCAAATCTATGTTAAATGAAATTTTTTTATTAAACACTAAGATTATAAATTTGCAAACCATACTTAGTAAATTCACATAGGGACATAAAAATTTCGATATGCTAATTGGATCCCAAAAATGTGCGTTTAAAAGAGAATGATTAGGATATAGGCCTTACATTAAGAGAAAAGTTTTGAAAAATTATTTTGTTAAGGAATCCGATTCTCATGATAAAAATGCTATCAATGAAAATGTCACATGTCATGCATGTAATGAAAAAGGACATAAAATTTTTGAATGCATGAACAAGAAGGTGATTAAAAATGCATGGATTCCTCAAGGAATCAAAATTAACCCCAATGGACCCAAGAAAGTTTGGGTACCAAAGTGTAATTGATAAATTTGTAGGGGGAGCTTTGGGAATGAATCTTAAAGAGAAATGCAAATTGATCCCAAAGGCTCAAAGAAATGAGGAATCGCAACGGTAATAGGTAAAATCCGTATTCACGGAAACATTGGTACCGTTTCCTCTAAATTGTGTATGTATGCATATTTCAAATTGGTATAAATGTTTTGAAGCATACAAAATGATTAGGCAAGTATTCAAACTTCTATTGGTATCAATTGTTCATTTGATATCCTTTAATGCCTTAATCATACATTTAAACCCCTTTTTTCATATCAATTAAGTATCACATTGTATTTATTGAGTTAGATTACATATATGTGATTACTTGGTTGATTTGCATTGAAAATGCTTTTGCCATGTAACATATTTTGAATAAAAATGAAATGCATGTATATTGACATAAGTTTCTTTTGGTATAATGAAAAGCATGGATTTTTGATTGTTTATCTATTGGTATCATGAAATGCATTGATTTATTTTAATTGGTATCAAATTTGGGGAGAAATCATGCGTAAGATGATATTATATTTCAAATGGTATTCATTGGAATCTATCTTTTGAAAATTGCTCTATGAATGAATTTTACATCTTATGGCAAAAAGGGGAAATGCCAAATGTGCATGTTTTTAATTTTTGGCATTATTATTTAATGCATATATGTAATTGATATCTCATTTAGATTTAAATTTTGCTTCTCCACTTTTTGATAATGTCAAAGGGGGAGAAATCATTAGAAATGAGATTAAAACTTGTTTTACCCTCACCCTTGGATTAATGGGGAGTAAATGTACTAATGTGTTTGTCTAAGTCTTATAGAGCTATTTTGAAGACAATCACACATTGAGGGGGAGATATTATTGAGGGGGAGCAAAATCGTCAACATTTGGACTCCTAGAAGCTCACAAGTTTTAAGGGGTTGCCATACTCTATTTATTATAGGCTATCTGAATTGTTCCGAAGATATAGAAAAATGTCAAATCTCTGCTATGAATAATTCTAGTATGTCGCTACATAATAGTGATTCTCTAAATAAATACTCGGAACTCATTTCTGCAGTATACCTCGGTCAAAGATTTGAAAGTATTATTGATTGGATACCCAAATCCCATACACAGGATTGACAGATCCTCTCTGGATATCACATGATATCATAAGTATTAAATTCACACCCAACGAACATACGAAGGCCTGGTCTTAAAAGATCATTGATGTTACTGTCATCAAAGTATGGAGGATGTCTTACATATCCACAATGGTATCTCAAGTCAAATGAGCTAATATGTTACTTGACTCGAGAAGGTTCCTTTTGACATTAGTTTTCCATCTATTAGGAATCTTCAAGTGAATCGTTCAGTATTTATCCAATAAATACATACATGTCTATATGAGTCTCCATAAGACTCATGGTTAACTGAGATAAAATATTGGAACTATTCCAATATACGACATGTACCAATCTCACAGGTTTATTAACAACGAGGTATGTAAACCTTGACTAGGAACAATTTTAAGAAAGAATTATGTTGTAATATTTTTCAGTGCCCGTTACGATGCTTTTGCAACTACATTACAACAACTCATTTTATGGACTATTTAAGTCTTTACCATTATACTAAAGATTATATTAATGAAACTACTAAATTTTATTTATAATAAAATATAAATGCACAATGATTTACAATAAATATCTCAAAAATTGGTCCGCCGATCACCAACAATACCAATTTCTCCTGCTAGCTCTAGTACCAATATTGATGGTATATAATACCGATCTCCTTTATATGCCTATCGTATAGTCTCAGAGATAAGACCTCATAAGTGTGTCTGCTATATTGTCATCTCTAGGTATATTGCATATGACAACGTCTCCTCAAACAATGATCTCACAAATAATGTGGTACTTTTGTAACACATACTTCGATTTTTGATGCGCTCTCGGTTCTTTTGCTTTTGCCATGACACCATTATTATCACAAAACAACGAGATTGAATCCTCGATGTTTGGGACAACTCCCAACTTTGTGATAAATTTTCTAATCCATATAGCTTCTTTTGCAGCATCAGATGTCGTAATATATTCCATCTAGATCCATGCTTGGAACTTTTCCAACTGACTGTGACATTATTAAGAGTAAATATAAAACTTGAGGTAGGTTTTCTATCATCAGGATCTGACTGAAAGTCAGAATCTGTATATCCTATAATATGTAAATCATCATTTCCATAAATAATAAACTTATTCTTAGTAATTTTAAGATATTTGAGGATATGTTTAACAACCATCCAATGATCGTTACCTGTATTAGCCTGATATTTGCTAGTAACACTTACTATATGGCTAATATCATGTCTCTAATATAACATGACATACATAATACTTCCTAAGCATGATGCGCATGGTTGACTAAATATTCTAGTCTTTTCATTATCTATTTGAGGTCACATTTCTTCGAAAGATGAATGTGTAGATACTGTATTTTTATACATAGCCCAATGATGAGTCTCTTAAGGGGAAAACCTCTGAAAGCTTAGAAAATTACAAGGATGAATACAAGGAAGTAAAGGAACTCCAGGGAATATAGTCAAAAGCCTATTGAACATCACCTATGTCCGATCTACCTTCTCTCTAGCCAATAAATCCAGCCGGATATACCCTGAAAACCCTAAATCCGACCGAACATAACACATATGTTATTGAACGAGCAAATTGTTAGTTACTGAAGTTAAGGAATCTGATTATGTCCATTCGAACATACAATTCAAATTTAACATCCAGCCGAACATGCATCGAGTTGTCAACATAAGTGTAAAATTCAAATAGCTAAAATCACAGGCTTGATTACTTGTAACATCATCTTTTCCGGAGATGCTACGGGAAGGTAATAGCCCAGCTTATTTCCATTGAGCCTTTGACTTTCTGACTATAAATCATACTACCACTCTCATTCTAAACATGAACTCATGCATAGGGACCATCGTTACAACTCAATTACTTGGAATAAAAATCAATTACACATTACTGTGTATTCAATACATTACCCTTTATACTCTTAATATGGACACTTTTATCTTTTACACAGACAGACACATACTATACATATATCTGATGCATGACTTTACTTTGACTCTGACTGAACTGTGTCTCTGACTTGACTTGGTGTACTCAAACCCTAGTGACTGCCATCAGTATCCATCCTCTCGAACTCGTCCTCCGGGTAAACCTGCAAAACAAAAACACTAGAAGTGGGGGTTTTAGATCTTTTAAATGACCTAATGAGTGGACAGTTGAAAACAAAACTGAAATACTCTTAGAAAAAAAAATCCATGGTTCTTAAAACAAAGTCATCTCAAGGAAATGACTTTTTGGACATTCAGCAAACTCCTTGCAGTTTTGATGCGGAATTCAGCTTTGGTCCTATTAAGAATAACCCTTAGTAATTGGGGCATAATTTTTTCATACGATCTCTGATTTTCATGAACTTTATATATTCGAAAAGATAAGACCAAGACCTACAACTTCTGCGTTGGATATGTTTCCAAATTTGAATCACAAATAAATCACAAATCGTGATTTCCACGGTTGCTATAGTAATTTCGAGAATGACCTAGATTTGGGTAATGTGGCACCATCTCAACCACTCATTTCATTACACAAAAATCAGTCATTGCCTATATAAAAGACATTATTCACTCATCTATTTGAAATGTAAAAACGTGAGCTAGGGCAAGATAGTTTTCAAAAAATTTCTTCCTCATAATGCAAACTTTGATGGAAGAGTGATGATTTTCAAGTTCCAAGCACACAAAAGTAAGCTTCTAACTCTTTTTATCGCTTTAATTTTCAATTTTGGGCAAAGGAATCAAAACCACAAATTCATACCATGCATGCCCTAGAGTTGGAATTTGCTTAATTGGCATTGAAAGCATTATTAGCATGTAATTTGAGAAGTGTCTTGATCGTTTTAGCATATGATAAAGCTTTTATATGTATAATATGTTGGGGAATTATTTTTTGAGACTTGATGATATTAGATAATAGTTGTGTTTGGGTTGAAGATATGAGATGAGTTTTGATATATGTTGAAGTGGATGATAGTTTGGGGAATTTCTTTGAGCATTGTCATACTGAAGAGTCATGTTTGTTCTTGAAATCAGTCGAGCGTCGTGATGCCGATGGACTAGCATCGCGACGCATAGTAAGAAGATGGTATTTGTTTCAGTTCTGTCATGGGGACGTCGCGATGCCAATAGGCCAGCGTCGCGACGTGAAAACAGAGGAAGCTCTCTGCCTCATTAGCGTCGCGACGCCAATGGATCAGAGTCGTGACACGCGATCAATTTCTCGAATCAGATTTAATCCTTCCAATTTCATCCTAGAATATTATAGGCCACCCTAAAGGTCTCGTATCAACGTACCTACATGTATTACATCATATCACAAACATCATACGTCATCTAGCGATAAAAGTTCCGAAGCAAATTTCACGATTTACATCTTAACTAAATTTATCAATTATAGATCATCGCATGAACCGCGACTTCTTTCGGCGAAGCAAAGTAATACCAAAAATCTGTGAGTGAACCATTTTCTCAAGTTGTATCTACTTATATTTTTGAATTGAAACTTACTTTTCCGTACTTAGGGTGTTAGCCAAGTTTATCTCAGATGTTTTATGAATAAAAATTGATAAGTGTGGTTTATACTCACTTATTCCTGCATTCTTAGCTCACTATTTTGTTAGTTTCCGTATCATTTAACGTATTTTATAGTTCTTTTATGTTTTATTTGTAGAAAGCATTAATACATGGATCTTGGGGTATTTGTACGTGTTTTGGGACCATACGGACGCATCGGAAGCACGCGGGAGGAGCATGACGCAAGACGCGAGAGCTAGAGAAAGAATTCACTGGCATCGCGGTGCCCAACTTCTTGGTGCCGCAGCGCCTCCAGCGTCCCATACATAGTCTCAGAGAGATTGGCGTCGCGATGCTGCGGGGAACCCAAAATCACCAAATTCTAGGGGTTTTTAATGCACAAGGGTCTCAAGGTTTTATTATAAATACATAAGTTCGTCCAAGACCTAAAAGGAGGCTAATACACATCACAAAACACAAAAACACATATTTTTAGAGATCCAAGGAGGAGGATTGAAGAGCGATAAGATGAGACGAAGACGGTGAAGTCCGAATAGGAAGAGATTCAATTCAGGTTTTATCTTATTGTTTCTTTCTTAAAACTCTAATGATTTCCATTAGATTCATCTAATGTTTTTATTGTTTTTATCTTTAGTCATGAACTATCTCTTTAATTCTGGAGAATGATGTAACCGATGCTTGAACCTTTGTATTGTTTGTTAATTTTGTTATGAAGTTTTATTCAGTTTATTTATATTCTTTTGAGTTTAATGCTTATTGTTTGCTGGCCACAAATGAAGATGATGAATGTTTAGAATCTATCACTCGAGAGAGGGGATTTTGAATAGGATCTAGAGAATATAACATAGGATTTTATAGAATTCGAGAGAATCTATAGTTCCTTTGAAGTCGTTAACATATAGTCACAAGACGTAATGAGTTGTTAATTACTAGATTTTTATAGGGATATCGAAATCTGTAGTTGATAATATTTTCACTGTTACTCGAGAGATGGAGTGAATACTTGAGAATTCTTGACTTATAAATAATATAACTGAACAAGGTTTAATTGGCATGACAAATACATACGAGACCGTTTGGTGAAATCAGACTCTGGAATCTCTATTATATTAGTTCCTCATATCTAAATATTTTTATATTTTATTTATTTAATTAAATATTTGTTAATTATCGTCTAAATAAAGTTATGATTATCAATTGTAGTATCTAGTGCGAGTTAACGCAATCCTTGTGGGTTCGACACTCTAAACTCATTTTTACTAAAACTTGACACTGTATACTTGCGGTACGATATAAAATATCACAACAAGAATATTTTGAGCAATATTTTAGAAAGAAATGATTTTTAAAGTATGATTTTATGATTTTGGAGGCATGTGGGAAAAATCCACCTCAGATGCAACTTGACTCAGATATGGAATTGACGGACATGACATGTGCACATGTAGAGCAATACTAGGGGGGTGACGATACGTAACTCCCCTAGATCCTAGATTTTAGAGCTAGAGGGACGGTGAGACGTAACACCCCTAGACCCTAGATTTAGGGATATGATAGTGGCATGCATTGGGGGATGACGATATGTAACGCCTCAATGGAATGGGCTTGGGGGACTGCGATATGTAATACCCCAAGACCACTAGTTTAGGCACATGTACGTAACACCCCCATACGTCAGGTTTTCTATAGATACTTATAGACATGATTTCCAGAATGATGGTTTATAAAAGAGTTTTCAAGAGAAACTGTTTCATGAGAATTTAAGAGGTTTACAGACCAAAAGTAGTTTTCAGAAAATTTTCCGAAAAGAGAATTATTTTCAAACAAGAAAAGAGATTTTAGAAATAATGATTTCTTTGAGATGACTTTGATTTTAGAACAGTGGGTTTTCAAAAAA